>JADRCH010007616.1:274762-310004 GCA_019843965.1 Rhynchomys soricoides | reverse complement strand
CCCCATCTTAAGGCACTTACCCTCTCTGGTAAGCACTCCTGGGCCACAGTCCCCATCTTAAGGCGCTTACCCTCTGGTAAGCGCTCCTGGTGTTGGTATTTCTGTTATCTCCGTTGGCCCTCTCAGCAACCTTTGCAGAGAAGCAGTGCAGACATCATTACCCTCACCCTACAGGACAAGCAAGAGGAGACAAAGCGGTCAAAACGGTTTACAAGGTCACACAGTTAGCCAGTGGCCTTCTAAGCAATTCAGACGTTTAGCCAAGTATATGAATTATCTCTACGTTTAGCCAAGTATATGAGTTACTCTGAGAAAGTAATGTTAAAAGCAACACATTTGCCGTAATTTAATTATCCGCTTGCCTTCATCATTTTTTTTCTTTGTGTTCTCTGTTTCTCCTTAACTTTCCAAATATTGTACTGGCTTTTAATCAGTGCTATATAATTTCTTCTGAGAAACTAGGTCAATGTACAACGTGTTAACACAGCTTTTCTTTTGCAGTTTAAACAAAATTTTAGTAAAATTTCATCTCACAAGGAGGAAAGAAGAAAAAAAACCTTTGAGTGCTAGTGGGTAATTTAAAGCAGAATGTCATTAAATGTACGTTTTAGATGGTCGGAGCGGTGGAGGGCTGTGTGGTGGGGGCCTGCGTGGAGGGAGCCTAGAAGGGCCTTCCTTGGCTTTCTAACCCTGTAGGTGGTTCTAACCCTTCCCTTGGCTTTAAATAACATCTTTATGGTGGTGACTCATACATTTCCATCTCCAAGCCCAACTTCTCTGCTGAACTCCTGACTGGCATATCCAGCCTGTAATTGACATCTTGTCTACAGAATGTCTCTTGGATTTCACGTGTTCAGAAGGAAACTCTTGATTTCCACCACCGCTACCCCTACCTTAAACATTTTTTTCCAGTGTTTTCTCTCTTGGTGAGTGGCACACCACACCAAGCTGTTCAGGCTATATAAACTTGAAAGCTGTCCTTGCTGCCTCCTCTCTCACCACTGATTTCCATCCCTTTACCAAGTCTGAGAGCTTGTGTCTCAAATCTACTTCCAACCCACAATCCTGGCCACCTCACCAATGAAGCCCCTACCAGCTCTTGTCTGGGCTGTCTCCTCCCAATGGTCTCTCTTCCTCCTCTCACCCTTGCTTCCTGGTTGAGTGGGGGGAGATTTTTCTTCCATTGTCTTGAGTATCCTTATTAGAGGTACCATTGGGTGAACATCCCTGGCTATGCTTGGTGATCAGAGCAGTGAGTATAGGACGTGGCTCATCTACTTGTCTTCTGTCTCAGTTTAGATGCTGAAGTATTGATTAATCCACACTACATCAGTGTTTTAAGATCAAGAGATCCTGTCCTTATCACCAGATGGCCTGCGTAGCCTCTCTGTTCCTGTGATAAAACACTGACCTAAAGCAACTTGGTGAAGGAAAGGGTTTATTTGGTTTATAGATTAAGTCCATCATGGAGGGAAGCCAGGGCAGGAGCCCAAGGCAGCAATCTGGAGGTAGGAACTGAAGCAGAGACCACAGAGGAGTGCCGCTTACTGGCTTGTTCTCTGTGGCTTGCTTGGCTTGCTTTCTTATGGAATTCAAGACCACTTGCCTAGGGGTGACACTCCCTACAGTGGGCTGAGCCCTCCCATACTAATCATAAACTAGAAATTTCCCCCAAGAACTTGCCTACATCCCAATCTGATGGAGACAATTCCTTGATTGTGGTTCCTTCTTCTTAAATGATTCTGATTTGTGTTAAGTTGATGAAAACTAATCAGCACACCAAGAAGAATTTTTTCCCCTACTGAACGATTGGGCCACTCTCAGGGAAATTTGTATTTGATAAGTTTAAATTGGGTCCTAGAATCTATGTTGGTGGTGATGGTGGAGGTGGTAGTGGTGGTGGTGGTGGTGGTGGTGGTGGTGGTGATGTATGTGTGTGTATGTAGGTGTGTGTGTGTGTGTTTAGGAGAGAGGGGACAACTTACGAGTCAGTTCTTTTTCTACCTGTGGATTCTGGGGATGGAACACATCATTAGGCTTGACAGCAAGCACCTTTGCCTGTTCAGTCATCTCTCAAACTCTAAAACGTCCCCCTTAAGCTCATGTGTTTGAACACTTGGTCACTCCGTGGTGGTGCTGTTTTGGGAGGCTGTGGAGTCTTTTGGAAGTGAGGCCTGGCAGGCAGACACAGGGCTCCAGGGGTAAGGCTAAAGGGTTACAGTGTGACAATTCCAAGCCCTCTTCTTTCTGACTGCTTGCTAAGTGTAACTAGCTGCTTCTGTTGCTGCCACAGCCACAAGCCACCATGCTGCTGTCTCTTCTCTACCATAATAGACTGTCACCCCTAAAGAGTGAGTCAGAATAATCCTATTCCCTGGAGTTGCTTCTGTTTGGTATTCTGTCTCAGCAAGGAGAAAGATAATGAATGATGAAGATGGAGAAAGATGAAGTCACCATCACAGGATTGGTCAGACCAATAGGTCTTTTCTTGATGGCGCTGTTTATTTGACTAGATTGTTACAATGGGCAACCCAGAAGCTAGCAGAGATTGAGGGAGGGGACATGGAAAGTGGGAGAGAGAGGACCAGGCTGGGAGTTGGGCTCACAAGTTGTCTAGTTAGATCTGGAAGTCAGACAAAAAGTGTCTAATGTGAGCTTATCAAGAGTGAGAGCCTGTGAGAAACTTGGAATTGAGGCTGACAGGGAAATAAACGAATAAAACAACTTTTGGTTGAGGCTGGTGGTATGGCTCAGTTGGTAGCGTGCTTGTCTAGCATGCAAGGGGCCTTGGGTGTATTCCCTAACGCTGTGTCTACCAGATTTGGTGGTGCACAACTGTAATCCCACAACTCTAGAGGTGGAGGCAGACAGACCAGGAGTTCATGATCATTCTCAACTACATAGCAAGTTTCCAAAGTCAAAACGAGCCTGGGATTCATAAGACTCTATCTCAAAAACAAACAACAAAATTTTCAGTGTCTGTGGTTACCTGTGGTAATAACTGGAGATTTTCTGTAATGTAGTATTCACAAATGGAAATGTGATGGGAATGCAGGGTCTAACCTGGTGATTAGGTTCCAACATTGCAGCTGCTCAGGGAGAATGTGAGCCTGAACAGGATTGGTCCAGCCTGGTCTGGATGAAAGGTCTCAAGTTTGGGCTTCAAAGAGGCACCGAGGCAGATTGTGCTTTGGGGTTTAAGAGACTTATTAGAAAAGTTTTTAACTCCATAGACAAACAGACAGACAGACAGACAGACAGCATGATGGAGGCTATGAGGAGAGTTCAGGTCCCTGTGGCAGGATGGAGGTCCCTTTGCAGAGGAAAGGAAGAGACTCCCTTGAGTCCTTAGCTGCATTGTTAATAAGTGGTCCACAGCACATGCTTGCTCTGTCTCTGAATCAGTTATGAGGGTGGGCAAGTGAGAAACTAGAAAGGTAAGTTTCTTTAGTTTTGAAAACCAAATTGCTGCAGTTTCAGTTGTTCCAGTTCAACCAAAAATGGAGGAGCCTCACAAAAATGGTGTGGTCCTGGCTAACACTGAATACAGGTACCCATTCCTTTGTAGTTTCTGCACACAGCAAAATGCCTCACACTCCACTGTATCCACGCATCCCACTTGCTCCCTACTATCTCTGCAGAGTCCTCCCACTCCTTGCTCCTTCACTCCTGTACCACATTCAGTTGGCATAGTAAGTACATGAACCAGTGGCAGCCATTTGTCTCCATCATCAAGCATGCTGAGCTGTATATAATTGTCTGTACCACATTTGTATATGACCAACAGCACAGCAGGTGAGTTTGTGCCACAGATGCACCAACAATGAGTTAAACATTGCCACCACAAAGTCACTGTGTGTGAAAGGTCAGTCCAACAGGTAGGCAGACAGACAGACACAGGCAGACAGAAAACAGCATGACAGGGGCTCTGAATATGAGTTCAGGTCATAGCACCAGAGAAAGATAATGTGCTAGGTACTCTTAAGACAGGAATCAGGGTGTAGGGGCAGCCTAAAGTAGGGTCTCTTTTAACAGCTGAGAGTGGTGCATGTTTCACACCAGGCTTTCTACTTCCCAGACAGGAGGCAGGGAAGGGGTTGGGGAGCAGAATATGTGGCCACCAATATTCCTCTTGATGCAAACTCACTTTTCTAGGTGAGGAATAAAAGATTCACAGTCAATGCCCTCAGTAGGTGCCTGTCTGCGTCTATGAGAGGGAAGGGCTGCAGCAGGTGTTGTGGTCTGGGCCCTAGTCTGGCCTGGATTCTAACACTCAGTGTATTAGTCAAGGTTTTCTAGAGGAAACAAACTGATGGAATAAATGCTATTTTAAAAGAGAATTATTGATATTGAATGGAGACATATTAAAAGAGGAGTTATTGATTGGCTTACATAATGTGGTCTGAATAGTTTAGTACTGGCTGTCTTCATACTAAGTAGGCTCAGAACCTAGAAGCTGCTTGGTCAATGAGGCTGATGCTTCAGCAGTTCCAACCTGGTGCTGAAGGCCTGGAGGAGTCCTGGAGAGTCACTGGTCTTCAGTCCATGTTGGAATCCCAAAGTGGATCCTGTTGTGAGCAAAGGAAGGTAGGAATGTAGCAGTAGCATCAGAGTAAATAAACCAGCAGCAAGACACAAAGGCAAGCAGGCAAAAGCAGTGCTTCCCCTGGGCCTCCTGCTGTCCTAGCTGGCACACTTAGAATGGGTCTTTCTATTTCAAATATTGTGACCAAGAAATGTCTGTGCCCTGCAGCCTGTCTTTTAGTTGCTTCCAGATCCAGTCAAGGTAACAACTGAGATCAACACTTTATGCAATGAGAATTTGTCAGCTACATTATAACCTAACGGGCCCATCACCATCGTGTGTACATTCCTCATTGATCCTCACTGACCACAGCCTCATCGTTAGCTGACTGGTGAGGTGTCTGCGAGAAGGAGAGCTAGGGCAGATCTTTACGGTCAGGTATTTGCGAGTCCTCCTTTGAGAATAGAGGCCTTGGATTTTTCGTTTTGACCCACTGAAGAACAACAGAAGCCTTGAAACCTTTCAATCACCCCAAAATTTCAGAGGTAAAAAAAATTCCATGCTATTTGAATTATCACCATATCAATCCAGTTGTAAAGAGGGAGATATACACACATATGCATTAGTGGGGCAGGCGGATCCTTACCTGAAACATAACAGTTTCAAAGTCTAGTCATTAACAAATTATAGGCCTAAAAGATCACCATACAAAACAACCATAACAAATTAAACTGAAAATTATAAAGGTAAATAAACATAAAACCAAATTCACAGTGATTTATAGTGAATGCAAATTTTAACTGAAGACCAATGTCATTAACCTAGCAAAGCTCATAGTTGATTCAAAACAACACTGTTTGAAGTGCTGACAATAATATGCCATTACCCCAAACTGTAGGAGTTCCAGCTCTCTGTGAGCCTGCACCCAGGGAGAGTGTCCCCATCACCAGCTGTGGCACTTAGCAGAATACCAAATTAGAGTTCTTAGGGGACTCTTACAATAATCATTTTCCTTTCAGTATTCTACCTTTTAGTTACCCTAGTGATGATTTAGCCAGTTACATGAAAATAGTTTTTCTCACATCTAAAGTTCATGGCACAAATGTAAAAGGTCATTACATACAGAATGCGCACATACACACTTGCATTTAGGGAGGTGGGAGACAACAGGGAGCTGCAATTCCCACTGTGGGAATCTCTGCTCTGGAAAAGGCTCATGAATGTGTGTTAGAATCAGCTCATTTTCTTGGCTCTAATTTTCAGATGTTTGGATGGCTTCGGCTTGAGCTGCGTGTCTACTCTGAGACATCATCTGTGGGGCTGAAGGGGGCCTCTGTTGGATGGCTCTGTGGTGGGGAGGGCAATTCTGGAAACAAAGGCTTGTATCCACTAAAATAACAGCACAAGCTGTATCAAGGTCATAAAATTCATGCCTTGGAAATCCACAGAGAATTAGGATCTCTAGTTTTTCTCTAGCCTTGGGGTAGCTGGCAGCAAAATCTAGATTCAGTTCACAACAAGACAACAAGCTAAGCAACACCTGTAGGATACAGCCAATCTTGCCGTGTAGAAATGCTTAATGCTTGCTCCCCCAGCCTTCTGAGCTGCCCCTTAACCCATACCTGCTTGTCCACTCCTTCTGAATCACATGCCAGAGCCCTGGGTTTCTGGGCTCCATTTGGGTCACCAGTCCTGGTCATTGCATGCATTTCTGAAGCTGGCAGCTAGAGGGACTTGTGATCTCTCTCAGCTTGGCCAGGTCCCTACATTATCCCCTGGCAGACTTCAGTGTCTCTGGTGAGTGGGGGTCTTCTGAAGTTTCAGCTAATTCCTGTGTCCTGCCTCTTCTGTTGTCTTCTCCGTTGCTGCAGCTCTGGGAAGGATCTGGAACGGAGAAAAGTGTAAGGAAACTGCCTAGACTCTCCTGCTTGGCAGGTTGTATGGCTCTTCCGTCCAGGCTTTGCCACATGAAGTCTCAACGGCCTTAGTCCTGACAGCATTTGGGATGCTGTGTGTGTGTGTGTGTGTGTGAGACATGTCATTTGATATCTGGTACACGCATGTATATATGTGGAATGTGTGATATATGGTATCGGAGATGTGTGGTGTATGTGCTATGTGTATATGGTAGTATGTATGTATGTTAGGTTGTGGTACATGGACTGGATTTACTATATTATATATACATATGGCATGTGTGGTATATGTGTACTATTGTGTGTATACGGTATAGCATGTGGTATGTGCTTTCTGTATGTGATATGTATGATGGGTGTTCTCCTGCCCCTCTCTCTTTCTCACTTCATTTCCCTACAGTTCCCCAGAATAGGAAGGAAAGGTTTTCCTCAATCCTCCCTGGTATTGTTATGTTTTCTGCTGCTGTCACAAAACACCCTAACAAAAGTAACTTAAGGGAGAAAGGGCTTCTGACTCACGTTTCAAGGTCACGGTGAGGAAATCCTGGCAGCTGGTCGCACTGCACTGGAGACTGATGCCTGCTTGTGTTCAGCTCACCTTCCCCACCCCAGGGACCGGTGCCACTCTCACAGCTCACGGGTCTTCCCTTTATTTAACCTAATCAACATTCCGGATCTCGTCAACCTGGCAGTTCAATTGTCGTAGCATCTAAGGTAGACTTAGCTCCCTCGCTGTACTGGTGCTCCGAGAGCCACTGCTTGGTACACTAAGGGGCAAGGAAGAGGAATTCTGGAAAGGGTGGCCTGGATTTATGGAATATTTATTATGTTCTTAACACTCTCTAAACATCACAGCACTAGCATCTAAAAGTAAGTAAGCAAGTGTCTATTGATCACACACTTTATATGGGGTAGCTGGGTTGTGTGTGTGTGTGTTTAAACAAACACTTTGGGCTAGGTACTCCTGTTTCTCCCATTTCAGAGATGAGGAGACTGAGTCTTAGAGAAACTCGGTAACTTGCCTAAAGTCACACACTGGCAAATGGCAGGCCACAGACGGGGCCCAGATTCTGTGCCTCTCAGTCTGTCCTTTTAGCCATCTCAATTCTCCCTCTCTCAGAGTAATAGACAGGATTCAAAGATTAGTACCTTGTAGAGAAATCTCATTTTAAATGTCCATAGCAGAATATTAACTTTTTATTTCTTTTTGCATCATTCTGTAACAATTTAATCTTTCCCAAGACAGATGGATACTTGGGACCAAGCATGGAAAAAAGGTCAGATCCGCTGGAAGGCAAGAGAAAAAAACCACATTAATCATTTTTCCAAATACTGGCTCTCATAATAATAATAATAATAATAATAATAATAATAATAATAACAATAAAAACAAAAGAATTGCACAGAAACATAAAAATTGGAGTATGACATGGGAAAACACATATGACGCCCAACTACTTCTGTTTTCTTTTCTTTCTGTTTTACAGAGTTTGAACTCAGGGCTTTATGCATGCTAGATAAACACTCTGCCGCTGAGTCACGCAGCAGCAGCCAGTTTTGAAAAAGGAACCAAGTCACTTGCCATTGAGCTGCCCTCAGCTAAGATGCTTCTGATAACAGGCCCCAAACTACTCTGCACAGAAAGATGTTAAGATGTTGAGAAGCCTCCAGAACTGCTGGGGGGGGTCTCTGCTCGCTGAGGAACTTTTCTGGCCACATAGAATCACTCAAGTTTCTTACTCTGGGTAGGTGAATCTATCTAAAAGTTATATTTTCTGTGGTAGCTAAACAGAACAGCATTCTCTGGATAATAGGAATTATCTCCAAAAGATTGCCAAGTAGGAACCCCAAGTAAGAAACAGGTCTTCCTTGGTTCTGAACCAAGTGCTGAATTGACAAAGCTGGAGGAATGGAAAACAGAGACACTCTCCCATGGGACACACCTGGGCAGCCTGTTCCCTGAATCTGGCTTCCCTGGTCAGAAGAGGTTTGGAGAAAGGCTTTGGTGAGGATCTGATTGATGAGTGGGAATTATAAAGCACAAGCAAGAAGGGTGGGTGTGAGTATTGGAAAAACTCATCCAAAGGCACACTACTGAGAGAGTTGTTTCCGGTACTTGCTTGTGTGTGATGTGAGGAACAGGGAGTCTTGGAACTGTAGCCAGAAGAAACACAAAAGGCCCATGTTAATTCCCACCATTCCTTGGCCAGAGATGGTGATCAGAGGTGTGTGTGTGTGTGTGTGTGTGTGTGTGTGTGTAGACGGTCTCAGCCAAGAAAGGAGTGCCTACTGCTGAGGGCAGGGTAAGGCCAAGAGGGTCTGAAGATACAGAAGAGGTGGGTCTAAGTACTGTCTGGTTTTATGGGAACTTGACACAAGCTAGTCATCAGAGAAAAGGGAACTCCAATTAAAAAAAATACCTCCACAGTAACTGGATGTAAGTCATTTTATCAATTAGTAATCAATGAGGGAGGACCCAGTTTATTGGGTGATGCCATCCCTGGCCTGTTAGCTGTGGGTTCTATAAAAAACAAGCTGAGCATGCCATAAGGAGCAAACCAGTAAGCAGCACTCCTCCATGGCCTCTGCATCAGCTCATGCCTCTAGGTTCCTGCCCTGCTTGAATTCTGTCCAGACTTCCTTTGATAATTAATAGTAATATGAGAGTGTAAGCCAAACAAACCCTTTCCTCTCCAACTTGCTTTGACCGTGGTGTTTCATCACAGCAGTGGTGACCCTAACTAAGACAGTATATAATACCTGCTTTCTTCATACTGCAAGACAATAGCAGCCCTCAGGCCACTGGTTTCCTCTTTGAAAACAGAGGTCTGCTGAGCTGGGGCAGCAACTTTGGTCCTTGGTCTCTAGACACCTTTTGCCCAAAGAGGAAGAATGAGTGAGATTGCTGACTGGCAGGTAGGAGTTTCCCAGGGAAATTATGGTTTAGGAGTTAGTGAAGAAGGTAAGGATTGTATTCAAGATGTGGGAAGCCTTGGGGACACCAGGACAAGAAAGCTAAGTCTGAGTAGAACAGCAGGTGTCTGGGATTGAGTGGAAGGGTTAGCAGCTGGCTTGTGGAAATCTTGAATACGTGTGATACAAAGGCTGACAGGACAGTGGGCTCTGACCCCAGCTCTGCACCTGGCAAGCTGTGTGGCCTTGGACCAGTCATCAGCCAGCAATACATGATGGAGGAACCAGGGCTTTTATAAGCTGGGATGTTTACAACCACCAGGATGAGTAAAAGAAAAGGTCTTACCACATGGAATCTGTGTTTGGCTGTTGGACTAACCATGCCAGTGGATATAATCTTTCTTTGCAGAACAAGCATAGATGTCCTTACTGATATAGCTGGTGGGCATTTGGTCCTAAGACATCTGGTGAATTACCAGGGGTTTTATAGATAGTAGAACTTTTGTGGGGAACTACACTAAGCAACAACCAGCCCCAGAGAGATGAGTCTGCACTTAGCTGAGGTCCATGGTCTGGGTTCAGTTCTACTTAGAGAATAACTTGTTTTCATTTTTAAGTTATATGTATATGTCTATGTTTGGGTTTGTGCACATGAGTGTAGATAGTGCCTACAGAGGCCAGAATTGGATCACCTGGGACTGGAGTTATAGGTAGCTGTGAAATACCTGATGTGGGTGCTTGGAATCCACCTCAGGTCCTCTGTAAGAGCATTTAACCACTGACTAGCTCTCCAGGCCTCCCAGGTGGCCACTGAGGCAGGATGCTAATTGACCATCAAGAACGGCTGCTCTGTTTCCACAGTTAGAAGTACTGTGAGAAACAAACTAGCCAGACACCAAAATACTCTAGGTTCTCTTCAGCTAGGTCCAAAAGACTAGATCTGGCTAAAACCATATAAGCAGACCTGAGGGCTGTGTCATTTCTCAGCTGGAGATGAACTCAGCTGTACCTTCCTCTCCAGCAACCTTGGAAACTACTTGATACTGATGAAGACACTGTGTCGAGATAGAAGGAACCTGGACCCTGAGCCACTGCTGGAAGAGAACCGCTTAGGAGTGTTATTTTTGATCTTTCACGAACAAGACATACAGTTTTGGGTTAATCCTATCAAACTGTAGGGTCTTGTCATGACAATTTATCTAAGAACCTTCAATGAACCTCAAAGCATAAACTCTACTATTGGAAGGCCAAGCCTGGAAATCTAGTGACGAGTCCATTGATCAGTCTTTATAGGATGCTAGACCTTCCTTTTAGCTTTTGTGATACAATGTTGAGGTGGCAGAGTCTTGTGAGGCTCATTTGCCAGTAGACAGAGACAACAAGCTGTCGGGCTAAGTACTTCGCTGTGTAACATCAGAACAGAACTTGCTTTCGGTTTCTACTGCCAGTTTAACATCTGCCCAGAATGGGGATCTGTTCCTGCTAGGGAGGTGTGAGCAGATCCCATGGTTATCCTGCCCATTGTAGATGATGGACAACTCTTTGGATACTAAAAATTGGTGAAAGAACCTCAGTTTAAAAACTGAAATGAGGGGCTGGAGAGATGGCTCGTGGGTTGAGAATGCTTACTGCTCTTCCCGAAGACCCAGAGTTTGGGTTCCAGCACTCTCCAGTAGCTAACAACTGCCTATAACACCAGTTCCAGAGGACCTGATGCCCTGGACTCTGAGTAGATACACACACACACACACACAGAGACAGAGACAGAGACAGAGAGAGAGAGACATACATACATGTACACCAAGAACCCAGAAAAGATTTGTGACTATTTCCTTTGTAGATTTTTTAAAATAAATGGTTGCCTAGCCTTGATATTTTACATTTATTTTTTAGTACTTAGCGAAGGAACCGCTAACATCCCATTACACAGGGAAGCAAATGCATTAAGGAGAATATAATTTCAGACAATAATAAACTCCATAAAGAAATGGGAACAAGGTGATACAATGGAAAGCAGCCTGGGGGAAGAAGAGAGGACTTATCATGTGTCAGCGAAGTTGTCTCTTCCTGAGCAGGGAGTTGTTTCCACAAGATCTGAGAAGACAAAGCATTCTGGGGAGCTGAAAGGGAAGAACAGAATTCTGGGTAAAACAGGTTGTGCTGAATCAGCGCTAAGAGAGTGTTGAGAAGTGGTCAATCAATTGGGTGGGGCAGTGGTGTGGCTAGAGCTTGGCCTGTTATCCTATCTGCAAGGGGAGTCTGCTGTGGGAATGAAGCCCAGACTGACTGGATACGATTTATATTTTATTTCTTTCCTTCTTTATATGCCAGACAAGTAATGTCCTGACATTATAACACAGTTTGAGAGAAGCCTATCCCTCACAGTGACACAAGAACTCAATCATCACATTTAAAGAATCTCAGTTTATATTTCAAAGAGAACAAAGACATGAAAACAGGGGAGAAGGGATGTTACAGAATAAGAGAGCCCAGGGACAGAACCGAGCACGATGCCCCATCCATTAGACCCTTATGAAAGCCTCTTTAGAACAGACTCAGGGAGTCTGAATAGAGGTCAGTATTCAGTACTACTATTATTTATTTTGTTAGGTGCAATGATATCGTGAGTTTTAGGCTGAAGCCTGGAGAAGCTGGAGATACAAAGGTAGGAATATTATGTGATGTATTACGATGTCTGAGATTTTCTTTGACATAATCCATAAAAACAACCAAACAAAAACAAGTAATTAGAGTTTCAGATTCTCCCTAATAATTGAGGTTCTTTTTCTTTTTTCAGTTTTATTTCTTTTTAAGTGTGTGGGTGTGGATGTGGGTGAGTTTGTGGGTGTGTGGGTGTGTGCTCATGGGTGCAGAGCCCACAAAGTCAAGAATAAAGGGTCAGATCCCTTGGATCTGGATTTACAGGCAGTTGTGTGCTGCCAGATGTTAGTGTTGAGAACTGAACTCATGATCTCTGTAAGAGCAGTACATGCTCTTAACTGTTGAACCATCTCTCCAGAGCCCTTCCCCCTAAACAAAGCCTAGAATACTCTACAATAAGACTCCGTTATGTGGGTTAATGATATGATACAGGAAAACAAATCTTAAACTCAGTTTCGCCTATGACATGCTCGCAACACAGATTCTTCTATGACTCAAAATGTGCAGGGCTTTCCCGCCACTGGCCAGCAGCAATCACTCCTGGAGTAGGTACTAACAGGAAGTCCTCTAAGTTCAGTTTCAATGCTATCAGCCTGATGATAGCAGCAGATCTCACAGCCTATAGGGCTCATGCCCCAGGAGTGTCCCTAGCAGAGATGCCAGATGCAAGCCTAGGCCTTTGGAACTTCTGATCAACCAGTTATAAATTGAGGATCTTATGACTCCTTCTTTGGGCTCCTTCTTTGGGCAGGGATGTGTGTCAGAATCCTCTCAGCTTCTCTATGCAGCATTCCTTTCTCCAGGAAGGGCAGGGCCCCGTCTGAAATGAACATCTCATGCCCTGCTGTCAGAGAATTCTCATATGGCTGGAAAGGCCTATGATCCTCTTTGATGAAGGGAAATTCTAACTTTAGTGGCTCTCCTTGCAGAGGAAAAGAAGTAGGTTAGAGGGAAGAGAAATGCTCTCTGGGCCACTTGTAGGGTTCCAAACTCTACACTGTAAAAGAAAGACCTTTTTTTTCTTTATTTTTATTGCTCTGAAACCGCTTCAGTCAGGAAGGATGAGACGCCAATTACTATGCTTCAACAAAACCACATGTTCATTGTTCTAGCCATTCAGGAACATAGCGAGGGTTATGGGATTGCAAGCCAGGATCTGTGGTAGGGAAACAAAATGTATAGATCATACTATCACAAGGGGACAAGAATGTAGGCAGAGGCTGGCTAATGGCTTTCTCAGTAATCTTCAGAGGAGAGGACATGGCTGAGGACGGCAGGCATAAGCAGGAGACAGCAGGCAAGAGTGACAGGCCCAGCTGTCAGAGCTTGCAGATTCATGTGAAGAATGTGGATAACCATCCTGGCAAGACTGATAGGAAATGGCTTTGGGCACAATGCTGAGGAACACAGGTCTTAGATCAATTATGCAAACACATGTTTATCTGTAGACCTACTAGGTCTCCATTTAGGAAGCTTTAATTCAGCCCTAAATTTTGGACCCAGCAGAGGAGCTTCAGCCTGCTGGAAATCTACCTACGGGCAAGCCTGTCTACTGGTAAGCTATTTGTCTTTGGTGTCATCTTTCTTCTCCTATCTGGGCAACTGCTGATACAAATGGAGGTTTGCGTCTGTCACCATGTACCTGCCAGTGCTTGGGTTTCCAGGACATAACCTAATTTAATTAATGCCTTTTTTTCTCTGAGGCTATCCACCCCTGCATGTGAAGCACTTGTGTTACTAGCACACTCTGATTTCCTAGCACTAAAATAATAATAAAAACAATGACAATAGCTGTGGTGGTCTTCTTGATCAGGTGGGGAGGCTCTGAGTGGCTCTGATGGAATACAGACAGCAGAAACAGAGCTGTGAGACCAACGATCCTCACCCCTCACGGGCAGCTGCTGTTTAATACATTCTGTATTTATTCTGTCAGCCACCCTGACCCTTGATTTCCTCCCTCCTACCTTGTCATGCTGTTCTCTAGAAAATCAGGTCACCCTGTACCTAACTTCTCCCTGGCCAATGATTTTTTAGCTACTTACTGAGCCTGCTGTGTTGTATCTAATCCCCACTCAGCCCCGGCCATGTGTACTGCCATTAGGAACATTATAAATCACCACTTAAGGACCATAACACCTACGTTAATGGTAGGAACAAAGTTACCCCCTTTGCTTGTGTCCAAGCGGCAGTTTCAAGCCCCTGGTGTCGACAGGCTCTCCACTGTCTTCCTAACACCTTCAGTATCTTCTGAGTTAGGTCTCAGATTTCACCTCTCACTGCAGTCTTTCTCTGGAGCACAGTGCTTCTTGTCCTTTCTCTGCTACCAGAGATGGGGACCTGCTTACCAACTATGGGGTTTTCCCAAAAAGAACCAAGCACAGCCACTTGCTAACAGATAAGACACTTAATATATTTACAGCACATTTAAGGGGTTTTTTGTTTTTTTGTTTTTTGTTTTAAAAAAGGATATTGTTTCTTCTTTACTTTTTTCTTAACATTGTACCAGGGTTGAAATACTTTGGGGATGACCCAAAAACATACTATTTGTATCTTTCATAGAAAAGAGAAGGTCCCACACAGACACTAGCAGTCACTGTAATGACAAAGAAGTACCTACATGGGTCAGGTTATGGATATATGTGTACATGTAAATATTTTCTTTTACAATATTAATTGCATATGTGTCGAGTATAATGATAAAAAGACACTTTTGTATATATTTATTATCTTCCTCTCTCTTTTTTTGAGACAAGGTTTGATGTAGCCCAGAATGGTCTCGAACTTGTTATTCTTGAATTCTTGATCCTTCTTGCCTCTGCTTCCCTTGTGCTGAAGATAGATCAGGGAGGGACTCCTGGCAAGGTGTGGGCATGGTGTATCTAAAGAGGTAGTACTTTAGGAGCTGGAAAACTCTTCAGAAAGGGTCTCCCTAAGAGTGAAGCCAAACAGGAAGGCTAGAAAAGTAGGCTGAAGTCTCATCATAAAGGGACTGGAACACTGGAGTGCTATAGATAGGTTTTAAGCGGGGGTGGGGGGACACATAATCAGATTTGTCTGGTTGCTGTTTAGGAAATATCTGGAAGGAGAAAGACGAGCTAAGGGAGATCAGGTAGAAGGCTGCTAGGGTAAACTAGTCAAGAGTATAATTACCTGATCCAAGACAGTGCTGGAGGGTGGCACGGAATGAGATGGACTCAGGAGATACTTGGGAGGTAAAATCAATAAGACTTGATGTTTATTTAGATATAAGGCACTGAGTAAAAGAAACAGCAAAGGGCAAAGC
Source organism: Rhynchomys soricoides (assembly GCA_019843965.1). Lineage (NCBI taxonomy): Eukaryota > Metazoa > Chordata > Mammalia > Rodentia > Muridae > Rhynchomys > Rhynchomys soricoides. The sequence continues at coordinate 294,706 of JADRCH010007616.1, read as the reverse complement.
ACTCATTATATTTGGATAACCACAGGGTTGATGGTGCCACTTACTGAAATCACAGTCATGGTCAGAGAAGGAGGGCTGGGTGTGGAGAGATGATAATTTCAGTTTGGGGTATAACATGGTTTGGTGGACATTAGATTCCATGAGATGAAATAAATGTCTACATGTGCACACAGAGACACTGAGACATACTGCTATTTATATTTTATGGCGAATTCTTAGATGCTCATAATTACAGAAAAAGGACAGAATTACAGACTGCATGGTTCTCACATGACTGCCAGTGCTGACTAGACAAGGGACAACTGTCAGAAACAACAGCAACCAGTATGCTGGCTAACCAGTAATTTGTGTGGTCAGGTTCAAAGAAATGGATGTCAATCAGAGTCTGTCTCTGGAGACAAGCAAGCTTCCCAGGACTTCAGCCACATCTAGACAATGGTATGAGGTGTCTTTTAGGTTTGGCTGCGGTAGCTCTCAGGTACCACAGATACACCTGTAAATTACTGAGGAAGCAGCAAGATACCACCCCTACTGTCTTCCTAAAGGACTTGAAAAGAGAAGAGTGGAAGCCAAATCACCACCCTGAGTCTCTGAAAGAGAGAGATACATAGACTGGGCCAGGAAAAGAGGAGACACCTGGCTTTGTTCTGACTTTCGGTATCTGATTCCTTAAACACAACTAAGTGCACACACACACACTTTCTCATATATATTACATTTTGAGTACTGTGATGGCTGTTCTTCGTTGTCAGCCTAGCTACATCTGGAGTTGACTGGCTACATCTGGAGTTGGCTGGGTACACCTCTGAGGACTTCTTAATTAAATGATTTTAAGTGGGAAGACCCACCTTTAATCCAGATCATTTGAGGTGGGAAGATCCACCTTAAGTCTGGGCCACATGTTCTGTTGGCAGCCTGTATAAAGTACACAGAAGAAAGAAGCTCTTGCTCTTTGCCTGCTTGCCCTCACCCTTGCTGGCAATTTCATTCCTTCACTGGCATTAGATCCTACTTCTTCAGGATTTTGGCATATAGTGAAGACCAGTTGAGACATCCAGCTTATGGACTGAAAAGCTACTGAATTCTTGGGATTTCCATTAGTAGACAAGCATTGTTGGACTTAGTAGACTACAGCCTAGAGCCACTCTATAAATCATATATGTATATGACACTCTAATAAATTCCACATATATTTGTCATATATCTATTCTATCAGTTATGTTACTTAAAAAACCCTGACTATTATAAATACATAACTTTTTTCACTTTAGATATTTGAGGATATGACCAGAGTTCTCATTAGAACAGAAATTGGTACCAGAAGTGAGACTTCAAGTGCTAAAAACCTTAAAATCTAAAATTAACCTATGGTATCACTGGAATTACATATAATGAAAACATCCCACAGGACAGGAAGTTTGCAGTCTGTGATTTTTGATGGCAAAACAAATAATAGACATATATAAGCCCTGGAAACTCAGGTCATATGCATAGGTAAATCCACAGGAGGCTTGGTGACTGAATTATTAGAGAGTGAAGACTATTTGTTGCTTATGACTTTAGCTAAAGGCTACAGGAGAAAGGCAGGATTCTATCTGGGAGGTCTGTCTATCAGAAAATAAGGGCAGGGTGATTATATAATTTTGGTGCAAAGAGCTCATTCTGTCTAGAGCTGGAGCTATCTGATTACTGAGAACCAAGTTCAGAAACTAATGGTCCTTGCTAAACTGTGGTCTAGTCCTGATTTTCTGTCTCATTGAGTTTCTAGTGCCAATACTAAACCCCTGATTGACAACGATAGATATCTGGGCCATTGGGAAAGGACTGTTGTGGGAGAAGGTGCTGGAACACCGTGCCCTCAAAGGCTCCTCCGATGTATTTCTTATTTTGCCTTTCCCATAAACCAAGAAAGCTCCTTTCCACTAAGTAGCTAAGGTTAGACTGTGGATGAGAGGCAGATTGAAAAGGACATACCCCAGGCCTGTCAGCTACATCTCATATATAATATGGCACCACCATTTGAGAGGAGGAAAGTCAGGTTGAGGAAGCTAATCCTACATTCTAAACAACAGGAAATTTATGGGCATGGTACTCAAAATTTATTTCAACAGTATCCCAAGGACGTTGTCCTTGCCGAGCCAGCCAAGGCTCTTTGCAGCAGTGGTATTTAACGTATACTTGAGTGGAAACACTTTGCTGCTGTTGTCCCATCCTAAAGAGCTCTTCCTTTGGTTTTTTTTTTTTTTTCCTATGCAGACAACTGTTTTAAATTCTGTCTCCCTGCTTTTGCCACTGTGCTGGATGCTGGAGGTACGGCCAAGGTTAAATTTATCATTTGCTTCACAAATTGAAGATGGAAAGTTGCAGAATCTCACAGAATCAAAGAGGAATGGACCTAATTTGAATATTGTGATGACTTCTTGAAGCCCACTGTTTTGAATAAAGAGCAGGCTATACCTTCAAGTTGCCGGCTGTGGGGAGAAGAGGCATGGCTTGAAGTTATAAATGTAATCAAGTTAGACAAAAGCATCCCTGAAAGTAGTTACAGAGACGAGGTTCTATGTGTCTGGCGAGTGAGTAGCAGAGCAAAACTGACAGGCTTGTATTATTTGTCCTGTCCAGAGATGTTAGAAGGATAACTCTGTGTATCACATAAGCATCTCCCTCTGCAATGCCACAGCTATGGGATTTGGGATTGAAGGCCTTATGCTGGTGAGCCAACCTGTGAATGAATACACTTATCTAAACACTCTCAAAATCTGAGCACAGAGATTTGGAGTCTAGAAGGGGGCTCTGGAGATGAGTTCTAAAGCCTGGTGAGTGAGTGAGAATGCTGAGGAAGGTGGTGGGGTACAGGATGAGAACAAAGCAAATCGTTGGAGCTGAAATGAAGACTCCTGAGAGGAAGAGATGGCTTCTGCCTCATGCCTAGCCAGTTGCTGGGGTATCCAAGTCTTCTGGGGTCCTTGAAGTTCATTGCCTTTCTGTGTTCTTATACTCAAATGTAAGTATAATAATAAGCATAAACTGCAAGTTCAAGAAGATCTAGGTGAACATACATTTTCAGACCCATCCACATTTTATCTAAGCCCCTGAGAGTGTGTGAAATCACATAATAAAAATGTAGATGAAAGGAACACTTCATCTTGGTCATTATAAATGCCCTGTATTATGAAGTACAGGCAAGACTGTAAACACTTGGCTTTGTTATCCCAACGAGCCTTCTAAGCAGCTCTGTGAGGCAGCTACGGCTGCTGCTGCTCTGATTTTACAAATGAGCAAAGTGATGGAAAAGCGTGAAGTTACTTTGCCTGGGTCACACAGCCTACAGGAATAACTGTAAAAGCCTGGGGATGAGTCCATCTTTCAGTTCCTTAGCAACCAAAAGGACTCAAAATTCATAAGGCAGAGCTTTATGCCCTGGGCCAGAATCTGTGGGAGCAGTTCTCTTAAAGTGAGCACCACTTTGTAGTTACTCACCAGGACTGGTGTTACTTGACATTTGCAAAGATGTTGGAAGATAGCAGGTGAATGGAGGGATGTCTATCCCCAGAGTTTCTCGTTTCCCTTGGGAAGAGGGTCCTCTCCTCCCCCTCTATCCATCACCAGCCTCACTGCTCTCGAGCATCTCTGGAGAAGACCCACTAATTGGAAGTGGGCAGTGGGTAAGGATGTTAGTTAGCAAATAGGATTTTGTGGGAATTTTTTTACATAGTCAAAACCTTTGGGAAACACTGAATTGGATAAAATGAGCCTTCTGTCCTTAATGCATTAATACACAACTCCGAGTAGGGCATGCCAAGATTGTCCCGAATGTACTTGACCATGGAATGGCTTTCTAATGTGGCAGCATTTTAAGCGGTAAAGGAGAAGGGGAGAAAGACATCGTGGAGGTGGAAGGTGGGAGGTGGGAGGCCTACAGGAGCATCTCAAATCCACCTCAAGGGTTTGTAACAACCCACTCTCTACTCACGCGCAGCTGACCTTGGCTGGAGATCTCCACAGGTAGGTGGGGATTTGTTTGTGTGGGTTGAATGTGTGGTACAAGCAACTGTGTTTGTGCAGCCACGCACCCACACACATGAGCACAATTGCTGGCAATCAGTTCAGAGGCACGAACCAGGTTGGTTTTTTATTACTTGGCGTTTGAGGTTTCCTACCGCCTAATATTGCTCAGGTCTCTTTGAGGACGCTCTGATACAAAAGGCAGAGCCTGCCTCATGGTGGCTGTAGCTTGTTGCAGTAGATAGAGGGAGCTCCTTACCATTCCTAAAAGTCTAAGCTGAGAGGATGTGTTCTGACTGTGTTCTCCGCCTTTCCCCTTTCCTGCACTACCTACTGAAGACATGTTGGTGGGGCCTTTGCCTTGAACTTCTTTCAACTTGACACCCTCTGTTTATTTTTGCACCCCTAATTACCCTTTCAACTTGCCCTGGTTTATTTTTAGAGGTTTCCCATCCACCTCATTAACAGCTTGCAAAAGCTCCTGTCTCATATTTCTACCATTTATACCCTTCATTAAACACAGTGGCATTTGTTATCTCAGAACAGACGTCTTGTTAGGGTTTAGATGGGATGACTGGAAGCCATTGCCTAACTGATTTTTAGGCAGGCCTTTCCATTCCTCTGAGCCTTTTGTTTGCCTGGAAGTCTAAAGCCTGTCTCCCCAGGTTTCTCTCTGTTCTCTTTTGGTTGTTCTTTTTAGTAATCAAGGGCTGGGCATGAAGAAGAGGCTCAGCTTCTGGCTGCTCTGTTTTTGTCTTGTTGATTTGGAGGTGGGGAGGTGCAGGCAGTCTTCTTTCCTCTGTTCCCACCAGGGCTTATAAGGAAAGAGGTTGGCGGGGCTTCCCCCCTCCCCCCAAGCCTTGGCAGCCAGTTTGTGAGCCAAATGGTGATACTTAATTAAATGCACACCAGGACCCAGGTCTTTGAGCTTACACCTGCTGATCCCCCCACCTCATCAGGAGAACCCTGCCTAATCACCCTTTTCCACTAGTCCAGTTTTATATCCAAGCCCTCTTGGTAGGTCTGGCCAGAATCGTGAAAGCATCCTTCATCAGAGGCACCATATCCCAGGTACCATCCTGCGGAGGGAGGGAGGCTATATGAACCAGAAGCTGTAACAGTATAATGACCGTAGCCAGAGCTAGGTTTTCTGGTAAGGGTTAGTCTTTGAGGGAACTTGTAGTTTGACCAGAGCAGGGAAGGCGTGGTTAGTGAACTGTCCTTTCTACTGGGGCCCCTTCTCTTTTGCGCAGACTTCTGGTATCCCTGGCAAGAGATGAATCTGCCATCTGTGCTACTGGCTCAGGACTGATGGGTGTAAAAAGGAGGAGCCCAGGCTTGTAGCACAGAATGGTTAGGATCTCTTCCTCTTCTTGAGTTGGACTCTTAGCTTCTTCCATGGCCTAGAAAGTTCCTTACTTCCCTTGCTTCCTCATATATGTGATAGGATAATACCAAAGGAAATATCTCACAGGTGATGGCAGAAGCAACTGTAGTAATGTACGGAAAGGGCTGGGCAAGGTGCCTGGCATACCATAATCACTCAACAGCTAGTATGATTAGTGTTATTGGTAGATAGTAGCCATCCTAGCTCTAAGTGGCTTCTGGAGGCCATAACAGCCATAAGAGCAGCACTTGGAGAATTGAAAGTGACCCCTATGCTCTGTGCTCTGTGCTCCATGCTCCGTGCTTCATGCTCCATGTTCCGTGCTCTGCATGCAGGGCAGGACAATTTGGGTTTATGATGCTGATAAGTTGACCTGCAGGAGAAGTCATCTGCTCATTCTTTCCTAGTTCTCTTTATTGAACAAACATTTGTTAAGCACCCATTTTATGTCAGGCACATGCTTGGCAGCATGGAGACTTCAGCTCTTAAGCAGCTCTCTGATGGGACAGACCCTAACTAGATTATACTCTAGAAAGAAGACATAATTATGAAACTCAGAGAGGAACACAAGGAGCTATTAATTTTGATCTGAAAAATACAGAACTCTGGGAAGGCATAGGATGGATGTTTGAGCAAGAACCATCCTCTTTGCTCATTTTCCCATTGCTATACCAAATATTTAAAACTTAATAATTTATTATGAAAGTAAATTTATTCAGCTCATGATTCTGGGGGCTGAATGTCTTAAGATTGGGCAGCTATGGCTTCTCTGAGGGCATCATGAACCCACTCTTTCGAGAATGAGCTCACTCTTGTGAGAAAGGCAGTCTCTCCTTATGACTGAATCTCTCAAAGGATCCACTTAATCACCTGACCACAATGGTCACCAACATTCACTAAACATGAATATCAGAGAGGACAGACCATGTTCAACCATAGCAAATAAGAAAGATGGGTTTAAGGCAAGATGGAAGAACATTCTAGAATGAGGGAATTCCTATAGTTTTAGTAAACTCCTGGAGAAGTGGAAATGCGTGGGTGTTTGGCAAATGCAGCCTGAGCATATACAAGGCTCAAGGCCATAGGGAAAGCCTAAGAAAGCTAGCACTAGGCATTTCTCCCGAGAGACCACCAATTAGGACTGTGGGAACATAGATGGACAGAGTCCTGACAGGCAAACCCTGTCAACTTCCCCCCATAATCTGACAGCTTAACTTCAAACATTTAACACAGCAGTTCTCAACCCATGGGTCATGAAGTAACAATGAGAGTGATTTTTTGGTTGGGAGGTCACCACAACATGAGGAACTGTATTGAAGGATCTCAGCATTAGGAAGGCTGAGAGGGCTAAGCTGGGAATTAAGAGAGTAGTCAGTAGGCTAGCAGAGATCTGCAGACCCCTTAATAAATCCCTGCACTGCCCAAGGCCAAAATGAAGAGGCCTGAACTAAGGCATGTTGAGGTATCCAGATGACAAGGGCAAGTCTAGAACATTCTTTGGACGGGATGGTTAGGATTTGTCGAGTAACTGGGCTGAGGGGAGGGGTCAGAGGTGCTGGGCCTGGGATCGAGAATATTAACCGTGCCAGAACCAGGAGAGGAGACACAGAGAGAGTGGTAGTCCATTAGGGTGGGTACTCTGTGTAAACTTTCGGTAGAATCTGTATGACATTCTCCAGGAGAAAGCTGGGAGCTCAAGAAAGAGGCTGCTGCTTTGGGGCATATCAAAATATTTTCTCATGGGCTGAGAGGTGGAGGCTCAGCTAAACTCCCATTCTTGGACTCAGTGACTAAAACTAGTGTCTGCCCGGGCCCTTGCTGCCCAGGCCCTTGCTTTTGCTTTTACCTTCTATGCCTGTCAGTCCCTCCTTGTCTAGCATCTGCTTCATGAAATCCTTGAGGATCTGTCCCTTGGAGCCTGTGCAATGCTTGTTGGCTGTGAGAAGGTGAAGATTGATTGGAGGAGATGGGAAACTTGGAGAGCAGCCAAAAGAGCTGCCAGGTCAGGGCAGCTCGCCCCAACTTCCTCTTGTTCCTGTTTGTCTCCAGCCTGGCTTATAAACAGATGTTCTCAATCATGACCAACTGTCTGAATCTGGAGACAGAATGAGGGATGTGGTCATGGGAAGCAATGGCTCCCCCTGCCGTCATGGAGGCTGAGGTGCAGAGAGCAGGAAGTGATCTTCAGGGACCAGTTAGAGATCTAGAGTGGGTATCTTGGCTATCAAAATCTTCTTTTGTTTGTACTATGAACAAGGGCAGCCAGCCAGATGCCAGGTGGGGGAAGTAATCACACCCTAAGTCTGGGTGGAAGGAATTCAGAGCCTATCACCATGGGAGCAGGAGCTGGAAAATGGCCTTCTCAAGATTAACCATTCATACCCAAGTTCATTTTCTAATTCTGAAACCAGATGATCCTAGATACATGGACCTGAAATTCATCCTGCATCTGAACCAGCAGCCAGGAGCTGAGATGCAGGTTGCTAGGCTCCAACATAGAACTGTTGCATTGCAATCTCTGTGGGCAGTAAGTTCTGTGTCTACCAAGCTTTCTGGTGGATAGGTACACATAAAGCTTAAGAACTGCTGCCAGACAGTTTCTGTTAAGATTAGTACTTGCCCCTCTGTCCCTTTTTGGTGGCAGATTCTTTGCTTTAGCAGAGGCCTCCATGACCCAGGTGTGCTGAGCAGGAAGGAGCCAGATGATGAGAGGGCTCTGACTGGATCCCAGGTAGAGGACAGGTTTGGTGAGAAAGAGATTGATTGAGTGTGAGGATTCAGTGTGGGCTTCGGCTGTGGAGAGAGGAACGGTCCTCTCTGGGCTTCCCAGAGAGGCTGGAGTTAGGCCCCAAACTCAGAATGGGGTCGGGTTTCTTGGGTAGCGAAAGGTAAGCTCAATTATAGAGGGGTCAACAAACACAGAGTCTCATGACATGCTTTGGATGGAAGTTGAATGAATGTCCGTTTCACAGAAGGCAACGTCCTTGCTAATTTTTAAAGCTCTCTGCAAACATTAATTATCCCATCCACTTCCTGTGGCTGAAAGGGGAGTCAGTAAAGTTTCTTGGCTAATGGAAGGGTGTATGCTAAAGCCGTATGGTGTCTGAGCTACCAGGTAAGTGCAGAGGGGGGTTAGGTGTGTAGTCATTATCCAGGGGCCAAACATGACTAGTTTGCTCAGTGATGCTTAAAAAAATAATAATTTGGCTGTCTTGAAGTAGAACTCTCTAGTTCCCACTGCCTGTCACCTGTACTGGTTTTATGGCCTTACACATCCATGCCACCAGCTCAGCCCTGAAGGTACTAGAGTTCTCTGCTCCTGGAGCAGTACAGAGGATGGTGAGCAGTTGCAGTTGCAAGAAGGGAAGACTGCAAGAATAACCCAGAAGAGAATTCATGAGACAGATAGTATGGTGAGGGGAGAATGGAGGGGGCAAGAAAGACTAAATAACCATGGCACATGGAGACTGAGAGACAGGAGTCAAGAGTTAAACCCTGGGGACAATGCCCTAGGAGTCCACAGAGGGAAGGCCTGTCTGGCTAGGCTGGAATCAGGCTGAGGACATCTTAAGGCCTGGCTTAAGGGAACTTGGGTATTCAACCAGGATGTGGGTCAGTCCCCCACAAGATAGCTGGTGATGTGAAAGGGTCCAGTGAGAGGCTGAGGACTGAACCATAGGTTCTCAATGGAGAAGTGTGTGTGAGCTGGGGTGATAGCAAAGATGGATACCATGAAGGAGATCAGAGTCCCTTAAGGAGAGATCTCGAGGGGGACAGGTTGGGGCTGCTTCCTTTAGTGATAAGCCACTGGTTGGCAGGCTGAAGAGAAGGCAGTGAGGTGAATACTCATGTGGTTTGGCCCAACTCCCTAATGAGTGTTTAGGAAGCGGAGTTTCCCTGCGTTTGGTTTTATTTGCGTGAGTGACGTAGACTCCTGCACACCTGGATATAAGCTGATCCATGGAAGGAAGGGTGTGGTGGTTCTCTACATGTCACTGTGTACTCCCTGAGCATCTGTGCTTGCCTAAGCCTGAGCTGCTAAGTGGCCTGGAACACCACAGCCCTTTGCTTCTCTGGCCTGAGGAGCTGTATTCCAGTACATACCCTGGGGCTGCTGAAGCTCCTGCATCTGTCCAGCCTACTCCAATCTGCAGATTGGCCAAACACCAGCCAGCTTTCTGTTTCGCCTCAGCTGTTTCTTCCCCGGTACCCCAAGAAGCCTGTGAGGTCAGAGAGACAGGCTCTCGGCTGGGGCCCGAAGTGAGAAGCTCACTTTCAGGGATAGGGATGGGGTGTCTGGGATGAGAACATTTGGGTACCGTGTGTCTTCACATCTCCCTAAAGTGAAAACCCAGCTGGTGTATTCCCCACTTGGTCTCTGAAACAGAATCTGGTTTTTATAGGGACCATACTAAGGGCCAGTCCAGCCAGCTCCTAATGGGAATTCCTGAGCCCAGAGTTCTCTGGAGCAACCATTGCCTGGCTTTCTCCCATAGGAGTTCAGCTAAGGTTTTCTCTGGAAAAATGCAAAGTTCTAGAGAGAGAGAGAGAGAGAGAGAGAGAGAGAGAGAGAGAGAGAGAGAAGACAGATGTGTGTGTGCCTGCCGGCACCCATGCACCCATGTTTATGCACACAGAGGCTAGAGAAGAGTGTTGGGCACCTTTCTCTAACAATCCTCTCTACTACTTTGAGACACTCTCCTGCCTCCACCTCCTATTTACAGAGGAGGTTCAGGCTCAGGTGGGAGCCAGGCTCATGCTTGGCTTATTACATGGGTACTAGGATCTGAAGTCAGGACCTTGTGATTACACAGCAAGTGCTCTTAGGCACAAAGCTCCATCTTGTCTTTTCTGATGGATCTATAAAAACACCGTGTGCATTTTTATAGTTGATGCCAGGAAGGTGGGTGAAAGGCTCAGAATGAATCTGCTGAGGACAATGAACTGAGTGCATGCACGCACGCGCACGCGTATGCCTGCACACACACACCTCAGGTGCAAGGAAAAGGAACTGTGAGGTGGCTGACATTTGAAAAGACAGCTGGAATGAGTGAGATATCGACTGACAATTCATTAAATGTCACCACTTCTGTTTCTCTTTAATGCTCAGCACCTAAGTTATTCTAAATTAATTACGAAGCCACTTGATTTATTCCTTGCATGCATCCCTCTTCCTGTCCCTCCCACCCTTTCTCTGTGCTGCACTTTCTGAGCGGCACTGTGCCTTCTTCCCTTTGTTCTCAAGTTACCCAGTTGTGAAAGGGGAGTAGAGAGAGAGGCCTTCAAAGACCTCCTGGCTGTGCAGGTGCTAAGGGGCTGTGTGTTCTCAGCATGTCTGCCCTCCACCCATTGCCCTCCTACCCCAGAAGCTCAGCTGATCAGTGCAGAGCTGCTGTCAGAAGCTCTCTTTACAGAGGAAACAGATGAGGCTCAGAGAGGCTAAGGGATCCACTGGGGAAGACTGTCATCTTAGTCTGTCTTCTGATGCTATAACAGAATATCACAGACTAGAAAGCTTATAAAGAAAAGAAATATATTGGGCTCATGGTCCTGGAAGCCAGGGAGCATAAGAATAAGGTGGTGGCATTTGCTGAGGGCCTTGTACTGGGTCATGTTTTGACTGGTGGAACAGACAATCTAGCAGGCCTATTGTTATCAGGAATCCATTCTCAAGATAACCAACCCGAGCCCATGATGACAGCACAGATCAGGACACACCACGAATGGATCTAATAATTTCTTCCAGGTCTCAGCTTTTAATACTATTAAGAGGGCAGCTAAATTCCAACAGGAGAAGGTGGGAGTGTCGCTCAGTGGGATAAGGTTTGCAAAGCAAACATAAGGCTGGGACTCCTAGTCCCCCGCCTCCCATCCTGCCCCACCACCATGCATTTTAGAGGAGACATTCAAACCATAGCAAGATCAAAGAAAGCCAAGAAGTCAGGAATTAACCCAGATCTTCTGACCCTTAGCTCCTGAGTTTACTAAAAATATTGGTATCAAAGAGAAGAAGCCATCCCTACCAGGAAGATCTGGAAGGAAGCCACATCGCATAGCAGGTGGCCATTGGGATTCAATAAGCTGGAGAATTCAATTATGCCCTTGCTTCATTGGTAGGAGAGTGATTGAGCAAAGATCACAGGAGAAGCTGCGGGCACATGGGCTTCTCTGCAGAGAACGCTGGGCTTGTTTGGACTGTGTGAAAGAGAAAATTATTGATAATTTAAGGAAGGCAGTATCTGCAGTGTGTGTGGCTCTTTGATTTCACGATCTATTTTAACTGCTGTGTGTCACTGTCAGTAATTTCTCCAGGGAGATGAAGGCCAGTATACAAAATGGCTCTGTCCCTTTCGACGATGATTTAGCAAGTCCCCTGTCACCTCATTGACTCACATTTCCAGAAACTCTTAGAATTTCTAGCCACAAGTTTTCATTCCTCTTTGCCCCAGTCTGAAGGGCTCGTGACAAACCTGGCTCTGGCACAGATTGCAGGAAGAAGGCACAGAGCGTAGAAATGTTATGTGTCTCAGGAAAGCCTGAGGCACCTGCCTACATGGAGTTCTTCGTGTGTCTGGATAGTCCGTGATGTGTCTCCAAACCTTCCCAAGCTACAGGAATAAAAAAAGAGCCACTTCAGGGAGCAGAGTCATGTTATCTTTCCAGTGCCTTTCCCCACAGCTCTGGTTCCCTGAGCTGAATGTCTTCAGCCAAGAGCCCTACAGCAGAATTATATTCTGGTATTATGGGAAAGGAGATGCTCTGTGTCAGGGACCTGAATAGACCTGGGGAAGTGCCTCAGCACGAAAGGTTCCCCCACATCCCCCAAACCCTGTCTTTCCAACCATCCAGCTGTCTCTTCTCCAAGTCTTGTTTGGAGTCACATATTGTACAGGACTGAGCATGCCTGCTTTTGTTGAGCTCCATGCTATTTTCCAGTACAGCTGCCAGGGTGAACCAAGGCTTTGCCTTCCCAGAATCATCTATCAGAGAGCATGTATGTGGGGTGGTTGCCTAGGGTAGTGTGTGATGAGGGTGATCTCGCGACATTTTAGCAGCTCCTGAAGGCAATAACTGATGTTGGAGACCAAGAGGCTATGGAAGGGCACTGTCATGGAAAAAATGAGACTGAGGTTTCAGAGTTTTAGTTTTAGATCTCTAAAGAACAGATGCATAGATGTCTGATTAGGCAATCTGTGGGGACTGAAAGCCATGTAACTAGGACTAGGGGAGCTGTTCTGGAGCACGGGTGAGGTCGAGCTGTGTCCAAACCCTCAAAATCTCATCCTGAGACTGGCAGGAGTAGGACTCTTTCCTCCCTGCTCTGGGCCTGCATGTCCCAGCAAACATAGCTTTAAGACCCCACCTCTGCAACCCTTGAGATAGTCACATGGCCTGGTGGCCAGGATTCAGGCTATACTTTCTCTCTCCTTACAAGAACATGGCCATTTAGCACCCGGAATTGCCTCTTCATGCAAATAAATGAAGCATTCCCAGCACCTCATCACCAACCCATAATGTATACACTGCCCCCAAACCCTTACCCACTCCCCATGGCTTATGTAGCCCTTGTTCACCCTCAATAAAGAGAGCTGTTTCACTGAAAACTGTCTCTTCCAGAGAAGGCTTTTTCTCTCGCACTCATGATGACTGAGATCCTGTCTAACCCACCCACCTGGCTAAGCTTCATTTCTTCCAGCCCAGCCTGGTGCCCAGTGGTGCCTGGATATCCTAAGGGAAAAACAGACTCGGGCTGGCAGCAATCCTTATCTGGGAAGCCTCACTTCTGTGGTCTATCCCTAGCATTGCCCTTACCCCATTATAAGAAATATCCTCCCGAGTTGGGTCCCTGTCAGCATTACCCAAAGCAATCCACAGATACATTGCAATCCCTATCTGATATCTCCTATCAGGATATAAGTGAGGTTTTCTTAAAGAAGTGAAAAACTCACCCAATACATGTATGCTTGTATATATTTGTGGTACTGAGAATCAAACCCAGAGCCTCATGTATGCTGGACAGGGACTCTACCATACAGCTATAGCCTAGCCTGGTACTAGCAGAAGGAGAGATATGGGGGCGGGGCATTGAACTAGATTAGAGGGCTCTCAAATAAACAGCTGCAAATGTGGTCAAAGGTTTTCAACCAAGACAATTCAATGCAAGAAGGTCAGTCTTCAACAAACGATGTTAGGGAAAGTGGGAATTCACACAAAGTGGACTCCTATCTTAAAGCACACACAAAACATAACTCAAAATGGATCTAGACCTACATGTAAAAAAAAATGCTTAGAGGAAAACCAGCAGGAACATAGGATTTGGAAATGATTTCTTAGATGTCAAAGGCACAAGCAACAGAAGAGCCTGACAGTCAAACTGGACTTCATCAAAGTTAAAGACTTTTGGGTATTGAAGGACGTGGTCAGTCGCATTAAATAGCAGGGCCTTGAGAGATGGCTCAGCGTTTAACAACACTTGCTGCAAAATCGTCATGATCATGAAAGTTCAGATCCCAACACAAAAAGTCAGGTGACCCACCTGAAATGCCTGTGGCTCAGCTCTGAGGGATCTGGTGTTCTCTTCTAGCCTCTGGGTGCAAAGCACCACCCACCACCCACACAAAAGCAACACTTAGAATGGAAGGTGATTTTGCAAATCACCTGACAAAAAACCTGACAGAATATTAGTATCCAGAAAATGTAGAGAACCTCCTCAGCTCAACAGCAAACAAGCCAATGCAAAATGGGCAAAGGATTTGAATAGATATTTTTCCAAAGATGCTAAATGGCCAATTAGCACATTGATGCTCAGCACATTAATTACTAGAAAATGCAAATCAAAACCGTAATAAGGCTGTGGCTTAGTTGGTAGAGTGCTAGCCTAGCATATACAAAACCCTCAGTTTGATTGCCAGCGCCATAGAAAACAAGGCATTGTGGTGAATGCCTATAAATTTAGCACCTACAGTAAAGGGAAGAGACATGTGAGGCCATCTTTGACTACTTAGCAAGTTCTAGACCAGCTTGGGTTACATGTGATCCTACCTCAATTAATTAATTAATTAATTAATACCATAATGAGATACCACTTTACAACTAACAGCATGACCACCATAAACAACAACAAAATAAGCCCTGGCCAAGATGAGGACAAATTAGACATTTTATGTACCCTGGCTGAGGATGTTAAATGGAGCTGTTGCTATGGAAATAAGGATAGTGGTTCACAAAAATAGACATAGATTTTTATAATACTGCAATTAATTCTACTCTTAGGTATATATGAATAAGAATTGAAAGTAGGAAATGAAATAATTTTGTGTTGAGAGAAGTGTTATTCACAATAGCCTAGAGGCAGAAGAAACCACATTCCCACTGACAGATGAATGCCTGAGCAAAATGTCATGTCTACACATAATGAAATATTAGCTAAAAGGAAGCAAGTTCTAACACATCTTGCAACATAATGCATCTTGAAGACATGCTAAGTGAAATAAGCCAGCCGTAAAATGGCAAACTCTAGGAGTCCACTCATGTGAAGGGGACTAGACTTGTCAAGTTTATAAAGACAGAAAGAAGAACTGTGCTTGCTAGGCACTGGGGGAGGTGAGAGGAAGATGCTAGGCTTCGGTTTTGCAATATGAAACAAGTTCTGTGGACAGACGGTAGTGAGAACAGCCGCAGACCAGTGTGCAGCTAGACTCCATCTAAACACTATCAAAGTGGCATGGTTTTTGTTATGTATATTTTACCAGCTTTTAAAAAGCAAGGGTAGACAGAGGGGAGAAGAAAGGACTTGCATATACGAGTGAAATGGACTTCTGTGAACAGGGTTATGTGTAAGGACCTTGGCCAAGCTTGCTGTTAAGAGCCATCTTGCTGAGCCCTTGATTGATCTGTTTTTGTTTACCAGCATTGTCATTGATCTGTGCTTCGTGGCTACCTCTCCATCACTGGTCATGTTGCTTTTTGATCTCTGAATGCTGATGGTTCCTGAAGGACCTCTCTTTGAGGCCCTCCCTGCCAACTGGTACCCACTTAGCAGTGGCAGCCTTCTGTCTTAGCATCTCATTCTGGGTATGCAAGCTTCCAGTAATTAACATCTCATGCCTGACCTCTCTGCCAGGCTGCATCTGGAACTGCAGCTGTCTGAGAGACTCCGCTCCAGCTTCTCCAATTGTTTGGCTCAAACTGGACTCGGTTTTTCCTCATTCTGCTGTTCCTGGCTATAGTGGAAGACACAGATCACTTAAATCTCAGATGTATAAGACACACGATAAGGATCCCTTTCCCTTTTCCTTCTAGCTCAGCTCAACTGTCAGCCCCGTTTGGCATCCCCTCTGTGACCACATATTGCATATGCCTATCCGGGTTTCTCTGTCTACTATTTGTACATGGCTCCCATATTTTCTATGAATCAACATTCAGTAGCTACACCCTCCACACCTTCCCTAAGGCTTCTCAGTAAATAGTTCCCATCTTCTTCCCCAGAATGCTCGAAACCTCATGTATTTTGGGAGGCCATACAGGTAATATTAGCAATGAGTTGTGAGGGAACGTGACATGTGTCACTTTGCTAGAGCACATAAGCCAGTATGACACCTGTGCTCTTCTCCCTTGGGCATGGTAACTAGCGATGTTTGTGATGTTGGCTGCTTTGTCATCTGATGCCTCTGGAGAAATATATGGAGCAGGGCTCCCCTTGCTGACATGATGGGTGTGGGCCAAGAGGGAGAAAGAAATACACCTTTACCACTTTCAGCCTCTAAGAGCTGAGAGTGGTTAGTGCAGCACAACCCGACCTGTACTGATGAACACTGACCCTGTTGGTTTGTAAAGCTTAAGTTAGATCCAAGGCCCCAGTGAATTCTGCTTGCTTGACCTGAAGGGAAGATGCTAGAAGGCACAGTGGCCTGCTTAGGCTCCAGAGCACTTCTCTCAGCAGTTTGGCTCCCCATAGAGTGCCAGTAATTTAGATGCAGTTGTGCAGAGATGGATATACCTTCCACTTGCCTCTCTACAGGCCACCTTCTAAATTAATTAGAAGCTGGAGGTGAGCAGAGAGGACGTTCTGTTAAGCCAGATTGTTTTTTTTAAAATCTCGAGTCTAAGATACTATTTTCCCAAGGCTTTACCAAGTTGTGCCTCTATGAGAGTTAGCAATATTACTCTCCTGGTGGGTGAAAGCATTGTGCTTTCCAGCCAGGAGTGTGACCCATTTCCTCACAGAGGCTTCAGCATCTGGAAGGGCTCTTATGACTCTGAGTGGCAGAGGGAACAGCCAGGCCCCCTGTCCTGAGTGCTCTGTGAGCTATAGCCTGACATAAGGTAGGCAGGACCCAGCAGGTTTTGGTGTTCAAGTGTTCCTTGAGCAGAGGGACACTCAATAGTCCTTCTGCCTATCTCTGACTAGGGAAGTAGCTATCTGTGAATTGAAGAGAAAAGCACAAGCTTGCTGTGTCCTGTGTGTGTGCTGCCTGCTGAATCCCAGCAATATAAAATGACAAGAGAAATGGGCAAGAGACAGAGATTTAATTGAATAAAAACTCCAGGCTGTGACAGGGGTGGGAAGACACAAAGCAGTAATTAACAACATAATTTTTTAAAGTGATGATACAATTAATTAACATCCTGGGTAAGTGCAAAGGGGGAGAGGGAACATCTCTCAGTCAAGAAACACTTCTAAATAAAGGAGAGGAGAACTTGGTGTCTTTAGCAAACCTCTATGTGCAAATGGCCCTGGTTATCATAACTTCAGGAAAACTTGCCACCAGCAAGGGGTTTCTCATACCAGGGGAAGCCAAAAAAAAGAGCCAATTTTGAATTTCAGTTTATTCTGCATTTATTGTCATTAAGTCTCATCTGTGAGGGAAGAATCCTGGCTAATAAATGGTGAAGCCTGTTCATATCATTCATGCTTCAGAATAAAGAGGACTGGTCTGGCCATCTTTGGTGGGGACTTGGGGGAGGGAACCCTGGAGCTAGAAGCCCTTCTGGAGTGGGCTTCCATACCTAATGTCTACCGAGGCTGGTGAAGCTAAAGCAGTTGACTCGGGTGGCGAGAGGGGTGTGGACAAAACCAGGTGTCATTTCCAGAAACTGTTAGGATGTTCACTCATCCTAACAGAAAAGAAAACATCCTAGAAAAGAGTAGCTGTGACATAGGAGCTGTCTCAGACAGGCAGCTGCTATCCCATGATTCAGGCAGACCACACCCTTCTCTCTAAAATCATAGAATGGAACATCCCACCTGCCTAAGGGTTTTGGGTGGCAGCTGGGCATGCATTTGGAGCCCACTTCTGGGAGGATGACATACGCACTAACTTCTGGGCTCCTTATGACCAGCAAATTCAATCTGCCCCTTCCTAGTTAGACTGCTGTGTGGCTGTGACAGTCACCTTAGTGGGGTCCATCCAGAGTCAAGAAACACAATGAAGTTGCTTGTTTGCTGAGATTCTTGTCATGAGCTTGTGATTTTTTTCTCCCTCTCAAGAGAACTTCCAAACAGGGCACTGCCTGGCTAGAAAGACTTATCAACTGTAAAATATGTGAAGAGAAAAGTCATCTTTATGCACCAGCCCATAGCCGAAGGTTCATACTCAGTGGAGTGCAGATTCATCACATTTATTGAAATGTAGATGCAGTGGACTGCTTCTCTTACCACAATATCCTGTTGGCTCATGCCCAGTCTGGTCATTCTTCTGGCTAGCAGACACTACATAAAGTTAGGGCAGCAGAGAAACTTGGTAGCTTGACTTCAAATGGTGGTGACTTTATTCAGTAGCTACTCCTATTGCATGGGGCATACGTAAAGAGAAAGACACGAGGTATGCAAATAGCCTTTGTGTTCTTGGCCTTCTGTTGTTGAAAGAAGAGATTTTTCCAAGCTGACTTGCTTCATGCAAGTCCTACAGTAGCCACAAGTTGGAGTAGAAACTCACTTCCATGTGCTTACAGGGTGTGGTGGGAAGGCCACTGGTCACTCTGTAGAAATGTGCTATTATAAATACAGTCATTCATTTTTGTTTTCTAAACTGAATTTGACCTAAGGCAGAAATCTAATGGAAAAACAAACAAACAAACAAACAAACAAGCAAAGATCTTCTCACTAGACTAAAACAAACAACACAGAATACTTATTAATTTATAGAACTAAAGTTTAAAGTGAGTTATTGTCCCAGAGTCCATGGGACTGAACTAGTCTCTGGCTAACTGGGTTTCAACTAAGAGAAGGCTCTTCATAGACAGGCAGACTCAAAAATGTGGTTTGGATTTCAAAATGCCTCATTCAGAAAAGAAAGTGTTACCTAGATTTTTCTTTGCTCTGTTTAGGCATTTTAAACAGCTGCTTGGTACTTCATGGAATTATAAAGCTATGTATAACACAGGAATCATTCTGGAACATATGCGCCTCCTTTCTTTATAATGAAGGTTATTTTTGAGAACTAAGATCCTGTTTTCCAACAAATGTGATCATTAACTGTGGAGTGTTGGAAAAACATATGGCGTGGTTACTTTCGGCGGGATCGTTCCTAAGGAAAGTGACTAAGTTCCCACGAGGAATCAAAATATTTCCAGTTGGGGAAAGCCAACAAAGAGCAGAACAGGGATCCCCTTTCAGAGTCACAAACATGTCAGAGGTCTCATGATTTCAACACGGGACAAGAGGACCACATCTTGTCTTGTGCCACAGCAGTGAAGAGCTTCCACAAAGAATAATTCACCTTGGAGAGACTCCTAAATTGATAGGTTCCATTCTTGGAGGGCATTGAAAATACAGCCACAGCCCCATCCTTCTGGCCCATCTCCAAGGGTCAACATTTGATGGAGGCACAAAATCTCAGAGATTCAGTCTGTTTTCCCCCCAAAGACTGCTATCTTTCATTGTATTTCCCAGAATCGTCTTCTGGGCTCTCCATTCTTCATTTTGTATCTCTAATTATTGTGTTTTTATTTCTTTCTCAACAGTAGACCCAAACAAAGTGAAAAACCACAAAAAACGTCACCTTGGGAGACAGAAAAGACTAAGACAGATCTGATCACACAGGACAAGTGTCTGGGCCTTGCCCTGCACAAGAGCAGTTAAGACCATGGGCTGGCAGGCAGTGGCTGCTGCTGCCCCCACTGCCGTGACTGCACGAACACTGTGTTTAGAGACTGGAACAAGTGCAGAAATAGCATTGCTGAGTCCCGTTGGCTTGACTGTGTGGCTCATGGTGTCGGAGGTGGTTTAGGAGATGGGCATGAGCTCTCACTGTCGAAGCTGGCAGCTCTGCCCTGCCACTGTGGGGAGGAGAAAAGCCTGGTCATTGATCACCAGCGGAATTGACATCTCAGATTCACTGGCTCATGCACTGTGCCCACCTTTCCCGGCCTCAGTAAGCTTTCTAGACTTTCGCTGTCAGCCATGCAAAAACAAGGATACAAGCTTTGTTCAGAAAGCTTGGTTTTCAGGAAAGACCTACTGCGGACCTATTTTCAGCTCCTTTTACAATATATGTGCAAAAGTCTCTCTCTCTCTCTCTCTCTCTCTCTCTCTCTCTCTCTCTCTCTCT
>JADRCH010007616.1:188576-274752 GCA_019843965.1 Rhynchomys soricoides | reverse complement strand
TCTCTCTCTCTCTCTCTCTCTCTCTCTCTCTCTCTCTCTCTCTCTCTCTCTGTGTGTGTGTGTGTGTAATGAGGTGTTATGATTGGACCATTTCTGAGTGCTTCGGCCATTTTTCATACACTGAAATCAGATTATGTTATCAGCAAAGAGAGGCAGTGTGTGCCCTTACTGCCAAGAACCTATGATCATGAATTATTAGTAATTTGTCTGGGAGCTGTTAGCACAGGAAAAAAAAAAAAAACCCAAACAAACAAAAAAGCAACAACCACCCTGTTGCTGCTTTGGTTGGGACTCTCTTCTTCAGTCTTAAGGCATCCTGTGAGTGTTTGCACCAGCTTGTGAAGGGGTAGGAAGTAAGGAGACAGCCTGGCCCAGCCCATTCTTTCTACCCTCCTCCAACACCTTTCTCCTTCCTCACCTCCTCCAGTGCCCCTCCTGAGCCCTGTGGAAGTAGATGATGTAATGAGGCATAATGGAGCAGAGGAGCAGGTAGAGGATGATGGACCTGCGCCTGGATCCATTCCACCCCTCTTCAGATGAAAAAGCTAGCCGTAGCTAAGTGATACTTTCTGGACAGAGATCTGACCCTGTGAATACTCCTGACCTATCTGGGAGTGCTCTAACTTCAAATCGAGTGGCTGTCCACTGCTCACTCACTGTTTTGTGGGCTGGGTAGAACCACTGCCTGCAGAGCAGGGGAAGGGAGGGAGGGAGGGAGGAAGGGAGGGAGGGAGAGAGAGAGAGAGAGAGAGACTAAGTGGTCAAGATGGCTTTTTGAACCACAAATTCAGCCCCTTTCTGCTTCTCATGAGGTCTAGGGCTCTCTCTTGTGGAGGGGTGGAGCTGAGGGAGCGTGCATTCAGATAACTGTGGAAGTGGATCCAGGAGAACAACGTTCCCCTTTCTCAGCAATTTCCAGACACAGCTGAGCTGTGTGAGAAGCAGAGCCCCTGACTTTCAACACCTCCTGCCCAGTACATGGAAATGGCCAAGGAGAGCCCATGAGGGCTACTTTCTCCTTAGTACTCCCCGGGCAGGCTCACCGAAGGCTTCTCCAACCTACTGAGGGCTGTAGGTGTGGATGACAGCCATGGCATGCGCCTGACCTGAGGAATCTTAGTGTGTCAGAACCAGAGGTGAATTTGGAACATCACCCAGTCTAACCCTGTTATTCTTCCAAATAAGCAAACAGAGACACAGAGAAGTCAAGATACAGGTAGTTAGGGACAGAGCCTGGACCTAGTTGGGTCTTCTCTCCCCTTACTCACTGTCCTTTCTATGCTAGCCTACCACTGTGTGCCACTGTGCTGGCATGTGACCACCCACTAGGGTAGGAAAGAGACATAGACTGTAATAGGAAACCTAAGCTCTTCAGGCACACACCAGGTACTTACTCCTAACTCCAGTGGCTGTCTCTTCGCTTGCAGCATCCACGGGAATGAAATCACAACCGAGGGGTTCCCTGGTGAGATATTTTAGATACATAAATGTCTGGGTCTTGAGCCCCCTGTGACTTCTGACTCCAGTGTGTCTTAACCAGAAGGTGATACAAGAGGATTCCTTGTGCTTTCATTCATATTTCTCCCTTACTACCTTCAGTCAGTGCAAGGTAGACAGTCACTTCGGGCTTCTCCCCTGAGTAAACATGCCACTTAAACTGTCTGATCCACAGGCTGGGGTGGAACAGAAAACATGAAATGGCTATACCAAGTGCCCTGTCTTTTCTATAACAGCCCAGAGAGTAGTCACACAGAGCATAACTGTTTATCAGGGACAAATGAGGAGGGGTCCCCTCCTAGCCCCTCATTTTTCCTATGATGATAAACAAAGAGACGAGATGGGGTTTGTGGACAATGTGAATGATTCCAGCAGACTTATCAAGGTGGCTCTGAAATCGCAGAGAACCCACCCCAGCACACAGGGAGCTTATTGTTCTGGGGCAGTTGTGCCCCATTCAGGTCCTTTGCTCCACTGAAATGGGTAATGTTTCAACTGAGCTCTCAAAGATCTATGTCAGGTGGTTTGCACATGGCCCTTGGTTAATGAAGCACCTTGAATAAGGTCACTGGCCACATCAGCTCTGTGTGCATGGGTGACAATGACACGGAGCACTCGGAGAGAAGGGCACTTGCTAGGGCTTAATGGATTTTTATTCAAGAGAGATCTCAGCAGGGAAAAACACCTTTCCAGTTAATTTGTTTCCCTCAACCTTAATTTTAAACCCCAAACAGTGGAAAGCGTGTGGTGCTCTCTGTTCTCATTAATAAAAAAGAAATGATAGGGGCACCTGTGTGGGACCAACATGGAGGGCTTCATAGAGATGAGGCCATTTATTATGCCAAAAGCTGGACAGTTTCTTTATGGGTTACACAAATACAAGATTGGAGTTTCAAGCTAAGAGGAGCCCCTAAGAAGGCAAGGTGGGGGGGAGATATAGGTGAGAGGAACCCCAGGAGCACAAAGTGAGCAGGTCACGTTAGCTAGGCGAGATTGAAGACACATTTCTTTCAGATACTTAAACTGTGGTTGTTGAGAGGGGTATGGAAACCACACTGATGCACACTGCCCGAAATCCTAAGTTGCCAAGACAAATGTCATTTCAGCTTCTCCTCACAGAGAAGCAATCTGCCGGCAAGCAGAGACTCAGAAGAGAGCGAGTGGGGGAGGGGCCGCTCTTCATGCTGCCAGGTCAAGAAAAAAAGTAAACCCAAAGGATATGAATCAATTTAATCTCTTCTTCATTTTCCATATACGGTTACTTTCCCGTTACTGTCTCATCAAATATTCATTTTCAAGGGCTTCACACCACTTTATCTTTCTTGCCTTTGTCAGCTGGACTAGCCAGTTGGAGTTTTTCAAAGAAAAGGCCCTTGGAATCAATTATTTGGCTTAATTAGACAGTATTCATCATGATTCCAGGATCAAGGCCCATCACTTTTGGGGTACTTTGTGCGTCCAGCCACCGCTCTGGTGGTTTTTTTCATTGCCAGAGGCAGGAGGAAGGACCTGGCAATGGTGGCCCAGTATTCCACAGTCAAGATTAGAGAAGCAGCCATAGTTCCACATGTAGGTTCCTGGGCCCATTTGTCAGCATTGATCAGAAAAGCTGAGATGCAGCTGTCTTATCCTCTCATTAATCAACCAGAAAACCAAGGACCAGAGGAGGTCTGTGATGTCTCACAGCCCGCCAAAGGCCTCTTAGCTCACATTCCACGTCAAGCCCCCAAACTACCTGAAACTGGTTAATTTATTTATATATTAATTCTATTCTTAAGTGTCTCCATAATATTATAACAGAAAGGGGAATTAAGGCATTACATCCCATCCCTGGGTTGAATCCACACGGACTTTGGTGAGGTGTCAGAGTAGCTTCAGGCTGGCTAACACTCTGCCCAGCAATGCCTACTTGTGACTGCAGTAAGAACCTCGCTCACACCCTGAAGAGTGCCTTCTGGCTGAGAGGATGGGGCTTCACAAAAGGAGGAGACTGAGCTCACTGAAAAGCCACAGTCACAAGAGTAAAAGGAAAGACCTGAACTGACAGGATCTGTGGCCTATTTCTAGGTTCTTGATACTGCCTCAGGCCCCGGGGAGGTGAGCTGACTGACTAGTCCGGCTCCCTGGAAGCCACTATTCCAACACATCTAATCCCCTAAGCCTTTATTCTTTCTTGGGATAACACCCAAACCATTGTCAGAATTGCTGTACCACTCTGAGAAGGGAAGGGGGTCTGCAGGATCTCTCAGGTGTGCCATGCCTTTTCTGATCAGAGTGGGGAAAGGAGATGCTCTTAAAGGCCATGTGGCAGAAGAGAGAACTCTGAAGTTTTGTGTTGTTGTCTATTTTGCGCAGTTGTCTAGACTTAGTGGATGCTGCTAAGAGGAAGGAATCATCACCCAGCTTTCCAGGATGGGCTGGATATGAGATACTGAAAATGAAGCTGAAGGCTTGACTGACCACCCCAACATCCCAACACACTTGAGGAAAAGCAGGACTGGGGAACACCAAGTTGACAGATCATGGGAGCTTTCATCTGTGGGATTTGGCACAAGTGGGATACATAATGCATATTCCTCAAAGCTGCCATTGAGAGAGGAGTGATGGGCTCGGGAGAGGCCAAGCTTGGAGCCCCAGCTTTGTTAGAACTCAGGCCTCCAGCTTTAGTTAGAAGGTGTGACGCTGTACTCTCTTTCCCAGTGATGGTAAGAGACAGTGTGCAGCAGAGCCGACTGCGTTCATTGGCTAGCTCATCTAAGAGGTGAAAACTGCCAAGGGGTAGCTGTCTGGAGCCTCAGAGAACTTACTGTTCTAACTGGGGTGGAATTTCTTGCCAATTCTGATCTCACCCTCTGGGGCTTACTCCTACAGGACTGAGCAGACTAGGGAGCATTGTGAAAGCTTTTCAAGCCTGGCACCGTGGACTGCTGGGAAGACTTCTCCAAAGTTCTTACTTTCCACTAAGAACATGGTATTGCCTTTAGACTTTGTTTTTTGGTTTTTTTGTTTTGTTTTTGTTTTTGTTTTTTAAACAAGGTCCTGAGAGTGACCTTAAACTTTGAATTCTCCTGCCAAGCACTGGGGTTACAGTGTATGCTGCCATACCTAACTTTAGGTAGTGCTGGAGATTGAACTCAGGGTTTCATGCATGCTAAGCCAGGAGTCTACCAACTGAACTATAGCGTCCCTAGCCCCATCACCATAACTTATAAAGTGCTCACAATCAGGAACTTTTCGCCAGGCTGCATCCATTTCCTTCCTCATCTTATATACTTGTAAACCATGTTATACACTGCACGTTCCCCATGCCCCCTTTCCATAAGAGGCCAAGGACTCAGAGCAGCCGCCTGCCATTCTCCAGCCCACACCACCATGCAGCAAACATGCCAATGGCCAGGCAACCTCACCCACCTCTTTGAAGGATTTCTTTACCTCCACCAAGGAGTGCCAGTGTGCAATGGGCTTCCGTGGGTATGCCAGCATCTCATTCCAGTGGTCCCTGCCAAGGCCTTCAGCATTGATCCCCACTCTACAGACTCCTATGATCTCATTGTGGCCAACTCTGAGGGAGGAAACAAAGGTCTTAGCAGTGACCATTCAAAATGCGCCCAGAGAGAGAAGTCCTTTGAGGGTGCGGCTCTGCCTAGTGCATCTAACTTGGAGCCATGAACTCTGAAAACCAGTGATTATCGGAGTGTTAGCCTGCCAGTGACCCTGCAGCTTTGCCCAACCTTTAAGGTAAGGTGAGAGACTTAAAGAAGGGAGCAAAGACCACAGATCTAGTTGTAATCCCAGGAAACAGTAGCAGGAGGCCTGACTGGGTATTAAGACTATCTCTTCCCTTATTTGACTTTTAAGCATGTTACAACCTCTCTGGAGATAAACCAACCCGCTCTGCCTGCCTTTTCTCCATGCCACTATTGCCTAGGCTGTGGTTTATTCACTCAGCAAGAGCACAAATCATCTCTCAAGTATGTTAGTTAAGCACCTACCATGCCTGAGAAGTTGTGCTAAAAACCTAGGGTTGGGATGCTATTGTGTGATTTCTGTATCCTTCAGCTAAAATGACACTTGGAGAAGAGTCACAGCAGACAGAGAAGCTGAAAAATGTTTCTGAGCAAACTTTGGAAGGAAGAACCAAAAAAGAGAAGAAAAAGGAGAGGATTTAGTGGGATGGTGACTTGGGGTCCAGATTATGGGAGGTCTGTGCAATGAGAGCCAGTGATGGTTCTTCAGAAGGGCAAGACCAGGAGGAAAGCATCCAGGCAGATGTATCCTGAGTCTGGTGGCTGACTAGGGTTGAGAGTGATGGGGCTTCATAGCCGTCCTGTGGGAAAGGAGATGCTAGAGAGGCATTTCAAAGGGCAGAAGATGGCACTTGGTGGCAAGTAAAAAAGAGGTAGCTGGGAGTGGATTCAGGAGGACTGACAGACAGAATTATCCCAGGCTGGAAAGGGAAGCTGTAGCTTTTAGTAAGGGCAGTCCATGCTCTTTCTCAAATCCCTATGTTTTTCTTAAGTGAGGTCATATTTAAAGCCAATAGGTCTAAGGTCAAGGATCCCTATGCTGCATTGGAGGAGAGTAACCATATCCTTCGGGGCAGGCACCTACCTGTCATAGTCCATAACAGAGATGAGCAGGCTCACTTGATCCATGTTTTCTGGGGGGATGTCAAAGATGATGGCCTCATTGTAGACAGGGTTGAGGGTGTTCTTTTTTATGGTTGTTTTCTTCTTTTTCAGTCTCCGCCCATCAAATAGTAGGGATACTTTGACGTAGGGGTCTGTGTTGATGAAGGCAGGGCGAGAAGATAAGAGGTTAAACCGATTTTTGATGTTGCTGTTGATTGTTTGTTTGGTTTGGTTTTGACACTGGTTCTACTCTGTAGCCCAGGCTGGCCTCAAACTCACAACCATCCACCTGTCTCAGCCTTTCCAAGTGCTGAGATGACAGGTATGAGGCATTATTAGACAGATGTTCTTGAATAGCATTTGCCACAGAGAGACTGAATCCCTGGACCTACTGCTGCTCATCAGATGGGATCAGTGGGTTAACATAATTAAGTCACCTTGTATTTATCTAGCGCACCTGTCTCTGAGGACGATCCACACTTAATAAATTCAGTCTTTAGCTACCTTTGTATACTTGGGAGGGTGCCTAATGGTGTGTCACTAATAGGAAAACTAGCCCCAATTTAGACAAGACTCTTGTCAATGGTTATGTAGTTCCCAGCCCTAAATTTCAGCTGCGCTCTCTTTGGCTGGAGAATTCAAAGAGCATCAAAGCTAACAAAAGCACTGTTTCTTTCACGCATACAGAATCATTTCCTCTGGAGTCTTGCCAGCTTTTTAACCTAAGGATAAAAGGGGTAAAAGTAGATATGGTGATGCCCAGGGAGCATGTTAGAAGGAAGCAGCAGCATCAGTCACAGTGCTGCCCCTGTCCTCCCCGCTAGAAGACATGCTTCTGGGTCCACTGTCCCAGTAATCTCATTTCCATTTGGAAGCAGGAAGCAGGAAAGTGGCCCCGCCCGCTGCTTCCCTAGAGGCCATTTTCTGGTCACTTCTGAGCAGTGAAGCAAGTGAACTGTGACCAGGAGAGTGAGCAAGGTACCCCCGCCCCCCAGACTCAGGGCAGCTGGCTGACATTTTATTTCTCAGTGGGATCTTGGATTCTCTCCATGCTGCAAAAAGATGTCTTTTTATTAAGCTTCCATGTACTGTCTAATCTTCTCTCCCCTTTAGCTTTCTGAATGAGTATTTCATGGTCATCTTTCTACCCTGAAATTTTCTACTCATCCAAACGAAGGGACACCTATTATATCTCATAGCACAGGTGTCTCGGTCGCGTCATAATTAGTATTTATGCCACACTGCTCAGGAAAAAGGACAACTTACAGACAATAATAGCTTTGAGACCATGATGTGCTTAGACACCTTCTTGTTCAGAAGCCAGGGCTTATGTGAACCTGTCAGGAGGAATGAGCCAAAGTAGCCCCTCTCCTGGCTCAGTAGTTCTGAAGTATGTGGTGGTGCCTCCTGGACCCCTGAGCACCCACTGGGCCTCACACTGTTTAGCATCATGTTGCAGGAAGGGCAAATGAATGTTACACTTAGAGTAAAAACTAGAGAAACTATATACTTGAGAGATGAACCCAACCAAGCTCCAAGACTTGAGAACATTCTTATAGACATCCAAGTGAGCTGCTGACTCACCAGTGTGACAATGGCAGCTGTGCCTTAGCCACAGGGACACTTGGGTTGATGGAGGAACTTGGGAGACCCTGAGGAATTTAATCAACCCCCTGTCTCTGACTATACACTTTCAGGACCCCCCACTTAGGGGAGCATTTGGTAAAAAGGAAGGAGTGTTGAGACTCTGTATGCCACAGCTGTCTGGTTTCCATGGGCTCCTTCCTCTATGGTTACCCCTTACCACTGTCCAGATCCCACAGGGAAAAGAGCCCGGCCCAAGACCCATCTTTAATATTCAAATCTTTTCAGCTACATATTGCTTTAGAAATTGTCTCTACATTTGCAGCAATTTGTTTCTCATCTATTCCCGGTCCCAGACACTCCATTCAGAAACATATCTCCATGTAAGGGAAACACAGGCATAGTCACTTGTCCCATGAGCCACTGGACCAGTGCCTTCTTCCCCAACTCTGTCCATTCCTATAAGAAATATCTGGTTCACATCATTTGGTGAGTCTTCTTTCTGCAGGAACCAAGCTCTCACCAGCATCTGAGAGGCTAATCAGAGATCAGAGATGACTGCTCCCCAGGGTGCTTTGGGGAAATGTTTGTGGTTTTTAGTGGAATGTTGGCCCCAGATGATCTTTGAGGTCTGTTCCTCACTATGATGCCCTGGGTGCCAGAGGCCTAAAACCCAGCACTGTATTCCTACCTCATGTGTGGGAGCCATCGGAATTCAGCATTTGGAACACGCTCTGTGCTAAGAAATGTCATTCATCAGGGTTATCTCACATCTACACCGTCAAATGTTTATCATTGATATCTCTGTTTTATAGGCAGAAAACAAAGGCTTTGAGAGATTCAATGATTTGCATAGGAATTGATCCCAGGCCCAACTTCAAAGTCACTTTTGATCACTAGAGACAGAGCAATATAAACCAGAGGCAGTGGAGACAAAAGGGTTAAGCCACACTTTTGTAGCATACTGGTCTTTATTACTATTATGTGCTGTTTTTATTGTCGTGACTCTCAGAAATAGGCTTAGATAGTTGATTGTGGGCTAGTTTAGATAAACGAGAATAGGAAGCTCCTTGGGTTTGGAGGTCAGTGCCTTTGTAAGTCTAGAACTGGAATTAAGGAGCTCCGTTCTCCTTCCATGTTAGTCCAACAGCAGACCTGCGAGGCTGAAGGCAATGACAACTTCAACCTCACAAACAGACAGAGGGAGCACAAGGCGCCCTGCGCATGCTGGTTTCTACTTCATCACCTTGGGCTATATTCATATGCAATATGTAAATTCACTCATTCACTGGTTGCTCACTCATTCATTAGTTCATATTTAATGAATGCTTATGGTGTTTCATGCATTGCTCCAGAGACTGGTGCAAAGAAGGCCCTTGCATTTACAGAATCCAACTGAGATTTAACATGAGATTCCAGACCCAGGGAGGGAAGAGAGAAAGCTGTGAAGGGAGAGGTTAGAACTTCACATTAAAAACAATCCTTTTGCCCCCAAACCCTCTGATTTACAGCAGCCCGTTATTACCCATGGCTGCACTCAGAAATCACACTCTAGCACATCAATTTGATTACAATAGAGAAGACAGTCTTGGGGACTGGGACAGCAAAATCCTATTTCCCTCAGCCGCCTTGAGAGCCCTTAGTGAATTTCTGTCCTCATGTGCACTTATTTTGGTATTAAAATGAAATCTACATTGGCTGTATTTGGGAGAAGCTGGCTTGCTGTTGCCCGAGAGCTTTTTTCCATGTCAGCAAGAGGTTCATGACGTTCTCTGCTGCATCCTGATGTGAGTTAGCTGCTCTGTGTGTGTGTGTGTGTGTTGGGGGGAGGAGCTTGAAGGCCCTCAGTGAAGGCTTTTGGACTGCAGTAGGCACTACAGCAACTGTTGGAGGCTGATGCAGGAATTTGAAAGGATTAAAAAAAACCAAAACTTTAGTTTCCTAGCCCTGAACCCCTCTCTTCATCTTCATGGGGCAAACCTGGGCCCAGAGGTTTTCAGCTGGACCATCACCATCTCTTCTCTTTTCTTTTATTCTCCCAATGATGGGTACTGAGCCAGGGTTTTACTCATGCTAAACAAGTGCTCTTTCCAGCACGTGCTATGTACCTGGCTCTTGTAGGGGGGGCTCAAACCTCGTGTACCATGTCAGGCCTGCAGGTTTTTTCAGCTGCCTTCGCACAAGCGTCTGACTGCACTAGATTTCTATTTAGCTGCTGTGGTTCTAAAGCCAATGCAGGAGCTTTGCAGAAACACAAACACACACACACACACACACACACACACACACACGCACACAAATACTTGCATGGATTGGTGCAGATATTCTGAATCTGACCAGTGGGTAGTTGTTAACATGCTCACTTTTTAGATTGGAGAAAAAAAAAATTCCACTACAGTTTAGATCTTGAATACCCCTCAATGATATTGGAGACTTGGTCCCAGCCTGTGGCACTAGTCAACATGGAAACTCTGGGCTCCTGGGGACAGGGATAGTAAGACCAGGGCCCCATGCTTTCTCTTGTTTCCTAGCTGACAGGAGGGAACAGGCTTCCCTAACAGGTGTCCCTGCCATGACATACTGTGCTACCACAGGCCCACAAGCAAGAGGGTCAAATGACCTGTAAGCCAAATAATCGTTTACTCCTTCAGTTCAGTTATTGCAGATCTATGCCCACAGAGTGGCAGAACGCCAGTACAGAAACCGCATCTTTACATAGGAAGGAGGCGGCAGAGGTAGAAATCAGATGCAGGCAGTTTGCCTCCTAAGAATAGTGGCAATTCCTGCCCTTTTTCCTGGATACTCTTCTAAATCCTACTGTTTGGATTTCGGGGAAGCCAAATGCTAACCCCGGGAGTCCGAGAGGTACCTGAGTAGCCTGTGATGTCCATTGCTTTGAGATTGCGACACTTGATCACTGTGAGGGTGAGCCTGCCTGCTGTGGGCAGGTAGCAGAGGGAGAACATGATCTCTCCCAAGTCCACACTTTCCTGCAAAAGAAGCAGATGAGAGAGCAGGTGAAGGGTGCTTACATTCTGAGTGATGGCTGTGGGGAACTCTGGAGCCCAAAACTACTACACACTACTACAGTTTGGAGCTGTAGTAGTGAATGTATTTAAGACCCAAGGGACTAGTAATTACCATGATGCTCCTCTTCCTCTTCCTCCTCCTCCTCCTCTTCTTCTAAATTTTGAGACCAGTTTGAGGCTGACCTCAAACTTGCTCTGCAACTAAGGATGATCTTGAACTTCTAATTCTCCTGCTTCTACCCTCTGAGCACTGGCCTGGCTTATCAGCTTGCATTGCCATACCTGGTTTTTTGAGTTGCTAGGCCAGCACTCTGCCAACTGAACTACACTCCAGCCCATCCTTCTTGCTTCTGATCAGATTCTGGCCCTATCCTTGATTCTGTTCTGGACACTGGCTCTCTGGGTGCAGTTGCCTGCAGACCCTTGGTGGTTCATGTGTCCTTGTCCTGTTACTGACCCTCTAGGTTTCCTGCCTATCCAGTCATGTGGTCAGAACACACGTTCCAATCCTCAGATTGTCCTCCTTCCAGAATGTCTGCAACTCTTTTCTGCTCTGTTTCTCAGCTTATTTGTCTTTTACCACCCGGCTGCCTTGGCCTCAGGCTCTATCTTCCTGGCTAGAAGTAGACGTGCAAAGAATTGATACCCTGCTGAGGCCATGCTGCCAACCAGCCAGATGCACACTGACCATCCTGTGCTTTATGAACCGCCTCATATCCGGTTTGTCATCCTCCCTTAAATGTGATGATCCTTCAGAAATGTACTCATGCTCTATTGCTTCTCCTACCCCAGAATCATCCTGCCTAGGGATCCCTGGAAGCTTCTGAGCAGAAAATGTCCCTTCCTAGAAAGTCATAGCATCTTTCTAGAGAGACAGCAAGCACACCCATCTGTTGTATGAGATAGCACCTCGACAGATTGCTTTCTCTGCCTGCTTATGGCAAGGGGGGTACAGACAGCTTAGAATTCAAAGACATGGAACTGTCTCCAGAGGTAAGTTAGTGGGAGGAGGAGGTAGAGGAAGAGGAGGCCAGAGTTTGAAGTGGTTCTGATTCCAGATGGGTCCTTCTACTTGTTTATTCATCTACCCATTTATTCTGTCAAAAATGTCTTGAACATCTGATATGTGCTAGGTGTTGAGTTATAGGGGAGAACAAAGACACCAAATCCCCACCTTCACATAGATTACATTTTATTAGGGTCATAGATATTGTATATATAATTTTAAAAGGAAAAAAAGTTAGTCAAAAATATTAAGTTGAAAAAGGTTAGGCAGAGAAGGGGTTAATAATGACTGTGGAGAGGTGATACTACTGGAACTTTCTGCTAGGTAAGGACTTCTTGACTACACCCAGTTGTTCATTGGTTGGTTCCTCCTCCTCCTCCTCCTCCTCCTCCTCCTCCTCCTCCTCCTCCTCCTCCTCCTCCTCGTCCTTCTCCTCTTCCTCCTCCTCCTCTTCTCTCAGATTTATTCATTTATGCATGTGTTTTGCTACATATTTGCACGTGCAACATATGCGTGCCTAGTGCCTGTGAGGGTCAGAAGAGGGTGTCAGATACCACTAGAACTGGAGTTACAAATGGGTGTGAGTCGCCACTATGTGGGTGCTGGGAATCACCCAGGTCCTCTGCAAGAACAAGTGCTCTTAACCGCTAAGCCATCTCTCCAGCCTGGGCTGGCCCATCCTTATTTGCTGAGTGCTTGCTGGAGACAGGTTTTGGGGTGAGTAGACGTAGTCCTCATACTCCCACAACATGTACATAGCACACTAGGGTATAACCAGTTCAAAGATGGTGCTAGGGTTCCCATCTTTCTCAGGTATACCTCTTGTGTTCCTAGACCCTTTCTCAAGGGAAGAAGACACAGAAGCTGCCCTATGCCCTGGCAGTATGGGAACATCACTGTCCCCTTCCATGGCCAGATCCATCTGTGTGGTCAGTGGCACATCTGGATAATACACCATCTCTGACGAAAGCGATGAGATACAAGCAGAAGTATATCTCTCCTGATTTCCCTAGCAGAGCTCTAGGTCTGATCTTGCCCAACGTTCTAGAAACTGTTCCAGACCCACTAAGTATAATTCCTGGAGCCAACACGTGTGCTTTTCACTTGCCCACTAAGTCCTATGCTGATTTCCCTCAGTGAGCCTTAGCCTAGCAATACAGTGTGGGTGCTCCTATTGTGCCTGCCTCACACTGGAGGAAATGAATGTTCCCAAAGTTAAGGACTTGCCCGAGGTTGCATGACTAGCAAGTACTTTAGTGCCAGACATCCATATGTCAATGTCTCTCCTTAGATACCTTCAGCTCTTCCCTAGTTCAGCTTCTGAATCAAGATTCTTTGTTTGGGGGCTTTCAGCAGTTGGCTGCTTTCTTATCTCCTCATCTCATTCCTTCTGTGTGCCAACCTCTGCTCCGCATAACTTGTCCAGCTTTAGTTCTTTATGCTAAAACCTTCTCCCTCTTCCCTTTGCTTAGATGATCCCATATCTGATGAATAGCACATGGGAATTGCCAAGTCACTCCAGTCCCCATGTAGTAACTAACAAAAGGCCCTTTTCATGTGGGATCCTGCCTGCCTTACAAACCACTGTGCTTTGGAGACAGCAAATAGCACACACAAACTGCCTCAGATGCCTGCAAGAAAGGACGGTTGCATTTCAGCCCAAAGAATGCTGGCAGGAGGGATTCTCTGTATCCATCTTACGATCAAGGTAAGGCCTTGGGAAGACTTCTGGGAGCCCCTATGGCTCCTCTACTGGGGAATAAGAAAAAAGTTGCTGTCACCATGTCCCCATCTTTGCTACAGTAGCAGGATGGCTTTCTAGTAAGTTACCCCTTTCAGGGAGGTGGAGCTGGTTTGCTTGTTTGGCTTTGGCTACATGAGATCCACCAGGGTAAATGAAGTCTCTGAACAGCTCTCAAGGATGGCTCCCTCTAGGGGAGCACTGGCCCAAGGGATCCCCTCTGTTGGCAGGGCTGTCCCTTCTCAGGAGACTGTGAAGGCGTGTGGGTGCTGGGTGTGCGGTGCAGTATAGAATCCCCAGACTCTGTACCCAAGGCCACTTTCATTCTCCACTGATGGCCCAGGCAGGAATGGGAACAGGCTCAGAATCCCATCACGATTTAGAAAGGAAATGAATCTTGGGGCCAAAGCCAGTTCCGGGGGCTTCTGCTGTGGCAGCCTGGGTCCTTCTCCCTTGGACCTGCTGGCAAGCTGTATGCTGTGATTCAGTGGGCTAAGGGGTATTGTTCCACTTCACAGACAGACAACACAGGGCTGGATTATTTGCTACAGCAAAGTAGGCTAATTCTGAGTAAATAGAGAGGTGGGGGGTAAACAGCCAGCCAGTCACTGCTGGAGCTGTCCTACCTGATGGCCACAGCTCACTCTCTCCCTCTGACCTCTGTCACAGGTTTCTACCCAATTCTATACATCCTGCCAGCCTTTTATCCTAATTAGGAGTGTTTGAGACTTTGGCCTTTAATAAAAACCAAGGGTGCCAGGGGCTGCAGACCAGCTGGGGCCTTATTGCTTTCATCTCTACCTGATGTCAGAGGCTGGCTTAGGGCGGACTAGGAATGAGCTCCAGTGTAGAGGAGGTCACTGATGTCTACTAGAGAGCAGCTCTGCCCTTTCTAGGGGCTAATAGGGCTAGTCTGAGCTCACTAGTAGTCTTGGCTGAGGCTGGGAGGGGCTGGGCCTGCCACCATGGGAGGGGAGGCAGGAAACTGGCTTCTGGAGAAACCTGTCCTAAGTGCAGCCTGTCTCCCATCCATCAGTGTTTCTGCCTACAATAGCATGCGTCAGGCCTCAGGGTCCAGAGTGCCCGGGCAGCAGGATTCTGAGGCATATCCATTGCAATGTAGCCTTCATAGGCTCCACAGCAGCTACCTGCCACAGATCATGAAAGCATTTCTTTCTCCTTGATGCACTTGAGATAACTCTAGACAACGACAATGACGATGATGATGATAAATCCTATACTGTGCTAACCAGGAAAGAACAATGAACCACAAGCCAAGAGACCCAGGCTTCTAGTCCTTCTGCCATGTGTTAGCTGTGAGACCTTACACAAGTCACTTTACATCTCTGAACTCTCACCTGTGAAATGAAAAGGTGGTACTTGATGATCTATTCTGCAAGCCACAAGACCTAAGAGTTCACATTTAGAGAATCTAATTTATCAGCTATCACCTGCTGAGATGGTCCAAGGATGCTGAACTAGTACTTATTGACAGTCTCAAGGACCCTAGCAATCTTGCTTTGCAGTCCAGACGGTCTCAATCCTTCAGCCCTCACAGCCCCCAAACGTTCTGCTGTTCTCTAGGGCTCATGATGCTGCCTCCTAAACAGGCAAGGAGTGGCGTCAGTGCCCTGAGTCTGCCAGGGGAATCCAGGCTGAGCAAAGCAAGAATGATGCTTTCCCATCTCTTAGAGACACTTCTAGTCTCTTAGTCATTAAGTAGCTTGTCTGAATCTCTCATCAGCAGCAAAGAAGCATCCGCTACACTTTCAGGAGAGCCACGGGAGACCTAAAAGGCTCTTGGAGACACTACCCAGGAAGTGCTGTTAAGTTACTTTGGGCCAAGGGGACCTGGAAGGGAGGACAGAAGCCAAATTGACTCTGATGGGTAAAGAAACATGCAGTGAGTGACCCCTCTGTTCAGGCCTGCGGTTCAGGGCTGAGGTACACACATGAATCAGATATGGAGGCTGTACCCTCCGAGCAAGCCTGAGCCCCCTGGTAGCTGTGCCTTTTTCTTCACAATATGGGTCACAACACACAACTTGAACATTAATTTGGGAGTGCTGTGATGGATGCTTGTGTTCCTCACCTCTGTAGGCCCTTAGAAAGGAGGAATGGGATCTGGCTTCCCCAATTCCCCCTCGTGTCTAGCCCAGGGCCTGATGGATAGTAGATGAGAGGAAGGATTTTGGATCAGGCAACTCTGGGATCAAGTTCTAGCTCTGATTCATGAGTAATACAACTTATGCAACCCTTCATAGACTTGGGGCTAATATCCAACCTACCTCCTAGGGTTATTGAAAAGATTAAATAAGGTGATTCATGCTTGGCTTAGTGTTTAGCACAGAGTAAGTGCTCAGTGTGGATTCACTGTTGTAATTATTGCTATTATAGAAACGTCGTGGTCTCTAGACAGAGATGGAGGAGAGGAAGGCAGTCAGTGCTGCTTTGTGTAACAATGCAGGCATAGTAACAGAGCTGTGGACCAGATGTGGGAGAGTAGAGAGAGCACTAAACTCAGGCAGAAATTTCAGGGCAGGCTTCCACAGAGGGGATGACATGACAGGGCTCATCCCTGAGCCTCCTAGTCCATACATGAGCCTTTGCCCTTGATTCTTCAGGTGATGAGAGACTTTCCACATCTGTTCCTTCTGTTCCTAGCTCGGTCGTTACTGTTGCCTTCTCCCCAGATACCACACTAAAGACCACTTTAGTGGTCTTATTCATCTCTCAGCTACTGAGTGTGTGTAGGGGGCTGGTGGGGAGCAATACTGTGCTCTGGGTGAGACAAAACTAAATCACCCATCTGGGTGATTGCGGTGTAGGGGATGCAGACAAAGACAGCTGATGTATCCAAGGGCACGAGGGAGCCCGTGATGTGGTAAGAGGACAGGGAGCAGGGTGAAATGTGGTAACAGTGTAGCTTGGAAAGCTAAGGAGGAGACAGGAGCCAAGAGTGGAAGAAGACCAGTCGGGAAAAAGGTAGCAGGCCTGGAGCTTATGGCCTGGTGCCCAGAGAGGGGATGTTCATGGCTTTGTCCTGGCTTTTATCAAGGAAGGAGGAAGACGCTGGGTGGAAGCTGTGGAGAGATGGAGGAAGCCTTCAAGCATCATCCTCATGAAAAGCAGAGTCCCTGGAGGGATGGAAGCAGGTGGGGACCTTTACAGCAGGTAGGTAAAGAATGAGTGACCCAAAGAGAAGGGAGAGAGCAACCCGAGATTCCCCTGTGGTCTCATGGAAGCCTTGTTGGTTTCCTCCTCTAGGACTCCCCAGACCCCGAAATGCATCCCCTTCCCATAGCACTGTCTTAGTTCTGACCCACACTGTCTCCGGGGTTTCTGCTACCTTCCCACCCCCTCTGCCCACTCATCATATCTGTCCTTCCTGGAACCAAGAAAACTCTTCAATGACTCCCCATTTCACATGTGTTTTGTATACCTGCGTAACCTCTTCTTCAGGTGAAATGTTATTCAAAAGCTCAAGTATACATAAGAGATGAACATTGGCTCTGACACGGGGTCCAGAGCTTCCACCTTCAGCCTCCAGTGACGTCCTCGGAGCTTCTAGGGGTCAGTATGAAGACCACTCATCACCAGGATCAAATGGCATCGAGCTTCCTCTTGATCTGGCCCTTGATCTCTTGGCTTGTTTTGAGGGTGTGTTCTCATGCTAGGGACAAGTGTGACACGTGCCATAATGAAGAGGCAGGATATATGTAAGATAAGAGCAATAGGATATAGTGCCCACTGGATGACTGGGCTGGTGTCAGGGGAAGTGAATGACATCTAGAACGCCCCACACCCGCATGCCTGGCTTGGCTTCCTGCAGAGAGAGAGAGCCAAGGAGGTGGGAACTCTTTCCCACATGCCAACTGGGGACACCTGCTGTGAGCACCAGACCTTAGGGGTGGGGGGGAGTTTGATTCCTTGTGTCCCTAAGCTTGGGTTTCCAAGGCTCCAAAAAGAAAGCAGAGGGTGGCAGAGGTGGAAAGATGGGCGGTATCTGTTGTGTTGCTGGCTCTAGTTGCTTGATGCTTCCTACTGGCTGTTGGGGCAGGTTCTGTTTGTTCAGAATTCCCTGCTTGCTTTTTTCACAAGTGCATTTCTGCCCCAAATCCCTTGCAGTGTTATGAATAAATGATAATTAGAACAGAGGTGCCTTAAAGGAACTCAGTACTCTTGCTTCTGCTTCAGTGTGGATGCCAAGAGCTTGGGATGGCTGTGGAGGAGCTAATGAGTCATGGGAGCAGAGATGCAAGAAGCAAGAGTGAGTGAGGTCACCCAGGCTGTGCTTGATCTCAGGGGAACCATAGGGAGACTAAAACACATCAGTGGAGGGCAAATATTTGACTATCTGGACATTGTGAGGGACACCTAGGAAACTCCCTCAGCCTCTCCTTTGAACCTGGTTGGCAAGAGCTTCAAAATTCCACTCAGCTCTTTTCCGAATGACTTCAAGAAGGTGGGTGGAGATGGGAGGAGGGATATAGAGCATGGGAGGAAGGGGACTTGAGGAGAGCACAGTTTGGAGGAATTCTGGAAGGAATGGAGGCAATGCCTGCTAAATCCAGGGTCTTTAGGACAAGATGCTTTGTCCAAGACAGGCCAGGGCAGGAGGCTTCCCCTCAGATCTGTTCCCACTACTGGTTTCTCACTGATGACACATGGGGGTGGTAGGGAGGAGTAAACAGCAGATTAGTGATGCTAATGATGAGAATCTGTCTTCATTTCTTGCCTGCATGTTGTCCTGCCAGGTGGCTGTCAGACAGCCATCACTTTTCCCAGGGAAGAAAGTGGCATCTCAGCAGTGAGTGATCTCTGTCCTTCACTGGGCTGTGATGACAGGGTCTCTCTGCAGGAGAACAGATGTCCAAGTAGATAGTTCCCCTAAGGTGGCCTCGAGGAGGTGAATAGACAGAGCTTTGGTCTGGGACAAAGGTGCATGCTTGATAGCATCTCTCACTCCAGGATCTCTTTGAAGAATTAGGGCTGGACACCTTGAAGGTTTAGGCTTTTATCAATCTCCTGTTTCTCTTCCTTCAGAACCACTTGGCCTTGCTGAACCTTCTCTGGTCCCCTTCCTATTTTATGGGCTACTCCTACTCATCTCTTCTGTGGCTCTTCCTAGAGACTTTACCTCTTCCCACTGGGTTCTCATTACTCAGGCCTGGGATGTCTTCTCCCCTCAGGCATGATGCTAGTGACCATCACCACTGTCATGACTCCTGGGTTTATGGGTCCTCTAAACATCACTTCTAGGCTCTAGACCAGCAATTCTCAACCTGTAGATCAAGACTCCCTTGCGGGTTGAACAACCCTTCACAGGGTCACCTAGGACCATCTACATATCAGATATTTATATTAAGATTCATAACAGTTATGAAGTAGCAACAAAATAATTTAT
The DNA here is from genome assembly GCA_019843965.1 of Rhynchomys soricoides. NCBI lineage: Eukaryota > Metazoa > Chordata > Mammalia > Rodentia > Muridae > Rhynchomys > Rhynchomys soricoides. Next base: position 255,857 of record JADRCH010007616.1, on the reverse strand, counting down.
GGTGGGGGTTCACCACATGAACCCTCATATGTCATTAATGAGAAATGTATTAAAGGGTCACAGTCTTAGGAAGGTTGAGAGCCTGCTTTAGGCTGGGAGAACTAGCACGGTATTAACTGCATGGCTATCTCACAGAAACCTCAGAATTCACAGATGCTCAAAGCTGAGCTCTCTATCTTCCATTTCCATGTTTCCTGGTTTTCTCTTCAAAGGTAAATGGCTCTTCTTTCTGCCCCAGTGCTCAAACCAGAAATGAGAAACTATCCAGAATCCAACTTCATCTCATCTTTACATTGAGTTCTTCACCAAGGTGAGCAAATTCTGTCTCCAAATCTCCCCTCAAGTTGCTCACCTCTCCCCATCCCTTATTCCACAGGAAGCCAAGGCACGTCTGCCCATGCCGACCTGACCCCCTTGCTTCAAAATATGAAGAGGATTGCCTCCGTGCCTGCTGTGAAGTGACCCCCACAGTGACCATAAAGAGTGGTAGCACTCTTTAGGAAGTCTGTGGAACATTTAGGAGGAGGGGCTGGAGGAAGCGCATTGTTAAGGGGCAAGCATTGAAGGTTATATCATCCCAGCCGCTCTGCTTCCCGGTGGGTACCACTTAACAAGCAGCTACTGTATGTTCTTCCCACCGTGGAGCAGTCTGCTTCCATGCTTCTCCTGCCATGATGGGGTGTACCCTCTAACTGTAAGCCCAAATAAATTCCTGCTCTCTTTTTTCTATCATATATTTTGTCACAGCACTAAGAAAAATAATTAGCACACTTTGCATTAGGAGAAATGCTCCAAACTCTTATCAAGACCTGAAGGGCCTGCATGAATAATGCTAACTCTTCAGGTCCAGACTATTTCTAGCTCTTCCCATGCCTCGGGACTTTCTGCCTCAGGACTTTGTACACTCTATTCCTTCTCGTGTGTGCTCTTTTGGACAGGGACTTACCAAGATAAGAGAGAGGTAAAGCAATGAAAACAAAGGCCAATGAGATACCTACTCTTAGTTTCGTGCAAGCCCAAAGAGTGGCTGTCCCTTAGATGTCTCTCCTCCAGCTGTTTCATTGGTCTTACTCTGGTCCTGACCTTATGTTTTGTTCACCACTGTATTCCCAGTACTGATCCCAGCATGGCGCCTGGAACATTCGACATGCTGCACCAGTGAGCAAGCCCACATTGCAGGACTCTGGCCTGGCTAAGAAAGTGACAGAAAGAACAGTTGATAGTAGGCTGGGGATGAAGCTCAGCAGAAGAGCACTTGCCTAGCATACGCAAAATTCTGGATTTTTACTGTGAAGTAAAAATCAAAAGCTATTTGTTTCACCTTGGCCCTGGTCTCCCCAGGAGTGCAGGGTAAGAGAAAGTCTCACAGTAGAGCCTTGCAGGTGTTTCTTACCAGTGGCATGATTTCTGCCTGAAGGTCACTTCAAGAGGTGGGAACTTAGGGCTGGGAAAATGGGTCAGTGGGTAAAGCCACTCTCTGTATAAACCTGAGAACCCAAGGAAACTTGGAACCCAAGTAAAAGTGGAAGGTAAGAGAAATAATTCCACAAAGTTGTCCTGTGGCCTCCACATACACACTATGAAATGCACATGCCCATAGATGTCACACACACACACACACACACACACACACACACCCCAAATGGAAATAGTTTCATTTATTTATTGTTTTGTTGTTGTTGTTGAAGGTGTGAGGGATTGATTCCCAAGTGGAATCTAAGAGCCACTGAATCGGAATCTCTGAAGGAAGGGTCTAGGTGCATAAATATGTAATTGATGGATATATTCTCAGTCTACAGGGAAAGGGAGAGTCAAGCTTCTGCAGCTGCTGGTTCAGACCTGTTGGGATCACTGTTGTACAGAACATGGTCCAACGGAACCAAAGGCATCAGACACCAAGGCAGAGCAGAAATGATGATCCTAAATGACCCTCTCCTTTGTTGGGCTTACCAAGAACACTGATGATTGAAGCCTTAGCTAGACCTGGCCCATGTGGAGCAGCTTGTTCTGTATTACCCTGGGCCTGTGCTCCATGAGGTATGCTAGGGAATTCATTTTTACCATGAGAATGGGACGTTTAATTATTATGATTTAATTAGTGCAATAATTCCCAGGTGTGCTTCTCTGATGGACAGCGTGGGGAGCCTCTGGAGCATATCAGAATCACCTCTTACCAGTGGGCAGAGCCCAGGAGTCTGTGTTCTAGCAAGCACTAGGGAAGTCAAGAAATCGACAACTATTGCCACTAGTTAGAACCGTGGTTCTGAACCTTCCTCACGTGCGAGCCTCTAAGATAGCTCCTCATGCTGTGGGAACCTCCACCATAAAATTATTTTTGTTGTTACTTCTTAACTGTAGTTTTGCTACCATCATGAATTGTAATGTAAATACCTATGTTTTCTGATGGTCTTAGGAGACGCAGCCCTGTGACAGGGCTATTGGACACCCCCATGGGGTTGTGACCCACTGGTTTAGAACCACTGAGTTTGAGGCACCAACTGAGTAAGAACAGTCTGTTCAGTCTTTTGAAGTTTCTTCTACTTCCTTTTAACCATGTTTTTAAATGATAAAAGTCAAAAAAGAGAGAATTTACATTTGTGGAGCATCAACTGGAGACCATGCAGAGAACTGAATATATATTCAGTTCACTTCACTCACCGGCACCTTGTCTTGGGACTCAGGAGTTGAATAACTTGCTAAGGCCTGAGTGGTACATTTGGATTTGGTCTCAGATGTTAACTCTGAAGGCCTGCTCTTCATCCTCCCTGCCAGCATTCGCTAGGATTGCCCAGTTTTCAGCTCCCTTCACTCTACCTTCTGCCCCTGGTCATTGACAATCATGGATGTTCAGGATCCAGGGAGGTGACATTCTTGGGTGTTCTGGAAGCAAGAAGCACTAGGCTTTTTTTAAAGAACATTTGTCCTCCTTCTGCCTTCCTTTGCCTCTCTCTCCTTTATGAGAGACCAGTGCGGTGTCATCCTGGGTTACAGACTGCAAGAGGACTGTTTCCTGTTCACTTGAGAAGCTAGTGTGGCACTCTGGCTTCAGACCGTCATATCCCATGAAAAGCATATGGGACATCATCATTTTCTCAGATGCTAAATTGTTCCTGTGGTCACTGTGTCGCTTTCAAGGAAGACAGGAAGAAACTTCTAATAGCAGGCAGAACCCCCTGAGTCTGAGCTTGTATCGCCATGTAGCAGCTGTGTGGAAGGACCCGGAAGAGGTCTCCCCACCTGAGCTGTTGAGGTACAGCTACCAGCATTGTGGCGAGAAACCCACCAGTGAAGAAGCTCTGAGCAAGTCAAGTGTTGCCTCCCCATCTCCCACAGAGCTGGACATTGCTTTCTTAGGTCTGGAGAAGGGACAAGGACATAGTCTGCCATCCCTGCTTAGCTTCTTGGGAGAGTTGAAGATGTCAAACTCTTAGAGTTCATTCCCTTAAAGTGAGATCTCTGTAGTCTGTCACTAGTCAAGTCACTAGGCAACAAGGGACAAGTAATCAATCAGCTCCTCCGGTCTCAGCTCAAAAGACTCATTCCCACTTTCCCAGACACCCTGAAGTACAGGAAACCACTCCTTGGTACCCTAGTCAGGGTTTCCAGGGATGCTTATGCCCTTTTCTCCTAGGTGCCATCTACTGTTTCACTGTAACTGTGCCATTATGCCTTTACAAGCCTGTATCTATTTCTTTCCCTTTTGTTTTCTAAGACAGGGTTTCACGTAGCTCAAGATGTCTTGAATTCACTATCCTCCTTCAAGGGCTGGGTCATAGGCATACATCACCACTCTTGGGTTCTGTATCCGTGTTTGGTCCATCTTGGTTTCTCCAAAAGAAACTGTTTCCTTGGTTTTAAAATTTTCCAGCATTTGAATGACTTTCACCTGCACTCACAGTTAGCTATAAATTAGCCTGTGACTTGGGGTTTGATGAGGAGCCTTTTATTTATTCAAAGGGGAAGTCTGTAGAGTAAACTACAAGGGAGGTAGTAAAGATGCTCATGGGCTTTGTGCTTCTATTTCCCAATGGTGTAACTTAAAAGTCACTCCTCTGCAGCTCTCTGATCATGGGCCATGCTTGTCACGCTTTAGGTTGCTCTCTATTGGTCTGGTGTTCCAGGTCCTGATTCTGAAGCGTTTGAGAGCCACAGGGAAGGCCTGATCAGCTGCTCATGGGCAAACCACCTCTCCTATGCAGCAAGTGTGTGGTTTGTAAACTGCCTACTTTCCAGCCATGTTAGTTCAGGTGCTGGCTCTGTACTCCTGGGTAGCTGGCCCATCTGCCTGCCCCATGGGCTGAGGGGTCAGGTGTGTCCTATGCCTGTGTCAGCATGTGGGAGAGGAGAAGAAGAAGCAGCTGTTTTGCTGGGGGGCGGCTGGGAGGAGTTTCCTAGGTGGAAGACGGAATGAGGTAAGTGGTTGGTGTAGCAGAGGAAGATACATACGGGGTAAGGGCTTAGAATCCCGAAGATACCGGGAGCACTGGGCTCTTCACTGAGAACTTGCTCTGAAGCAGGCCCCAGGCCTCCCTTCCCCCTCCTGTGAGCCTGCCGGGGAGGACATGATGAAATGCCAAATTAGCTCCATTATTGTAATGCCTCCAAAAATTATAGGCCGCATGTTCTGCCAGAGCCAGTTAATGGCACCCACTGGTGAGCAGGTGACACAAATGGTTATTTCCTTCTTCCCAGGCACTGAGTGCAGTGTCAAAGTAGCAAAGGGGTGAGGTTCAGGCTAGGAGGAAATAGGGGACGGGAAAGGGAGCAGCCATGGAGATTTTTCAAGGCTCAGCTTTCCTAGTACCAGAGTTACAGGGGAGATGCCTCAGAGCTATGGCAGGGCAAGGCTGCCTGAGTTGCTTGGAAGATTTCAGACCTTTCCTTCTGTCTCTCAGAAGAGGTTCCTCTGTCCTGAGGGAGCACGGAATACCTAGCTACTGCTTCAGGAATAGCCCTACCTGGCTTCAAGGCAAGGCATTCTGCAGGCCAGGCCCTGGCCCTCAGGTTGGCTATTCCTGGGGTTCACATTGTTAGTGGGCAGCATGGCTTTCCCTACAGCTCCTCTCCTAAGTCAAGCCCAGCATTTCCTGGCCTCCCACACAGCCACCAGGATTTCCTCTCTCACTTCTCTTTATCTCCTCCACCCCCATCTGCCTCTCCTCTCACACAGCCCCAGCCAGTCTCCTGTCAGTGTCAGCTGAGGCAACTCTTCCTCTAGGAGGCAGGGGCCCAAAAGGGGTGGAGCTAACTGGTTCCAAGAAGGTCAGAGTCCCTTCCTTCAAAGCCCAGCGATGGGGAAATCACACTTCTGGGAACTGGGGCGGTTCCTATAAATCTAAGACCATGCCTCAGACTCTGCTCTGTTCCAGCTCACATCTGTCCCTGAGAAGAGGGTGACAACTGGATCTGTCTCACTGACCATCTCTAAAGACTGTGTGACAGGCAGGCCTGGCTTCTCCACAGTTTGTAGATTCAGAGTAAAGACTTGTCTGTGGTAGTTGGTATTGGAGATGACAAAGATTCCTTTTCACTTTATACATTAGAAGGAAGCTTTGAGGGGCCAACAATGTGAGGTCAGAGTTCAAGGCTTCAAAAAAGTAAGCCTGATGGGTGGTGGGAGGAAGTTGAGCGGCTTGGAGTACAGGGACTGCCTGCCTCAGACACAGAAGGGAGATGGCCCATAAGTTAGGGAAGGTATTGCTCATAGCCAGTGGTTACCTGACGATTGCTCTGGGTACAAATTTCAAAACCTAGCTCATTTGAACTGACAAGATGTCTGTACTGGCTAGTTTTGTGTGTCAACTTGACACAAGCTGAAGTTATCACAGAGAAATGAGTTTCAGTTGAGAAAATGCCTCCATGAGATCTAGCTGTAAGGCATTTTCTCAATTAGTGATCAAGGGGGGAGGGCCCCTTGTGAGTGGTACCATCTGTGAGCTGGTAGTCTTGGGTTCTATAAAAGAGCAGGCTGAGCAAGCCAGGAGAAGAAGCAAGCCAGTAAGCAGCATTCCTCCATGGCCTCTGCATCAGCTCCTGCTCCTTGACCTGCTTGAGTTCCATTCCTGACTTCCTTTCATGATGAACAGCAGCATGGAGTGTAAGCTCAATAAACCCTTTCCTCCCCAACTTGCATCTTGGTCATGATGTTTGTGCAGGAGTAGAAACCCTGACTAAGACAAATTGGTACCAGGAGTGGGGTATTCCTGTGACAACCTGACCATGTTTTGGGAAGGACTTTGGAACTTTGGGCTAGAAGATCCATTCAATGTTAAGAGCTCTGTGGAATGTTGTGTAGGAGCTTGGAAGATAATGTTGAGAACAGTGCAGAAGATGGAGGCCTGGCTTGTGAAATTTCAGAGGGAAGATTAAAGACTCTTATCAGGGCCATTGCTAGTTTGATTTAAGATTCTATAGTTTTGGTTAGCTGGGGCTGAAGAAATCAGCTGTGATTAACAAGATACCAGAACTACTAAAGCAAAACCATTGCATTACTGGACTATTGATGCTGGTTAGCTGGAGCTGAGAAATTGGCTGTCATTGGGAAGAGACCAGCATCATTGGGGTGAAATCTTCTGAGAAGTGTTTTCTGAGAGCACAGAGGCTGCGTTCCAGAGATAGCCAAGGTTGTACCTTGTGCGGTGGCTGAGCTTGGTAATGTGCAAGAGTCACCCAGGTGGTACTGGTTTTGAAGGCATGAAGGAGTCATGAAGAGCAGCTGAGGCCTGGGCACTGTGAGAGGCTGCAGAAGGCCATTGGTGAAGGTGCAGCCTCAGTTGCAATTGACAGCCCAGAATTGAAGGGATCATGCAAAGGAGTTGAGGCTTGATACTTCGAGAGGCCAGGGAAGGCCATTGGTGAAGGTGCAGCCTCAGTTGCAATTGATGACCCAGGAATGAAGAGGTCATGCAAAGGAGGTGAGGCTTGGCACCATGGTAAAGCCTAGTTGCAGTAGAAGTCAGCAGTGTTTTGGAGATACCAGTACCATGAGATGACTACCAAGAACAATAGCAGCAGTGGAGTACAGGCATCTGGAACCTAGAAGACAAGGTGTGTGCTACAAAGGGCAGATCTGGAGAAGTGACTCAAGCCCTTGGAGGAATCCAGAAGATCGTGAGTGGATCCCAGACATTGGAAGGTCGGTGTTTGATTTTGATTTTGATTGTGATATTTTTCCCTCTTGAAGAAAGATGGTATTTTAGTGGAGCCCACAGTTAAGAGACTTTGAATTTTAAAAGACTTTGAATTTTAAGAGATTGGATGTTTAAAAGGGACTAAAATGTTAATATGTAAGAATTTGTAAAGACTGTGGGACTTGTAAAGCTATTTAGATCTTGGGGATGAATAAGGAAGTAAGAGTTGAGGCTTATTGGTGATATGTTTGTGTGTCAAGTTGACAAGGGGTCAATTGTACTGGCTAGTTTTGTGTGTCAACTTGACACAAGCTGAAGCTATCACAGAGAAATGAGTTTCAGTTGAGAAGATACCTCCATGAGATCCAGCTGTAAGGCATTTTCTCAATTAGTGATCAAGGGGGGAGGGCCCCTTGTAAGTGGTACCATCTGTGAGCTGGTAGTCTTGGGTTCTATAAAAGAGCAGGCTGAGCAAGCCAGGAGAAGAAGCAAGCCAGTAAGCAACATTCCTCCATGGCCTCTGCATCAGCTCCTACTCCTTGACCTGCTTGAGTTCCATTCCTGACTTCCTTTCATGATGAACAGCAGCATGGAAGTGTAAGCTCAATAAACCCTTTCCTCCCCAACTTGCATCTTGGTCATGATGTTTGTGCAGGAATAGCAACCCTGACTAAGACAATGTCTCAGTGGGTAAAGCCCTTGCCACACAAACCTGACAACCTAAGTTTGATCTCCAGAAACATGTAAAGCTAGAAGAATAGAACCAACCCCACAATGTTATCCCTCTGACCTCCATACCTGTGTTCAACACATGCAGGTCCACACATATACTATACATACATATACAATAATAGTAATTAGTTATGATGTGAAATTTAAACTTTCTTCAAACCCAGCTCATACATTTGTTGTGGCAAATAAGTTTTTTTGTTTGTTTGTTTTTGAGCTAGGTCTCTCTGTGCAGTCCTGGCTAGTGTGGAACTACTGTGTAGATTAGGCTAGCCTTGTCCTAGCCTTGTCCTTGTCATGACTCTTTTGCTTTAACCTCTCCATCACTTGGATTACAGATGTGTGCTAACATAACAAACAAAATTCTTTTGTTTTTGTTTTTGTTTGGTTTATTGAGAGAGTTTTACTCTAGTTGGCCTGAAGCTTTGCTAATTTGGGGCTATGATTACTCCCACTTTACAGACGAAGAAACTGAGTCTTAATGAGATGAATAAAGTTTCAGAATTCAAAAACTGAGCTCTGAGCTACCCTATGCTGATGTGTTGTTTTCTAAGACCTTTTTTCCCCCCTAGTATCTGGTTTATTTTACTTAATGGATGCTGAATTCTGTACCTCTGTTTCCCTCTCTGCATTAGCTGCCAGCTGCTTCAAGTCCAGTGTAAGGCCTCCAGTTAGCAGTGTGTGGAGGCAGGGTGCACCTGTAGTCTGGAGGCCCCAGCAGGATTCTGTCTGCCAGTCTTTCATTTGTCCTTTTACTACTGTTGCATGAGGTTTTAAGCACATCTTTAATCTTGCTATTGTCTTGGGCGCTAGCTAAAAAGTGACAACAAAATAAATGAAAGTTCTTATTTCCCTGCATGCTCAGACAACCCAGTCTCTCTCAGCTTAATTGTCTTTATCTGCAGAACTGGGATAATGCCTTGTATAAAAATTTGTTAAGGATTAAGTGGAACAATACAGGTAAAAAGGTATTGTAGATTCAGCAGTGTGCTAGAAACATAAGGTTGTCTTATTAGCTTGTTGTTACTGATAGCAAGATGTGATCCCTGTTCCTGGATTATCTACATCACAAATAGTTGACCCAGCTTGGGAAAGTGAGACAGTGCTGGCTGCTTGGGACCCAGAGCTGTGACCTTGAGAAGATACTCAAGAGTTGTATGGTACAAAGAAGCTCAAAGATAGATTCAAGCTACCCACTCTCTAGGCACGGCTCAACTGAAGCTCTGCCCACTAAGAAGCTATCTGACTAGAGATGGTTCCTTGTGAGGTTGTAGGAGGCCCTGCAGATAAACTTTGGGAGGGCTTCAGCCCTATCATCTGATAAGAGGAGACCAGTGGTCTAACATCTCAGAATTCTGATTACAAGAGAACAGTAGCCATGGCCTATGGTCATTGCCCCAATTCTGAGCCTGCCCACCTGCCCACCTGCCCACCTCCTTCCTTCTGCTCTTCATAATACATCATTGCCTTCCCTCGGGCATTCTTAAATGTACATGTGTGCACATGTGCATATGCATGTGTATATGCCATGTGTGTATGTGCATGTATGTGTATGCCATGTGTGTATGTGCATGTGTATGTGTATGCCATGAGCCTACAGAGCCCAGGATAGGCTGTCAGATCCCCTGGAGCTGGAGTCACAGGGAGTTGTGAGCTGCCTGATGTGGGTGTTGGGAACTGAGCTCCAGTTCTTTGGGAGAACAGCAGCAAATGTCCTCAACTGAAGAGACAACTTTCCAGTCTCACCTTCTGAGCATTTTTTTTTTTTTTTGAGAATTACTTAATTCTAGAAACTTCTAAACCTCATCCAGCTGATACATCACAGGTCTGGACCTCTTTCTAGAGCATTCTAGAGCATCTCCCCGACTCTACTGCATTCGTATGACATTTTAATAACAGGGGATTTTGTGAAAAAGTTGTCTACTTTCTTTCTCCTCACTTCCTTTCCTATCTTTCCTTTTTTCTTCTTCTTCTTTTCAAAATATCTAAAATATGTATGTAACCATTTAACTTGAGGCAAAGGAGGACAAAAATATTTTAAGGTTTGATAGCACCTAAACTAGTCAGCCAGGTATGGGACTCATATCTACCAGCACTGCACTTATGGGGCTGAGGCAAGAGGATCGTTGCAAGTTTCATGCCAACCTGAGTGATCTAGTGAGATCCAGGCTAGTCCAGTGATCTAGTGAGATCCAGGCTAGTCCAGTGATCTAGTGAGATCCAGGCTAGCCCAGTGATCTAGTGAGATCCAGGCTAGTCCAGTGATCTACTGAGATCCAGGCTAGTCCAGTGATCTACTGAGATCCAGGCTAGTCCAGTGATCTACTGAGATCCAGGCTAGTCCAGTGATCTAATGAAATCCAGGTTAGCCCAGTGATATAGTGAGACCCAGGCCAGCCTGGGCTATTGAGTAAGGCTTTATGAATGAATAAATAAACAAATGAGAACCTGATCTCAATTTTGCTTCTCTGCTCCATTGCTTTAAAGCTATGTGGCTCCAGGGAATTCCCCCAGCTCTTCTCATCTATAAAGTGGATTTCTTACTGTAGTGAGAAGGTGAAATGAGGTAATGCATTTGGAAAGTTCTTTATAAACATATTGGGTATTATTGTTGTTAGAGTCAGGAGCAATGAACTGTGACCATAACTTGTGAAGCCCCTCTCCTTCACTGGGGTTTTCTATTCTCTAATTTCAGGTCTGTGGCAGTGGTTGTTCTCCATATCTGGTTACTGAGGGAATAGAGGATGCTTTTTGTTGGAGGCCACACAAGCAAGGGCAGCTTCAAGCCCAGCACAGCAGGCTTGAATCATGCTCACCAAAGGTTCCTGGGAACTGGCGCTGAGTCTACCCCCATACCAAAATCCTTCCCAGACCTCATAAATCCTGAATATGGCCTGGCTGACTATGGCTTCCCTTATCAGCCTCCCATGGCTAAGATGGGGAAGGGTAGTCTTTGTCCTCCTTTAAAAGCACCTGTGAGACACAAGCCTCTGTTGATGCAGTATGATGCTTAAAACCACACTCTTGGCTATTAATAAGATGCTCATTTCCCAGGACACAAGGTCCCCTAGAAATTATCTTCTTCCAAATGTGCTTCATTACAAGAACAAAACTTTGGGGTGGCTGGAGTCCCGTGGGAAGAGAGAGTGAAATGGGCTAGACTCTCACTGTGAGAGAGTGGGGCTCTCTCATTGATTCCCCAGTGTGGTACACATGTGAAGGGTGCATGTGTGTGTGTGTGTGCGCGTGTGTGTGTGCGTGCGTGTGTGTGCGTGTGCGCGTGTGTGTGTGCGCGTGTGTGTACGTGTGCGTGTGCATGTGCGTGTGCGCGCGTGTGTGTGCGTGCGTGTGTGTGCGTGCGTGTGCGTGTGTGTGCGCGTGTGTGTGCGTGTGCGTGTGTGTGCGCGTGCGTGTGTGCGTGTGTGTGTGTGCGTGCGTGTGTGTGCGTGTGCGTGTGCGTGTGTGTGTGCGTGCGCGCGCGCCCTCCATATTAACTCTTCTTTCCTATTCATCAAATGGAAACAGAGTTCAGCCAGAGTTTCTCTGATTTTAAAAAACAAAACAAAACCTTCCAAATCAGGTTGGAATATTTTTTCCTTAGGGTATACTAATTCCCTGAAGAGAGCTGGGTGTCTGCCCAGCCTTGGGTGGGGAAGGAGGAAGGAAAGAGGGAGGGAAGAGAGAGAGAGAGAGAGGCCTTGCCAGCAAAACTGAATTATAAAGGCATCCACAGCCTGCCTTTCCTGGCATCGCGCAAACCTACCCCAAAGCGCTAGAAGCAAGAAGAAAGTTTGGTCTTCATAATTTTCTCTTAAAAGCCACCCAGAGCCTTAACCTACACCTGCAAGATGCCAATGCATCTTGTCCTGCCTCAGCTGGCTAGCTGCAGAGAGCTCTACATCCACAGTAGCCTCTGGGCACTGTGCTGGCTGCTCTGTGTCCTTCCCTACACTTTTCTGCTTGCCAGCCACCTCTCAGCAGCAGCTGACTGAATGTGTTGATCCAGGGCAGGCTAGGCAGGGCGCTTTCCAATGTTGCTCTCCTCACAGGGCCCTTGGGAGTGACTCAGCTGGAGACCGCTGCTGATGGTGTGGGGGCGGCATTTCCAAGCGGGTGCCTCAAGTCACAAAGCCAGCCCTGTCCCCAACTTCTCCAGAAGAGAAATGTGCCTCACATTGTCATGACACACTACAGAGCTTTTTTCCTCCTCTGAAGTTGGCGGAGCCCAATGTGTCACTAAGATGACTCAACCATGACTCCAGGAGAGAGATGGAGCCCCTGGCTAGTCTGGTGCTGATGGGACAAAGACAGCTTCTCTCCACACAGGTAGCCTTCATTATTCTAGTAGGACAGAGGCTTCCAAAGGCACAGGGAGAGCTCAAGGTACGAGCCAGGGTACGAGGGTGGCTGAGGCAGCAATCCTTGGCTTCCAAGTTGTCTCTTTGATCCTGGCTACCAACGTATACTCTGTCTTTGCAATTGCCCAGGTGTAGACCCCAGCCCTTCTTTGGGTTCACCCAGTGTCCTTGGGAGTTACCTGGTGGTCTAAAAAGGAGCTCTGAGTGCTAGGGTGACCAAAAGAAAGTAAGCATGGGCCATCAACTGACAAGGCCTAAAAGTGTCAGCCCAAAGGTGAGCCTCTTCACAGGCCCCTCCCTTGGTAACTCCTTTGGTTCCCTCTGGTAACTCTCTGCCTATTTCTGGGGATCAGTATTTTTTCCGTATTTATCTGTGGTTTCCTCATAGCCTTGCTGCTTCCCAGGAAAGACCTCATTAGGTCTTTTCCTTCCCCCCTACCACCCTGCTTCAGCCTCAGCTGGAAAGTAAGAAGAGCTAGCCCAGCCAGCCCCCAGTAGCACAGGAGGGGCTGAACTGGGGAGTAGATATCCCTACCTTCAGTCTCAGGTTGAACTCATCTTCCCAACAGGGGCCCCTGTACCACGTGCAGGAAAATGGCCCTGCAAGAATCAACAATGCTTAGATAATAAGAGGAAATACATGTCATTTGAAAGCACAGACATCTTCTGGAGAGGACGCAGGCAACAGGGTAAGGCAATAGGTAACAACCTCACTTTATGCCTTGGGGTTTTGGTTGGATATGGGAAGGTAAGGCTAAAATTGAGGCTGGGAAGAGAAAGCTCAGTTACCCTCGGTAGTTTAAAGAGGGGCCTTGTGTGTTTATGTATTTGATCTTGAAGCCTGGAACTGGGGAAGTGGGGGAGGGAGGACAGGATGGTGGGTGTGGTCACACTGAGAGGCATGGCTGGCAGTCGGGGCATCACTAGGCTTTGGTAGAGTAAATACTGTTCCCATCACTGTACTCCTCCAGGCGACACTGCCACTCACCTTGTGTGGCAAGAGTGTGTGGAGCTGGACTGGAACACACTGACTGGGTCACTGGAGGAAGAGTCCTCAGAGGCAGAGAAAATGACGTTTCCAACAATGGGAACTCGGCGGCACTGTGAACATATAGGCTGCCATCCCAGGCAGAGGCAGGTATCTTGGGAGATCATTCTCCTAGCTAGCTAGCTTCAGGGAGGCAGATCAAAGGAAGGTTAACTCACCCAGGATGACTCCTACCACTCACCCTGTAATCCTGAGTGGGCTGCCTAAGTCCATGGAAAGTGAGGATTTTCTACAGGTGGTGAGGATTACACTTAGTCTCTGGCACTTAGCATGTCACTCTCAGAAGGCTGGGAGCCCCAGTGGCCATCGCTCAACCAGCGATCGTGATTCCACACATTCCAGTCACGTAGGTTTGTTCTCTTGCTTCCCCCAACTTCTCCATACCCACCACCCAAATGTCTTGAGTTCTTAGAAACCATTCTCAAAGTCACCCACTGGTGATGTCTAGGCTATGTCAAGTTCAGAACATCAGTGGGACAGAACTCTAAAACGACAGACATGGAAGTCCTCTGACATAAGTTAGTATCTCTCAGGCCATGAAAACTAACAGAAAGGCTAGTCTGTGTTGACTAGAGAAGACCAACATTATTAACATTATGCCTGGTCCTCTAGTCCCGGCACCTGGCCTTCATCCCAAGGCCAAGTGGATTCCACAGAAATCACTCCACCCTGAGTGTCGATACAGCCTGGGAGAGACCCTCAAGACCTTAGGGACTTTGTCTAGAAAGGGAAAAAATGAAATATTCATGAAGATATATAAATAGATATCAACTCAGACACAGGGGGAAAATGTGGTTATGGGGGGTGGGCAGCTGATGAGGATGAGTGAGAATCAGATGGTCATGGGGTTTGGGGGGCGTTGAGTGGTGGCTGGCTGCTGCTTTTATGATACGTCAAATACCATAAAAGTATGCTAGTGATTGGGCCAGCCTGACCTAGACTCTGTAGCTCATATGCCACCTTCTCCCTCGAGATATTAATATTTATGCACAGGGGATGTTTTGAGTTAGGGGTTAACGCTGGCTCAGCACAAAGGTACATTGATGAATGGCTTCTCTCTTCGTCTTGTTTCACCTGCTGATAATTGCCTTCTTCTGTGCCCTTTGGCAACTCATTGATAGGCAGTGATAGGATGGGGGGCTCGGGACAAAAGTGGGGTGTTAGGAAAACAAACAGGGAAAGAGAAGTCCCTCTGAGGAACTAGAATCGGGGCAGGTGGCAGGAAGGACACAGAGTGGCTGTGAGATATAGGTTTCCTACCCAGTAGCTTATGCAGTCACCTGGGCAAGTCGTGTGATTCCCACAGTCTTAATGTGCGTGTCTGTGGCAAGTGCAAGCTGGGCTAGATCATCTTTGAGGATCCAACCTTGACCTTTTCTAAGACCAAGAATGAGAACAGAGTCAGAACACTGTGGATCACAAGAAATAAGAAGTCTGCCTCAAAATGGCCCCACACTTCAAATCTGTTGCTATTCTGTTCACTTGTTTGCCCCAAGGCCCTGGTCTCTCTGAATTGTTGCTGATTAAGGGGATACAACACAGTCCCTTCCCCCTACAAAGTTGTGACAGTGTCCAGAGGGCCAAACAATATCCCTCTGGGGAAAAATGTCACTATGTGTTATCAGGTGACAGAAGAAGCAGACAAGCACACATGTGCTTGTCAGTAAGGTAGAGAGATGGTGGAGCGCCTGTGTTGGAGGAACAGAGCTTAGGCTTGTTGCAGGAGCTGGTTGCCTATTGAGTTCCCATTCATTCCTGTGTAAGGCAAAGACTAGCTATATATACAATTGAGAGGTACATACTAATGAGGGGTACATAGGGCTGGCTACAGGGCAGTGTGGGCTTACCCAGTCAGCTCTATGCTGCAGCAAGATGCAGGAGTAGGGGAGAGGTAAATCTGTGTTGTGATGTGGTCACCAGTGGGAGCTGGGCTCTGTAGCAGGTAAACTCCAGCAGGCAGGAGGACTTGTAGATGCTAAGGGACTTGTCACAGGAAGAGTGGAACTGTCTTCCGTTCTGAGCCTCAGGCCTTTTCCTCTAAAGCTACAAGGGAGAGCTTACTACAAAAGGACAACTTTCAAAAGAAGAGCACCCACGGCCAGTAGAGCACTCATTGAGCAATTATGCTTAAGGCCAGGTCACAGCCCTGTCTGGACCAATTAGCTTTGTTTTACAGCACCACATAGGAAACCTTTAACCCCAGGTACCCAAGAAAGGCTGCTGGTCCCAAGTGGCAGGGATGAAGGGTATGGAATAGTTGGTGTATGCCCATCACTTCTGCAGAAGGAAGAGCTCACAGGCATGAAGCATGTGGCTCAACTCCTGCACCCACCATCAGGATCCTAGTGAAGACTGTAAATGGGATGGAATCCTAGTAAACACTACTCACTTACCCTCTCTGAATACTTGGTGGTTTGTCCCTAGTCTTCTGCCTGAGGAATCCTGGTCCCTTAGGCAGTCTCAGAAAAGTCAAAGCCTGGTTGGCTTTAGAACGCAGGGCTAGACACTGAGAGGTATATAGACTTCCAATATGGAATGTCTGCCTGATCAGGGTAGACGGACTCCAATGAGGATGGGTGCTTCCTCCCATTGGTGCAAGGGAGAGGGTACTCTGGGAGGATACCAGGAGAGAGAAATGCAGCCAGAGACTAATGAGGATAATAGGGCTAAGCCTGAGGGAGCAGCACGAAAAAGGAGCATCTAGTGAAGGCAA
Source organism: Rhynchomys soricoides (assembly GCA_019843965.1). Lineage (NCBI taxonomy): Eukaryota > Metazoa > Chordata > Mammalia > Rodentia > Muridae > Rhynchomys > Rhynchomys soricoides. The sequence goes on along the minus strand of JADRCH010007616.1, from coordinate 239,879 downwards.
TCAGACAGACAGCAGCTCCCACTGAGCTGCAAGTAAACAAGGGAGTCTCGCAGCTCCACTGGTGGCTCTGAGGCTTCTGACTCAGGTGACTGCTAGGAAGGTACAGATAGGGCTCACTGGGGACTGCTCAAAATGCAGGGCAGAGCATGGCAGGGCTGACCAGCCTTGTGAAATTTTCAGGCTGTTCTGCGTGCAGGACTTGCCCTGGGAAGCTGTCTTCATGGCTCATGCACTGTCCCCTTTGTCCCATCTAGAGCACCTGTGTGCCCATCACTTGCCCTGAAGGACTCCTCTGGCAAGCTCTCCCTCTCTGCCTCAGTGGGTCCTATATGCAAGAATTCAGACACCTGGGGATTTAAAGTAGAATTCTAGGCCTTGCTGTGTGGTCCTGAAGAATGGATTTCCTTGGTCTGAGTGGGGCTGACTCAGGATACTCACATCTCTAGACTTGCCTACACCCCCGTTTTTCTCCTATGTGGGATGGCTTTGTAGGCAAAGTGCAAAACCAACCTTCCTGGGCCTTTCTATCTCATGCCAAAGGCCATTCCATCTAGAAAGTTCTCCTATAATAGCATACCCTGTCCTGTCTCCCATGAATGACCTTCCCTAGTCAGACTCTACAAAGATGGTCCTTGTCACAGTTTTGTGGTTAGTTCTGTGCACTTGCTGTCTCCTGTATTTATTTCTTCATCCACGGCCTCACGCCAGAATTCTAGACTCTATATCCAACTTCCTACTTAGCATCTCCTCACAGATGTCCAAGAAGTGTCTCAACTACAATGTGTCTATGCCTGAGGCCTGGTCACCCTTCCTATCCCTAGAATTTCTACACTCAGAGAATGGTGAGTCCTTCCCAGATTGCTCAGACTGGAGACCTCAATTCTTTCCTTTCCCTCAAAGTTTAGACTCTAGCATCTAACCTGCCAGAAGATATTACTGCTTCTCCTCTCAAAACACATTCAGATGCCAAACACAATGTAATCCCAACACTCTGGAAGCAGAGGTAGGAGGATCACCCACAAATCCAAGGCCAGCCTAGTTATACAGTGAGTTCCAGGTCAATCAGGGCTACATAATAGGAACCTATTGCAAAATAACAAACCCACCGAATAAATAGCAACAAAGTGTCCAGCAATTAGCCACTTCTTCCATCCTACCGCGATGCAGCTCCCGAGGTGCTTCTCAGAGCTCTAGTCTTAGTCCTCAGTTCTCTCCCCAAGGCACTCCTCCTTCTAGCATCCTTACCACCTCTCTCCCATTTTCCTTTAATTTGATTTAAGACACTGTGCTCCTTTGTCACATTTTTGCTTTTCCTGTAACTTCTGTTTGAGTGCAAACTCTGAGAGCAAGGGCTGAGCTTGTCCCTTTAATGCCCAGGTGTTCTGGGTCCCAGGTCTGTTTCTGGAGGGATCATAAAGGCCCGCCGCTGGACACAGACTCCAGAGGCTTCTCTCTCACTACTCTGTTCAGGTTGAACCTGGGAACATGAGATCCATGACAGGCAATCGGAAGGTGACCGTTAGCTGCTGGCCAGCCAGTCTTTGGCAGGCTTCATTTCAGGGTGGCTTAATGAGTCACAGCAGATCAATGTAAGATTCTTGTTCTGCACTTGATAGACCTTTTGTGGACACTCTTGGGTCTCCTGGCTTCAGGATGTGGGTATGCGAAAGGGATGCAATTGGAATGCTCTTGTTCTGGAGGCCAGCCTTCCCTAGATGTGCTGGGCCAGTGAGGACCTGTGTGTTACCAGGACAACAGAAGGCCTTCTTGACTCTTCTATCAGACCATGAGAGGTGTGAGGAAAGGACTGGAGCTGAAAGCATCTTATTCCCAGCCTATACCTAGTAGTGCATAGTAATCACACTGCAAGTGATTATTACACAATGAAAGGGAACCAAAATGTATGTAGAGAGGTTCTCTCTAGGTCTTCACTCCAATCTGAAGTCAGGTAAACATACTCCCCTACTTCTGATCACCCCATTTATCTCTTCCTGATCTTCACTGACATCAGAGCCTGGCCTCAAACTTCCTTCTCTAGAAAGTTTTCCAGACCAATCTGAGGTGACTGTTTGCTCTCTCTCTACTGTCTGAAGAAGGGCATAGTTTGTACAGCTGTGTTGTCAAGCACTCTAAATTAGTCCCTGATCAAGTGTGCACTCTGTGTATGAGTGTACCAGGCATGCTCCACTGTTCCTGTTCTCCTGGGCACTCTGAGGGGAGGATCTTTCTTTGCAGTCTTTCCCAGCAAGCACAAGCACTCCACGAAACAACTGACTGCTATACAGTTAGCACTCGGTAAATGTTCTCTGTAAATGTTCGTTTTTCAGAGAGGAATGATTCTCAAAGCCAGTGTGCATGGGAAGGATATTGGAGAAAAGGTAAAATAAGACAAATGTCAGCACACAAATTGTCCCTCAAATGATCTGATTTCGAGACAGATGAAGCTGTCTAACCAGACCACAGGGAAACCACCCCACACAACACAACACCTGAATCCCTTGGTGAGTCCCACTATTTCAGGGTCTACTTTCTGTGCCAAGGAGTGATGTAAACACACTGATTGAAGGCCTGTTAAAACTTTGGTTTTAACATTTTTGTCCCTGGGTGAAATTGGCTGCATCAGTTACCTTGAACCTTTATGTATTCTTGTGCAGAGGACAATCAATTGGTCATGGTGAGGATGAGCATGAGAGAGAACATGCTCTTGGCACCTTAGGAGCTCAGGAAGTGTAAGGTGTTTCCCCAGGAAGTGGGGGTCTGCAAGGAAGCAGATGAGATGGAGCTGAGCAACAGCAGAGTAAACCGGTGCCTTTTGGGAGAAGGAGGGAGAAGCTTGGTGCTGTGGTGGGAACCCCTGACTCTGAGGGAGGACTGAAGAAGAAATGTCTGGAAATTGGACCCAGCGGCTGATCATTGCAGGTTCTAGGCTTCTTCTGTGGAGATCATACAGATGAGCACAACTCTAACTCATGAAAGCAAGAGACCAAAAATCCTTCTCTGGGAGAGGCTGAGAAGCTGAAGGAAAAAACCTCAAAATGTTGGCAAACTTTCTGGAACTGTAGCCCAGGGGTCAAGTCACTTTTTTTTTAGGTCACACAAGAACATACGGCTAAGCCAAGAAATACAAGAATACAATGCTCCTTGTTTATCTGTGGTTTCAGTTACTCACAGTCAACCACAAACCTAAAATGTTAAATGAGAAATTCCAGAAATAAACAATTCGTGTCTTAAATTGAATGCCTTTCTAAGTAGCATGGCAAAATGCTACACCATTCATCTCTGCTCTGCATTATCCATTTGTCTAGTGTGTCCACTCTGTATACCTCATCATTAGTTACTTAGTAATTGTCTTGGTTATGGAGTAGACCAGGACGGTATGATGCCCTTGAGTCTAACCAACCCTAATCTTTAGTTAACACAGAAATACTATTTTATTGTGATATATTGTTACTATTGTTCTGCTTTATAATTATTGTTATCAACCTGTTAATGTGCATAATTTATAAAGTTAACCTTATCACAATGTGTAGACAGTTTGGTACTAGGGGCATGCATACAGGAACGTGTATGAATATGTCCATCTTGGATAAGTGCTTGTGGGAGGGTGTGCTCTAATAACATGTAGCTACCAGCCATGACAGGTGGCCTACATTGGAGTAAATAATAAGGCCTGGGAATGGAAAAAAAGGCTGAGTCAGTGGGAAAGACATAGAAGAACAGGGTTCAAGTAGGCTGCTCAGGTCCAGTGCCACCCCAAGTAGCTCAGGAATTGCACTAACACTGTAGACCAGAGAAGACAAATTGTCCCCAGTCTGTTGATAGTAAAACTGAGTCACCGTCTAGATACTCCCAAGGTCTCAGAGCACGTAGGTACAGAAAGTAGAATGCAACACAAGTTTGATTGGCATTGGAGGGAGGAGCTCTTGCTACACACCCCCATTCCTCACTTCTCCCCCCCCCCACACCCTCTGGTAGAGACCTAGGAAAGCAGGAAGTTAGACAAGTCACTTGGCACCACCAAACACCACATATTGATGGCTCTAGTTCCAGCAGGGACGGTGACTGACAGAGGTAGTTGTATGCACTGGACTCCGAAGCCTCTGTAACAATAGCTACAAGACTACGGAGATATTAGCAAACCCACTGACAGTGGCTCTATTATATTGATAAATCTACAGCTTTATATAGAAATAATGAGACTAGGGGTAAGAGTGGGAGGAGGGAAGAATTGGGTGAGTTTAATCAATTGGAACTCCGGTTGGAGAGACAGCGGCAACCCTCTAGGATTGCCTGAGATTCTGGCAGGGGCTTTCTCCATGCCCGTAGGAGTGAAGGCCACAGAACCAGGGAGAGCCGTGCCCCTGGCTGAAACGGATGTCATGAACTCCCTTGCTTTCTTTCCCAAGGCTGGTCTTGGGAATTACTGGAAGACTTGAGGGCTCCAACTGCCTTAGTGCATCCTGTCTGCCTACTTCTCACCCTCCCAGAGGCCAGAGCTGTGTGTAGCTGGAGGCCAGGGTGTCCTGGGACTTCGGTTTGCAATCAGCATAGCTAGAATACCCGGATGTTAACCTCCCTCTTACTAGCCTCAAGCTCAGTGTTCAGTGGCTGAGAGAAAGTAAGGCAATCATCAGGCTTTGCTACATCTAACCAACTCGAGCCCTGGGGCAAGGGACTAGCCTGGTTCTACAGGGGAGGGCTGAATGTGATTCCCAATGAACCTAAGGAGATGCTGGGATAGCATTCGTGGGCTAGCATGGTCACAGAGCATCCTCCTAATCCTCCATGCTCACAGTGCCTCTCTTTTCACTCAACTTGTGACTCACTGTCCCTCTGTTCCAGTGTAGACTGCCTGACCAGTTACTCTTCTCTACCTCTCCAGAACAATCTGTACCTGAACCCTGAGCAACTGTATAGTATGTCCCTTCCCAAGTTTGGTTGTAACTACTATTAAAAAAAAAAAAAAAATTACTGGAACGTTTTCAGGAAACCTTCCCAGGTTAACCCACTTCAACTCCAGTCAACAGAAAGTCAACTATGGACACAGCTGTTCCTGAATCCTCCATTAGGAGACTTTCAATACAGACTATGATAGGAGATGCACCTTGGGGACATGGAAACACATGGGAGACACCAGAAGATGGAAGAGGGCTCCAGGAATGTCTTCAAAGATGGATTAGATCGGCAGGAAGAGCCTGTGGTAGTTCTTGTCAATCTAACATAAAGTCACACAGGAAGAGGAAGCCTCAATTAAGAAATTGTCTCCATCATATTGGCCTGTAGGAGTATCTGTGGGGCATTTTCTTGATTAATGGTGGATGTGGGAAGGCCAGCCCACTGTGGGTAGTGCTACCACTGGGCAAGTGGTTCTGGGCTGTATTAACTGAACAAACCATGAAAAGCAAGCCAGTAAACAGTGCTCCTCTATGGCCTCTATGTCAGTGCCTGCCTCCAGGTTCCTGCCTTGGCTTCCCTTGACAATGGACTGCAAGCTGTAAGCTGAAATAAACCCTTTACTTCCTGAGTTGCTTTTGGTCAGGATTTTATCACAGCAATGGAAATCAAAGTAAGACAGAGCCCTTGAACACCAAGGCATCACTAGTGGCCATATTGAAAGACCAGCCGGGCTGGAGCAGGAAAATTGACGTTCCAAGCTCAGGTCTGAAGTACAGCTCAGAGGACAAAATTGGGCACAAGGGCACAGGACCTGGATGATGGCTGCACTCATCTGCCAGCCCTGCAACCCAACTACACAAGCTACTGGATTTCATATACTCCGAGTGCTCAGTCATTCCCTGTGACTGTGACTTAGGTCTCCCTGGTCCCCAAATAATTAAATTTTCACAGCCAACATCACAACACAGGGGAAAAAAAAAACCAAAAACCTGCATGTTTGCAGCAGCCTCCTTGCCTTGCTTGAGTTCTTGTCTGTAGGGTTCTCTAGGCCCATAGTGACTGGTGAGGCTTTAGGCTGCAGTCTCCATGATGCTCACCTAAAGAGGCTGCCCGTGAACCTGGTACCCAGCTCTGCAGACCTGGAAATGCCTGGGCTGGCCTCCCTCTGCTCCTGACCTAGAATATATCCCATGGCTCTTGTCTTGGGTTATTTGCATCCATCCTTCCCCATCTAGTTCAATTGTTCTCATTTGGAGCTCTTCCCCACTGTCTTTTACTGTCAAGGCTTTGGAGATTATGATGGGTAAAGGGTATCTTCTGGCCTGCCATGCAGCTACTGAAGATAAATCACCTGTCTCTGGTTAGATTTTAAGTTACCGTGTGTTAAAAAGGTTGCCTTCTACCCCAGCCACACCCTCACCCTGGCCCCTCATAGTCCTCTTAGGATAAGACAGTGGAGGGAAGCTCTGTTCACACTGACTGAGGAGGACCTGCCTTCTTCTGAAGCTGGGCAGGGGAAGTGACAATAGGACCAGGGTGGGGACAGCTACATTCCAGGATGTGGAAAGTTACATACAGGCGAGGGGTGTGCTTGAACACAGTCTATTCCAGGATGAGGCTATGGAGGTGGTGACTCTGGCCAGGGACAGAGGAGGCTCCCAGAGGACAAAATGGACCACAGCCCCTGGACAGCAGAGCCCCCCACCCTAAGCCACAGCCTCACTGTGAGAACTGAACTATCCTCCACATGTGCAGCCACAATAATGAGGCCCCGCTGTAAGAGACCACAGGGAAGAGCTGTGCCAGATGTAAACTTCAGAGTGATTTATGCTGCAGAGCTCTTGGGCCCATTCTGGTGTGCTGCTACTGTTTTGCCCAACCCCAACCCCAGCCCCAGCCCAGGTTGTCTGCTGACCAGGCTGGCTGCCTATGTGGTTCCTGGGGATGGCATTTCAAGAAAGTAAAGCTGAGGAAGGCACTGGACCATTGCTATCTCCAACTATAAGCCTAGAGTGCCCCAGAGAGCTTTCCTGAGGCAAAAGTAAAGCCCATCAACTTTCTCTATGAACATATCACATTTTTATCAACCACTGTGGGGCTGGTTTCCCCCAAAACCTCTTCTCACAAATTCAACATGATGATATCAAGTATGGACTGTCCAAACATAGGGTTTGTATGCATGTGGTCATCTCTGCTAAGGTACAATTCAAGAAACATCATCCAGGGAGACACTCAAGCAGTTAACACTACAACCTGATTGAGTTTGGTTAATGCCTCTGCAGACTTTCATCCACACAGGTGGGTGCAAAGAGGTACAACCCAGCTACATCTGTAGGACACTTTAACCTCACCATCTCATGCTCTCCATGTTAACAGAGGTTCTGCGTGGCATCACTAGGTCCTTCTACCAAGCCTATCCTCTTAAAAGCCCACTTGAAGGGGGCAGAAGAGATGGCTCAGTAGTTAAGAGTATGTGCTGCTCTTGCAGTGGACCTAAGACCAGGTCCTAGAACCACGCCGGGCAGTTCATAACTGCCTTTACTTCCAGCTCCAAGGGATCTGACACCCTCTTCAAGTCTCTGCAGACATTCCATAAACATGCAAAAACCTCCCTTCCAACAGACACGTGTATACACACAATTAGATTTCTAAACTTAAAATTAATTAATTAATTAATTAAACCTTGATTCTTTGAAACCTCTCAATTTCAGGTGGTTGTGGGCAGGCCAGGATCAGACTTTGTGTGTGGACTTGGCCATTCTTTTAGGCTAGACTCCTGTGTCTCCCAGACCTAAGAGAAGATCATGTTCCAAATGAGGGACTGTGCTGTGTGCTGTTCCTAAGTAGCTGAAGCCCTCCTTCTGGACATAGCAGGATTGCTTCACTCCTGCCTTGTTGACATTGAGAATTCCATGTGTCTTGTTTCAGCTAATGAAATATGAATGGAAGTGACATGTCACTTTTGCCTGGAAGCTTTAAAGAATGCTGCCTGCCTTGCTGTGGCCTCTTCATCCTGATGTCTAGCTGTGGCCCTATTTCTTCACATTGAAATAGGACCTCTGTTGGCTTGAGTCCCTTAGTAACAAGGTCCAGTAGAACCCACAGGCAAGCTGTGAAACATGTGTAACACAAACAAGAAATAGACTTTAGTTGTCTTAACCCAGAAATTCCCAGTATTTGCTTGTTACTTCAGGATGACCTTGTTCATACTAACACAGCCTGGTCTTGACCACCAATTCCAAGCTTCTAAAATACAACAACTACTAGACTCACTGACTAGTTCAGCATAGACTTGTCTTCAGTTAAAAAGAATATATAACATGATTGTACAGATAGCAAACTTAAGGTTTAGCATGTAGAGAGAAACGCCCATACCCTACGATCAAAATCAAAAGACACAAATTCCTTCCCTTCCGTTCTTACCCCATCCAGGCTGAGTTCAAGGACTTCCTCAAAGCAAACTGGGCCACGAGGAAGTTTCCAGAGTTCCCTGTGGATCTCTAGAGGGACAGAGTGCTGAGGACACATCGTACTCAACTCAGAACTGCCAATGCTCAGGAAGCCAAGAGAACAAGACTGTACTCACACTAGTGGCATACTGGATGTCCTTCCAGATGGAGGTCTCCCGGGACAGGTCAGAGGCCTCAAAGAGATTGTCTAGGATGACCTCCCCAATCATGTCATGGCGGGAGAAGCGGTCAAAGTCAAAGACACTGAGATGCAGCTTTCGGTCAGCCAGTTCCTCATAGGGCACAGGGAAGTGGAAATTCTCATCAAAGGTGGGGTTCAGGGTCTTGCGGTGCACCCGGGTCTGCAGCTTGCACTTGCGGTCAGGCAGGAGGTAGATCTTAACATAAGGGTCAGAACTTCCACAAAAGTCCTTGGCAGGGAGGTCAAAGGCCTTCAGGATGCGCACAATCAGGGTCTCACTCTCATAGTCATAGCGGAGGCTGAAGTTGATCTTCCCACAGCTCTTGGCGGCCTCAGACTTGGCATCATCTCCATCCACTGACTTCTGCTTGTACAGCTCAGGCTTGATACGGCCAATACTGGTGGGCTGCTCGGTGGCAGCTGGCGGCAGCTCGTTGCCATAGTCCACACTGGAGACATGCATCTGTCGTGGCAGGTGGCGCTTGAAGGATGTATGCCTGGTGAGGACAGGAGGCACAAGAAACATGTGTCAGGGTTTGGGGGGACAGTAGGATCAAGGCAGACCCAACCCTGGTGGCTCCCCATCCCTCTTGCGGGGTTCCCTTCCTTCCCTCTCATTGACCCCACTTTTCCTTTTCAAACAGTTTGTGCATGAAGCAGTTGGAAGCATTGTGTCTTAATATATGTAAAGTAGTTGGAATGGTGCCTGCTGTACAGCAAGCTCAATAAATGTTAGCCATTGTTTTAATCATTGTTCCTGCTTTTCTGACATATGCTTTCTAGGTTTCTTTCCTGGTAAGCATGACTACTTCCCCCATTCAAGCATGAACCTCTGTAAGAGGAGGACTATTGTTTCCACTGCCTTCATCATCATCATCATCATCGTCATCATCATCATCACCACCACCATCCCCGCCACCACCACCACCACTGTGCCGCCAACGCTGCCATTATGACGGATTTAGCATCCAGCAGACAGTCAAGTAGTTAAATGCATTGGCTTTGGAGATAGACTACATAGGTTAATTTTGGTCCTGATACTTTAAGCAAGTGATTAAACTCTCTGCACTACAAAAACAAAGATGATAAAAGTAACAACTACGGAGAATTGTGTGCCGGTAAAATAGATACAAAGTGTTTAAAACAGGGCCAGATGTGCAATAAGCAACATGTGTTAGCTCTCAGCATTATCACATGAATTCTATGGTAGTTCCTCATAACAACCTTAGCAGAGTTATTTGCCCTGTTGTACAGCTTGGAAAAGTGAGAAATAGCTCACTTTAAGCTACATGCCCAAAGCCACACAGCAAGGTCAGCCCGTGGTACCTTAGCACCTTCATTCCTGGCTTCTGCTCTGAGTACTACATCCTTTCCCTTTGATCGATGCCTGTGAACCTGAAGGAACACACTGTAGAGATCCAGGAATCTACAAGATTCTGAAATTCTAAGTAAACACATTTATCCATGTCTTTTAAGGATGTTTTTGGACTTAGAGTAAACAGCAGCCGTCATGTCTGTTGTTGGTACACTTTTGAATTAGATGATGCCATGTTATGTAACTACTGCCATGTAGGGAACTCAAAAGGGCTTTAAAGAAATCCCTGTTCTCAAATAGCCTGGCCTCTCTTGCTTTACCTCCAGTGCATGACACACTGCGGCCACAAGGCTTCACTAACCTAGCTCTTAATGCATCAGGAACTTTCATGCCTCTGGGCCTTTGCATATACTCTTCCCCAGTGTCTGAAGTTTTTCCTTTCCTCAACCCAGCTTCCTGTCTAGTCTACACACACAGTGTCTCACCTTGAAGGTTCCCATTTCACCACACCTTTCCTGATGCTACCTTCTCTTCTTGATTAGCACCTCAAATGACACCATCTGCTCTGGTCCTCAAAGGATATATGCTCTTAGTTCTGGACCCTGATGCTCAGAGGCTGGAATCTATTTGATACACTGTATCAGAAAGTATGGCTGCACGGAGGGGGTGAGCTGGTGGGGGGATGTTAGGAAGTGAGCACACCATTCACCTGGTGGAGGACGCTGGTTCTGTGGTCTGTCGCTGCAGCTTTGTGTGACGCATGATGTGCTCTTTGACCGACATCTGCACCTCGGCTGGGATATCTGGGGAAGTATGGCTGATCTTTACAGCTGCCTCCAGGAAGCCCAGAGCACTGGGGTCCTTCAGCTTATCTGCCATGTTGCCTCTGGAGCTGGGGCTCTGGAGGGTCTCTGAAGCAGGGTTAGCAGAAGAAGGGCTGGAGGCCTCCTTGTTCCTCCAGGGCATCCAGCACAGCTTCCAAAAGAGAAAGAGAAAAACTGCCACCAGGGCCACGCCACACACAATAACTACCACGGCGAGGAGGCTGACAGAGGTGCCTGCCCTCAGCATGAGGCAGGCAGGGCAGGACAGAGACACACAGAGGTGGGGATAAGCAGATGAGGCATTGGAAGAAGGTGCACATGGAAGGGACAAAGACGGAAGAAGAGAGAAGAATGGTTATGAGCAAAGCTGCCAAGTCACGGAAAGATAAGACGGTTTGGACCAGTGATGGTCCATTTTGTCAACTGTCTGCAGCCTGGCATTCACCACAGTCTGTTTGCTTTAGCATCACCCTGCCTCCACCTTTTACCAGCATGGGGAGCACTGGCGGCTTGCCCTACTGCTCCTGGCTTGTGTCCAGGGACAGGACAGTGATTTAAATGGGATTCTAAACAAATGTGCAAATTCCTGATGTATTCATATTTGTATGCGGTTTGAATTTCTATTAGAGCCCTTACTGTGGTCAGACTTCTAACAAGGTCTTACTTTTCTTTTCAATCCAGACCCTTGCCCAGGTTAGGCAAGTGATCTCTCCCTGAGCTTTATCTCCAGTCCCCAACAGTGATTTCTGCACACAACCCACAAATCTGGGTTATGTCTATGAGGTAGGGGGCAGGTACTAGCAAATGCATGCTCCTTTTCTAAGGGAGCATGGAGCCTTATTTCAGGCTCCAACCTTGTTGGCTCCTGGGACTTTAGCAGGAATTCAGTAAACACCCCAACTTCCTCCAGAGAGAGGAGTGCAGCCTCACTTCCCTAAAAGCAGGTGTGTTAACTTGTGTTTCCTAGAGTTTTTTGCATGCTGTAGGCTCAGTGAGTTCTTGTATTAAGTTGGAATCTGATTACTGGGGTCTATATAGGTCAAAGTTAAGTACAAAATACAAATGATTCCCATCACTGTCTTTCTTCCATTCTGTGGCTCTTTGGAAGCTTTGCTGTAAATCTAGTATTTGAGAACTGCTGAGTTGGAGCAAGCACTTAAAACCTTAACCCTTCCCTGTCCAGACCCAGGGGTGCCCATCATTTCAAGAGAGCTGTGTTGAGTGTCTCATTGTGTATGGAGCTGGTAAGAAGACTCTTGTTCTACTTCCTCTCCTCAAAGGAGAAGATGAGTCTTTGAGACTAAGGGAGAAGTCAAGAAACTCTGAGCCAGAGGTGTGCTGGGCATGGCTGTCACATGATCACTTGCCGATGAGCCAGCCGAGGAGCTTGGTTTGGCTAACATGGTGAATGAGAAGCTATGAGCGTCCCTAACTGTCACTATCCTAGATGTCTGACTTTTGTGGAAGAGGCCAAGACTTGATAGCTGGCCCTGGGCAGATGGGGAACTCCCTCTGCAGGGATGTATCCTATCAGCTCAGCCTCTGCTTTCTAATATCTGGCTAATCCCTGCAGATCTGAAGGCTGGAGCCTCTGGACCAGCAGCTAATGGCCTTAAGAATCTTAGGACTTGTACAATTACCCAAGTACAAAGGCAAGGCTGTTCTTTTAACGATGGCAACAGTAGCCTAGCAGAGGGACTTTCAAGAGGCTACAGGTTAGTCAGACATAGAACTTGGGCCAGGGCCCAGGAATCCACTACCCTATTCTTTCTACTGCTATGACTTGTATGTCCCAGATTAAACTCTAGACTCCTATAGGTTCCAGTGACCCTGTGTTTCCATTCATGAACCAGCATATACGCAGGCATACATGAATAAATTACACTTCTTTCTTATTTAAGTTCAACTATCCCAGATTCCATTCCGAGCTAGGCTTGGCAAAATGCCTGGGTCCCGCTAGGTACTTTTACTGTATCCAGATCTCAGGGAAAGCTAGCCTACATTCTGAGGTTAAGAACCCCACCGTCCTCTCAAGGAGTCACCACTACCTTTTGGCTCCCTGTCCAGTCCTTGCCAGGATCAACAGCCAGGTGCCTCCATGAAAGGGATAAAAAGGAGATTATTTTCAAGCATCTTCCCACCATCTCTGCCCCGACTCAGCCCACCATAAAGACATCAGAGCCTTTCTGTGGCTGAGAGCTACTAGCACTAAGTCCTTCCCTAGAACAGCGGTTCTCAACCTGTGGGTAGCAACCCTTTCAAAACAGGGGTCACATATCAGATATCCCAAATATCAGATATTTACATTCAATTCACAACAGTATCAAAATTATAGTTATGAACTAGCAATGAAAATCATTTTATGGTTGGAGCTTACCACAACACGAGGAACTGTACTAAAGGGTCTTAGCATTAGGAAGGTTGAGAATTACTGCTCTGGAGAGTACCAACCAGGTCTCCAGTGAGGCATGCATGTGCCCCAAGAGAAAAAATTTCCAAGATATTATAATCTTTATCAAGTTATATAAAAAGTCAAGAATTCATATACAGGTTGATAGTAATAAGTGTTTTATTATTGGATTTAGTCAATTTATTCAACATCATTATGTTCAATATTAAGGTGTTTTTATATATTCAATCATGTAATTCTCTCTAATGAAACAGGTAAAGTTATTGTCCTAGAGAATTAATAGATTGCCCAGGTTACACAGTGAGTAAAGTGGGCCCATCCTCGTTCACACAGCTCAGCAAGATCACTTTGGTATAACCTGGAGACAGATAAACACATGCTGGAAGAACTTAAATTCAGGGTTTTCTTTCTGTTGTACATTTATGATCTAAATGTCTTGGAGGCTGTTCCTCCAAAAAACATCAGAAAAGCTACTGTAGACATGTATGTCTGTATTCTAAGTGTCTGACTGTCTCTGAACCCTCCGTATCTGTCCTTTGTTACAGCTACTCTGGGCCCATTTTCTACACTGAGTCACTTTAAAACAAAAGGTATTTCTAGGGCCATGCTTTCCTTTGATCATACATTTTACTTGCTCTGGTAATAATTAGAATTTTAATGAGAAGGGAGGAGGCGAGGGGGGATCCAGAGAGCACAGAGTGCATTTAAATGTTCAGCTTGACAAAAAAAATAAAAAAATAAAAAAATTCATAAATAAAATAAAGATAGGGGAAGGGACCAGGGGATTCTTTCTTTTCTTCATGCAGCTGCTATTCAATTGCTTCTCCATGTGACCTCCAGCTGCTGTTCCCTTGGCTCTATGCTTAGAGGAGGTAGGGGTATGAATTATTAGGAATCTGTCCCCAGCACCCACTCCTGGTTATGAAAGAACAGTAGGGCCATTCTGTGCCTGGAGAACCTTCTCCCAGGACCAGGAAAGGCTGGGTTCTGGCATCTCACAGACAATGCAAGGAGAATTAGATTCTGGACACCAAGAGTTCATCCATACAGGAAGCATAAGGTAGTGAGGAGGAAAGCAAGAGAGGAATCAGAAAAGAGGAGGTGGTGATCATAGAGGAATAACTAAACATAACTCAGGGAGGTCTTGACCTCAGCCATCCTTTACCACCTAGTGTGTCGTCAGCTCTCTGTGGTTCTGAATGCCTGCGGTAACTGACTCATGAAGAGAAACATTGATTTTGGCTCACAGTTTCAGACACTTCTATGATCTCTCAGTCTCGCTGTTTGGCTCACAGTTGCACATCATAGTGGATACATGTGGGGAAACTAAACTTTTGACATCCTGACCAGGAAGCAAGAGAGAGGAGGAGAAGGAAGAAGGGGATGGGGTCCTGATACCTCTGTAAGGACAAGATGCAAGACTTGCCATTAGGCCTCATCTCTTTAGGCCCACTTTAGGAAACAAGCTTGCAACATGTGGGCCCTTTGGGCAGACACCGAAGACCCAAACTCTAGCTCCAGCTTATGAGCACCTGATTTGGGAAGCAATAGCTGCCAACCATAGAGCCACCTCTGGGAGAGGAAAAATGTAGTCTATTTCTGCTTTGGAGGTTATAAGCTCAAGGACGTGCTCTGGAACAATGGCATGAGGCTTTAATCCTTACTGGGGAGCTGGACTTCACAAGATGTGAACAATCATGGGCGGTGGGCACCAGGGTAGATGTCTGCAGAATTCATGCCACCTACATTGCCTTCTAATGGTGCTTCCTACCCCATAGGATAGTTATAAAAACCAAATAAGCTAGAACTAAACACAGTCCTGATATGCAGAGAATGTCCCCCAATCATTAGTTGCTACTAATGTCCCCCAGGACTTGGCTTTTTCATGTGATTAAGTATAGTTGTTTGCTGTGTACAGCTAGGCATCTAAGTCAGACAAGGAAGACCCTGGACCAGAGAGCAAAGTGGCAGAGTGGCCTCAGGCGCCTCTTCCCTCCTGGGACGTGAAGACACCCCCTCCCAGAGGTCATCAGGGTAGGGCCTGCTTGGTCACCTTAAATAAGACTGTCTGGTAGGGTGATGGCTCATGGCCCTCCTTCCTTATTCAGAAATGCTAAGTTATTAATTAGCATCCCAGGGCCTGCTTATCTTCCATGGTGACACTTCATTCTCTTGAGACAGACATGGCCCCCCTCCTCCTTCCTCCATCCGTGGTGTTAGGATTCATCATCGACTCTTATCACTTGCTATTGTTCCGGTTTTTCTAATGGGTTCCTATGTCAGGGAAATCCATTTTGTAACCATCACAGGCATTCTTGCTAACAGACTATAATTGAAAGACAAACTGGAGAGAGGAGTAGGAAGAAAGGACCAATTCCCAGTTCACTCCAGTATCAGAGAAGCCTGGCCCAGGGCCTGGAGTTGCTGCTGGCCCTTCAAAAGCTGGGCAGAGGTGCCCAGCTGTGAGCTTCCCTCACATCCTTATGGAGACATAAGTAAACCACAGCTCAGAAACCAGACAATAAGGGATGTAGAGGTCCAAAACCACGGAAGGAACAGCATTTAGTCCAGAGAGGGAAGAGACCTCAGGCAGAACCATTCATATTAATATTAATGGTAATATTTGATGTTCATTTCCATGCAGCAAGCATTGTGCCTTTTATATTATCTCATTTAATCTTTACAGCCTCCTGAAGAAATCCACACTCACTTCTCACAGATAAACAAAGTGTAGAGATGAAAACTAAGTCACTTGCTCAAGGGTGCAGTGTGTTAAGCAGAAGAGCTGGGAGTTGAATGTGTGTGTGTGGGGGGGGGGGGTTCTCACACCAAAATCCAGACTTTGAACTGGGCATCTGTGGGGGCTGGAGACAGGACTGAAGTACTGCACCATAGAGTTAAGGAAACATTTCTGACCTGGAATCTGGAGAAGGTGAGGGTGTTCTCTATTCTTTGATCTGATCTTTTAAACCTGGGCTGATCCCTGCAATTGGATTGTAACTAACCTCCACTCTGACTTTTCTTGTTTGAGAAATGCATGTCCTCATAGTTACTCATGGACTGCCCGACAAGTAGCAGTCGCTCCTGAAAAGTCCCATCCAGTGATATCCCTGAGGAATACGTGTGTGTGTGTGTGTGTGTGTGTGTGTGTGTGTGTGTGTGTGAGAGAGAGAGAGAGAGAGAGAGAGAGAGAGAAAGAGCACACTTGTGTTGAGAGAACAGTAGCTGGGCTAACAGACATGGTCCATTAATAATAAGCAGTGCTGTGGCTTGTAAATTTATTAGGAGAAGTGGGTGTAATTAAATTCAGAGTTGGGGGAGGGGAGCGGAGGGCCATTGCTTCCTTTTCTTCTTTAGAGAGCCTGGCCGAGCTACCTACCGATGGGGATAATTAGCAGAGTCCAAACAGAGAAGGAATTAATGCTCCTGAAAAAAAAAAAAAACCTGTGATGAGGAGAGACAATGCTGGCTAATTATGGCTGCACAAAGCTTTATGACTGGGTGCTTGCTTCATTAGAGGAGTCAGAGATAAATCGGAGGCTAATGTAGAATGTTATGGTGAATGGAGCTTTGGCACTAATTCAGCTATCATCATCATCATCATCATCATTTCAGATGGTCACTGTACGTCTCTATCCATGGTCCCCTTGAATGGGGAATTAAGGTTAGAGTGGTGGAGGGGAGGCACAGCCAGCCAGTCTCTCCCTTCTGCTCTCAGCCCCAGTTTACAGCTGCAACTAGTGAGGGGAGAATTGTATGGGATTTCATGGAAGAAAAAGAGTGCAGTGCCTGAGAGAGAGCTGAGGGATGAGGTGTCATTTAGATCTACAGTGTCTGGACTTGACGCCCATCTGACTCAGTTCTGACTGTATGTCCTAAGAAGATCAGAATTAGAGGTCCCACCAGCAGAGGCAATGATGAGCTCAATCAGGTCTTCTTACCTTGCTCACCCCAAGTCAAGACCACCCCAAAGAAGCCTGGCCTGATCCTGAGTCCCAAAGTCAGTCCTGATCCTATCCCACCCCAGCTCGATGGGCCAAGAAAACAAAGAAATGCTTGAGCAGTACAAACTGAAAACACAGCTTTTGCACAGAACTCAAAGGAATGAAGCACATGAGAACAATCATCCCCGCTTGGCCCTGTCACACCAGCAGGAGAAGAGAACTTCCAGAGCCATCTAGAATGTTTTGCAACTGTTAGATGTTGGACTTTAAGACACTTGAAGGGGATTCTAGGTGCTTATTTGTACTTTGAGAAGGTTGATACAGGAGAATTCTTATGAGTTTGAGGCCAGCCTGGGCTACATAGCTGGCTCCTGTCTCAAAAAAAAATCAAGAGAGAAAGAAAAAGTTAAGGCATGAAATGCACTAAGATTGGAAAACCATCCCACCAGTTGTTTAGGGTAGCTAGCAAGTTTCTTCCATGAATGTAAAACATACTGTTCATTCCTTCCATCTAGAAGGAGCCAGAGAGCGTCTGATTCTTCAGATGAAGAAATGGGAGTCAGCTTTAGAGAAATGTACACTTCATTCAACATCACACACAGGAGGAAAAAAAAGAAAAAAGAAAAAAAAAGCAACATTCTCCGGGCTGCAAAAGGCCAACTTCAAAGCCAAGTGGTTGAATCACAGACTGGTTTAGACTCATTAGTAAAGCTAACAAACACCACATGCATCTTGAGCCATAGGTAGGCTGGGAGCAACCACTCCTGGCTACAGCCTACAGCTCCAGGAATGGGTCACTTGGGTCAGCTTTCAGTCTCCTGCACATTCTAGAACATAATTAGATTTCTGCAGCAACTTGGACTACGTGTAGAGTTCATTCACCTCCACAAGAAAAATGACAGAAAGAGAGGTCTGTTGGTGACTATTTGCATGTATGGGACCTGTACGGAGAAAAGAAGAAGAAGAGAAGGGGATGCTTTTATCTGGGAAGTTTCAGCACAGATGTTTCCAAGTCAGAGTCTGATTCATGGAGATTTCTGATGCAATTTCTAGTCCAGACCCTGACCTATGGGCAGGTCTGTGCAAATGGTAGTGGAATCTGAGTCTCAACTGTTGAAGCTCAGGGTATTACTGAGAATCCCAGGAGCTAGAGATTTTAGAGCTGGCAGAAGGAGAGGAAAGGAGATTCCATGGGAAAGGGAGCTGAGCGTACTCTCCCCACGTGCATTATTTTCTTTCTCATAAATGTTTAGATGAAAAGATCTAACATTGTTTTGCTTGGAACATCGGATCCTAGATGGAGTCCCTGGGGTGCAAGGAGCAGGCTGGGAGCTCTGGCACCCTGCTTTGAACACCACAGCCCCCTAGACATAGAGCTTACCTAAATCCCCAAGGTTCCAGGGCCAGCTAAGCCATTTTCTTGTGGTATGATCCAGCTCCCTGTCTACCTGCATCTCTTGTCCTACCTTGGCCCTAGAATTTCTTGGGGCTTGTGGAAGATGCAGTAACCATGTTAAGGCTCCCCTGAGCCAGGGTGGGTGTACAACTCAAACACACTCTCAAGCCAGGCATCTTGCCTCGCTCTCCTCAGCCTGGCCATTCAGATTCAAGAAATCTTTCTGGAGTCAGACTACCAGCCTCTCCTCCTGACATGTACTCACCACACACTCACCCCCCCACACACACACACCCCAAACCACAACATTTTTGCCTTGGACAGGTAGTAGGGCAGAACTCCAAAGATGTGTGCTGGCCCTCCGTATTCTGAGCTGTCAGACCCAGGGGGAAGACCCCACTGCCAATGGAGCATCTGAGGAAAAGATGGAAGGGAACTAAGGAGTGGGGGAAGGTAGGAAGTGACTATTTGACTTGAGGGGATTGCTGTCTTGGAAGCATCATGGTGTAGAAGGGGATACACCAGAGAACCAGTGTCTAATATCAGTCTAATCTGTTCTGAGACTCCTGAAGAGGCAGAGACAACTTTGATCACTGTCCCACTCTCAAAAGTTCTTTATGTCTAATCTTGGTCTCTTCTACTGCAGTCGTCAATTCATTGATTAAACAATGTCAGAGACTGCCAGAGAGAGCAGCATCCTTTATGACTCATACAGAAGTGAGGTGGGCTCCGCTCACAGAAGGCTAGATACAGCCTCCCAGAGGATACACACAGCCTCCCTTAGCCTCTCTACCTCCTCCCTCACAGGCTCTATTCCTAACCCATAATCTACCTCTATCTTTGAACTTTAACCTCAAATGGGAAAGGTGCTCTGGAATTTGAGGCCACTGGGAGCTCCCGAGACCTGCACCTGCTCCCGAGTACCTCTCCTCTGGTCCCTGGCAACTTGTTCCTGGAGAGGTGCTTGAGGACCACATTTCTTCCTTTCGCAGCCCCCTCCTCTCTTTCCCTCATCTGCTATATGGAACCACGAAGCTACTCCCACTTAAGCCTAGGCCCAGAGCCACTAGGGTCCTGGTCGAGGTCTCGGTCGAGTACAAGGTGAGGTGAGTCTGCGGAGCCCCAAGGAACTCCAGCGCCTGGGTCTCTGCAGGATCTCCCCACCCCCACGCCGCATTCGCTCCGGGCCGCGGGCTGCCCCGGGGTCCTTCCCTCCGAGGGGACACGACCTATACTTGCTCTATCCCGTACCCTCCTAATTGCGGGACAAAGGATCCCGCTGCACCAGGAGAGCTTGGCGGCAGACTGGTGCAGCAGGTACATACCCCGGCCGGTCGGCTGCCACGCCGCGGACACTCCCGCGGCTCCCGCCGCCAGGGCGCGACACGCCACCCCTGTTGTCGCGACTCCCGCGAGACGTCGCGGCTTCACGGAAGACCCGGTCCCCGAGGGGCTCGGGCTTAGGACTCACCGGCTCCAGTGACCTCGACTCGGCTCGGGCTGCCGACTAGACTTGGCGGCCGCCGGGTCTGCGTCCGGCGCAGGTTCCGCGCGGCCGGGGCAGGAGGTTCCCGCCTGGCAAAGTCGGTGAGAGGCACCGGCTCAGTTGAACACCCGCCCGGAGTCCGAGTGAGTCAGAGACCGAGGAAGCGAGTTATAGGGGTGCCGGGCGGGGGGGGGGGCTACGCCACGACACTCTCCACTCCGCCCCCTCCATCCCCCACGGCGAGACGCAGCCAGCCACTCGCTGCTGAGAGACCTGGACACAAAGACCTCGTGCCAGCTGCAGACGCAAGTTTTTCCCAAACCTTCACCCAGTCACTGATGGGCCCTGGACCCTGGACCCTGGACCCTGGACCCTGGACTGCCTCCCACACCCGGAATACAGGCTTTCCTCCATGCCCAGGACGTCTCCATTCTCCCCAACCCTGGCCAATTGCCCCTGGGATGAGCCTAAGACACAAGGGAAACTGAGGACCCCCAAGGATGCCGCATCTCCGGGCTCTCGTAATTAGTGACCTGGGAGGAGAAGGGTACTCTCCTCCCGGGTTCTCTTCGGATCTCTCCCTGCGGGTGGTGAGCCTGGGGACTAGCCCAGACTGGGACTCCTGGCCCAGAGCTAGACTTCTGAGGTTCTGGGGCTCTTAGGCTGGTGCCTTGGGCAGAGGAGGCCACCGGGATGAAAAATCCAGAAATGGAGAGGGACCTGGGTCTCCCAGTACCTGAGTTGGCCGCGCTTGGACTCTGCTCCGGGGGCTGCAGCTCGAAGCTCCGACAAGTCTCCACGTCCAGCCCGAGAGGGGGCGGCCGGGCCCGGCACAGAGAAGCCAGGACCGCTAGCGCCGCCTGGCACCGAGGCCCTTCGGCCCCCAAAACCCCGCTCATGCCCCGGACACTCAGGCCAGCGGAGCAGTGGCTCGAACCCCAGCCGCGGCCGGAGTGGGGCGGGGCAAGAAGGCCCTACGATGACCCTCCCCGCAGCGGCCCCCTGAGGCTCGGCTCTGCTTTTAATCACTTCCCCGCAGGGTCCCCGCCCCTCACGTGGCATCCCGCGGCAGCTGGCAAGTCTGGCGCCTCACGGCCGCCCCCTCCACATTCAGGGACTTGCCTGAGTCCGGGCAGGTTCCAACACTGCTGTCCCACATCATGTAAGATCAAGGCCAGCTGAGCCATCACTGCGGGTGTGACCTTGGGCCTTTCTGGGACTCAGTTTTCCATTTCGTAAACGAGGTGTAATAATTAATGGTGCTCTATGACCTCCCTGGAAATATATAGGTAGTGCTCGTGAAAACGTTGGGGAAACTGCCGCATGCCACACAAGTGGGCACCGCAGTAACACAACATAAAAAGGGTGGCTCGACTGTATGGCGGGAGGATCCTGAGAAGATAGTTAATGGGAGAAGTTAGCCAGACTTTCCGGGTCTCGGCTTCGGAGATATAAGACCCCAAGACGGCGGAGCTAGGGGAACTGTAAAGAAGACTTTCAGAGCCCCGCAATCTTGTGGTGCGAGGCACCTGCACGTTGCTATGGCGACTGGAGGCAGCGGCCGGCTCTCTCCATGGCAACTGCAGAAGAAAGTTTCTGGAGAATAAGAGTGGGGAGCATTTCAGAAAGGGGTTCGGTTCTCACCAGACCCACCTCCACGAATCAGACCAAACCCACCATAAATAATATATTTTTCTTTGAAGCATACATAACAAGGGCCAAAAAGACAGAAAACTAAATAGGAGGCTAGACTGAGCTCCCCTCAGGAACTGTGAAGTGAGACTCAGAAGCAGGGTGACTGTTAGTTTTAGGGATGCTTTCACCCAGGCCTGGAAATCTAGGAGCCACTGCTAACTGCCAGGGGAGCGAGCCCTGTAAGGTCCTATCACAGGAGACTCTCACCCTCCACCTATCATCATTGTGTCGCCTTCCCGAAGTAGGATCTGGGAAATAAACTTTAACTGGAGCCCCTGCACCTGCAGCTTCGGGGCTGTTATGTTCTAGTGAGAGTGGTCGGGGAGGAGGGTCTTTCCTCCGAATACCCGCTAATTGGAGGTGGCTTGGGCTGTGACTCAGGTTCCGGAGGGAGGAGATTAGGAGCGGCAGCTCCAGGCGATCACCATCATGCACCATCTGTACCAGCTTCATCAACTGGCCCTTATAGTTTGCAAACCCGAGACAACCAGTGCCCGGGGTAGCAAAGGAAAGGCCTCAGCCTGAGGGACCTCTGGCCTCAGCTTGGACACTTTCCGGCTCCTGACCTGCGCCGTGTCCCTGTCCGCGGTGCTGAAGGTTCGGTTGGTACAATCAGCTTGTGAGCACAGTGTTAGGGGATAGTGGGGAGGGGCTATTATAGCGGGTTCGCAGCTTCCACCCGGGTCCCTAGAGCCTTCCATAGAGAAGTGTGGGATCTCGAGAGGGAGGGATTGAGAAAGGTTTGATTATGAGCCCTGTGCAATCCAGACCACCTTCCAGCCTATGGTGCTGGGTTGCTGTTCCAACAACAGGTAAGCTTCTGCCTTTCCACTTGCCTTCCACCCACCTGAGGAACCCAGACGCCGGATATCTTCCCCTCTACCGCCAAGGTAGAGCTCAGCCTTGTGGAGAGTTCAGAGTTCCGAGGCCCCAGGCAACACTCTCATTAGCAGCTTCCCAAGCGGGGGTTTTGTGTTTATGTAAAACACAAATGGAGAGCTGCTCTCTGCTGGTGTTTGTGGCAACTCTCACTCCGCGGCGATTTCTCCCCCTCCCCCTTTCGAGTTCCTGGGGACATTAGCAGAACAAAGCGCCTTGTTTTGCCTTTGCAGAGAATGAGAAAACCGGACCAC
Source organism: Rhynchomys soricoides (assembly GCA_019843965.1). Classification (NCBI taxonomy): domain Eukaryota; kingdom Metazoa; phylum Chordata; class Mammalia; order Rodentia; family Muridae; genus Rhynchomys; species Rhynchomys soricoides. The sequence continues at coordinate 217,129 of JADRCH010007616.1, read as the reverse complement.
CTTTCCAAGGGCCCAGGCCTGCGAGGCAGGGAAATCAATATTTTGCTTAACACTGACTGGGGGAATTTGCCTCTCCACTGAAGGCAAAGGAGCCTATTTGGAGCAGAGCAGGTGGCAGGAGCTGAGAATTAACAGATAATTTCTCATTGTTCCCGGATCCAACCTCCACACTCGGCAGGCAGCTCTGAGTCTCTGGCATTTCTCAACCTAACAGAGCGAAAGAGGTTCTGCCCTGACAGGGCTGCAGGAAGAAGCCTGAGTTCCAGGTTCCTGGAATATTTGGAGTGTCAGAGTAACTGCAGGAAAGAGACAGAGACACTGACAAGAGATAGAAGAGACAGGCACAGAGACCGTGGATGTAGGAGATACAGAGAAACCAAGTGAGATACCTATAAACACACATATTCAGAAAGTGACACTAAGAAATATTTTTTTCTTACACTAAGACAAGCTTCATCCTAGCTGTTCTCTTCCTGCCTTACCATCAGCTGCTGATGACACTGGTGAGTAGCCAGTATCGGAAACTCTTCTGTGTATCTCTAAGACTCCTTGCCTACAAGTCCAACCCCCAAACACATCTAAAAGTATTCCCATATGTAGGAACCAGATTCAGTCTCCCAGGGAGTCACTCAAATGCCAGGCCATTCAACCCTGTGGAGAAAGACCATGCTGAGTGCAGGTTTAGGTATGGGGAAGAGAGAAAGAGGAGCACAGAAAATATGGCAAAAGGCCAAACAGGGGTGTGGCTACTAGGAGACCTGAGGCAGTCGCAACCTCTTTCTGAACTTTGGTGTCCTTGTGAAGAGGCTAGAAACAGAGGATGGTTTTCCACACGCCCAACTCCTATCTCACACCACTCTCCCACTGTGGGGTCCCCAGACCAGCTGCTCCCAAGTACAGACTGGGACTAGAAAGGGGGCCTGAAGCACAATGAGAGATCGGAAGCAGAAACCAAAGGCCTCCCACTCCTACGCCCTTGTCATGCTCTCCCCATATAGCCAAAGTACACATTTTCCCACCCCACCTCTATGATCTGCCCTTGGGGCAGGCACCCACCCTACTCAGAACAGCAGTGTCTAGTTGAATTACTAGACAAACAAAATAAATAAGGACCACTTAATTTTTTTAATTTGAATCGTGATAGGAAATTGCTAATGCTGTAGGCAGAGGAGTGAGCTCTTTTGACATGAACTGATGTGTCATATCATCTTTCCATCTCAGTGCAATTTCTAAATAGGGAGCCCTCTCCCCAGCTCCCCCCCCCCCAGACCTTCCAGAGAGGTAAAGGTGCATCTGACGCTCATAGCTGAGTAGTCTGACATGCAGGGAGAGAAAACTGGGAACTAGACACAAAGGAGCTCAGTGCTTTGTCAAGTACCTCAGAGCCACAGGGGATCTAACCCAGCTTTGAGGCCCCCTCTCTTTTCTCTCTACCTCCCTTATGCCCTGCTTTCTGAGTTATTTTCCCAGATCAGAGAGGGGCATCAAGGAGGTATGGTGCTCAGAGGCCAACCTGTATTCATTGTCTAGGCTAGTCCATGAAAACAGCCAAGTAGGAGTTTATTTCATTCAACCCTCACAATGCAGAGGACTGGTGGGCTCTAATAGTCCATCTGTAAGGTGAGTAATCATTCAGTCAGTCCCTGGTGGTGCAAGTGGGAGGTGGCAGAGAACTGGACTCAGACCCTCCAAGCACACCACAGTGTCTTTCCCTTCTCCATGTTGAGAGAAGGAGGGTTGTGGAGTTTTATATGTTCCTTTAAAATGTCATGATACCTTGAAACAGATGTTCTTATGTGTAAAAGGTATTTAGAAAATAATTATATAGAGGAATGGGAGATTTCGTCTCAAAAGTCCTTGCAAAGATCTCAGCTCTCTGGTCTCAGCCATTCCAGTTGTCTCTAGGACCCTGGTGCTGGCTTAGAGGAAAGTCAATGTCATTGATAAAGCACAGAGTTGGAACCTAGGTTGGTCACCTTCTCCTCAAAACTTGCGTGACTGTTTCACTTCTGGCAGAGCTGGAACTTTCCAGAGGCCCTCTTAGAGAGTCTCTGCTACACCTTGGATGTGTCTGTGCTCAGAGCCCAGCTTCCAGGAAAGGACCAAGACCAGATTTTTCTATGATCACAACCTCGGTGTTGGGAATTCTCCCCAAGGAGACTGGAGAGAGTTTGTAATCTCAAGACTCTGGCTGTTCCACTAATGAAAGGAAACCAAATAAAATGTCAAAAGTAATTAAAGTGACATGTTCGAAAAGGCCTGCCAAAGGACGTCTTAATCCTTGATTTTGATAGAGTTCAGACAGCATGTTAAGGGCTTGAAGTCCCCCTGGCATGAAGAGGCCAGAACCCCTGGAAAGAACAAAGCTGTTTACAAAATTTTAGCTTCCCTCTACACTGTGAGATGACATTCTATTTTCTATCCAAGACTCCAGGCTGCATTTATGTTTCTGTTGTTTGCGAGGGTATAGTAACTGGATGAGAAGTCCCCTCTAAAACTTCATTTGTAAAATGAGAGGTGTTTGACACAACACAGTCACACAGCACAGACCTAAGAGTAAGATCTGTTACTTAATCTCATCCACCAGGGAGCCCTGGGAGAGAGAGAGGAGGGGGCCTGGATTCACAGTTAAATTGTGACATGACCAGACCCCTCTTCCGTTTTTTATTCAACTTTATTCATCTGTGCCCTCTTGGGACTTATCAAGGTCCTCACTAAGATCCAGTAAGCAGAAACTGAGACACAGTCCTGGGCTGTTTCCTGCACATGGCAACCTTCAAACACACCACACACTGTATGCAGATCCCTGAGCTCTGCTCCAGGTTGCTATCCTGAGGGAGTGCACCAGATTGCTGTGGAGAGAGACCACAGGTGAAATTGATTTAAAATGAGTTCTTTAACCTTTGAGCTGCACAAAATGCCTATGTCCACATTGACCAGGACACTTCTGTGGTATGATTCTTTGTAAATTTCTCTGCTCAGTTCTCCACTTTCAAGCCATCCATTTTCTCCAGGGGTCAGCTCTCTTCCTGTATCCCTGTGTACAGAGTGGGCCCTTCTTCTACAGAACTTCAAATGTTAAACAATACTAGTTTTGTTTGTTTAGCTTAGGCTAGCCTTCAACTGGATACATAGCTAAGAATGATCTTGAACTCCTGATTATCCTGCCTCCACTTCCCAAGGGCTTGAACTTACAGGCATATACCACACCCAGGAGCAATACTACTACCAATAGTAGCACTGTGGGCTGGTGAGATGGCTCAGGAGGTAGATTCTTACTGAGAAGCCTAAAACATGAGTTTAAACCCCAGAACACGTGTGGTGGAAGGAATGAACCAACTCCCACTAGTTGACCTCTGACCTCCACGTGACCACTGTGGCACACTTGCACCACACACATACACATGAAATAAGTAAATATAATATAACATATATTTTGCATATTACGTTAATGTTATCTATAGCACCAACTATTCACTGAGCCCTTAAGCAAGTCTAGACTCCCTGCTGCTTGCTTAATCTCACAACAGTCCTATTAGTCACAAAGATGTCAAGCAACAAGACTGTAACACAATCTTGGTTGGAACACCTCACTTCAGAGCCCACACTTCAAGGACCTCTCATTCTGTGTCTCTGACTCCCTCTCCTTGCTTCTACATGGGCATTTTAAACTCCCAGTTCTGAACAACTCAACCCTAGGGCTCTCCTATCCAACACATGGTAATTATATTTTACTTTGTGAACTGCTCTTCCTCCTTAAAGAAAGACAATGTCAGAGCTGGAGTCTTACCTGAGACCCTCAGCGGCCCCCTAATGTTTCCATCACCCTTGTCTATGCGCTCTCAGCCAGTCACTGGGCCTTCTCAATCTCTAAGTGCTTGGAAGCCTTGCCATGTTCTGGTTCTGCTGAGCATCCTCACTATCCTAGCCTAGGCACTCGGCACTTTTCCTCCAGCTCATGACAGATGCCACAAGGTATTACAAGATCAGTCGACCACTCTCAAAATCCCTCAGACTTTGTTGGTCCTTTGTGACGACCCCAGCTTTCTCCAGTAGAGCATACGAAGCCCCTCTAGACCTGGCCTCCTTACCTCTGTCCCTGCATGCAGCTGCTTCTCCATACACCCTGGCATCCTCCACAGGCTTCCTGAGCCGTGGTCTCAGAGGAAAGATCCCTGTCTCCTCCTCCCTGCCCTGCTCACCCACCTTGCATGCTTCTATGCTTCTTCAGCTGCTCTAGGCTCTGGAACTTTGCAACCAACGGATGATATAATCTTGCAACTATGGGCAAGATATTAATTCTCTTGGCGCCACTGTTCTTTTGTGAATGGAGTGGAGAGGGTGGAGGCTGCTCCCCTTACCTCAGTACTGACAGGTTTCTGTGAGTTGGTATACAGGCTGCAGGCTTTAGGAGCAGACTCAAGTGTCCACTTTTGTCTTCCCACTAATCGCACTGTGCTCTTTTGGCACGATATTTAACACTATACTGTTGACACCTCTAACCCGCACATTCCTTAAATCAAGATGTATCTGTCTCAGTGTTCATAGCCTTACTGGCGCACATGTGGTCCACACCCTACAATCGCAGTTGCGGTGTGAGGATAGGAAGACTCCCAGTGTACTTCCACAGGCCAAAACCAGGGCAGGCTTATTGGAAGGGAATTATTTTGAGCACTCTGAGTTGCCTTTTTTTTTTTTTTAAAGAATTATTTATTTCATGTATATGAGTAGTACACTGTAACTGTTTTCAGTCACGCCGGAAGAGGGCATCAGATCCCATTACAGATGGTTGTGAGCCACCATGTGGTTGCTGGGAATTGGACTCAGGACCTCTGGAAGAACAGTCAATGCTCTTAACCACTGGGCCATCTCTTTAGCACCCCTGAGTTGCCTTTTCTTGCAGGTGACTTGAACGAGGAGTGAGGGAAACATTTCAGATTTAAAGGTTTCCAGCCAAAACAACTGCTTTCTGGGAAAGAGGAGGCAACAGATTTCCTTGCCAGGACCCCAGACCCCAAGATATTTGATGCTCAGGCTCCCTCAGCTGTGGGAAAGGCCCCAACCTAGCCTTGCATTCCATAGGAAGCTGGAAGCACCAGTTCAGAACCTCTCAGCACACTCTGAAAAATGCAGGACTCAAGACATTTTTTTTTCCTTTCTGAGATGAAATTGCTCATTCTCTTGAGTGTCAAGCCATCGCTGTGAGGCAAGTACATGTCTGCTGGGGCAGCTGACTGTTTGCCAGGATAAATTTCTGATAATAACACAAAGTCATTACTGTGCAATTAGCGCTGCTAATGAGGAATGCAAAATTTCCTTCCCACTCCCCCACCCCCCTTTCTAAGTCTCTGATCTTTTCCCTCTCTTCTCACACATTCTTCTCAACCTCTTCCTTCCCAGACCTGGGAGTGAAGTGGGGAGAGAAAGCAGAGGGAGGAGCATACACAGGAGAGAGCTGTCATCAACCACATTTGACTCTCAATCTTCCTGCAGTAACAAAGCATCTGTGAGACTGGGAGAGGTGGAGAATAGAGGCAAGGGTGAAGAGAGAGTGTAGCCTTGGACATGAGCAATAATAGTATTTTAAAGGGTCTCAGCAGTGAGCCACCAACTAAAAGATCCTGGCTAGTGTAGTAACTGGGGCTCTGCCTCAGCATGGAAGCCAGAGTCAAGGCCAGGTATCTGTGCTGTGTTTGTTCCTAAGAACAGCCGCTGAGCTTGACGGGAATATATTTTGTTTCTTTCTGAGTAATTATTTCCTCTAACACAAGCACACACAAACACACACAGTTTTTCAGTCACATTCCTGAACGTACCTGACAGATATTCTGAGGCTCTCCTTAGAGGTGGCTATCCAGCTTTTGGGAACCTGGCATCTCCAGGAGAGTGGAATGGGGCAAGATTAAAAACTCTGAGACAATCACAGAGGTTTCTGTCTCTAAGGGAGCTATGTGGCAGGGTGAGCTGCTCTGGCAAGCAGGAAGCCAGGTGGTGGATGGAATCCACCTTATTCCCTAGGAACAGAGTCCAGGACAAGAAAGGAGGAAATGGCTCTCAGGGGAGATGTTTGGGAACTAGGGCCAGGATTCCAAGAACCCTTGCAGGGAGAGCAGCAGGCCTGGGGCTGGCTTCGGGCCACAGCTCCAGAGCCCAGGGAGACCACAGAGAGTCAGAGGGCCTGCCATCACACAGCAGGAGGTGGATTGGATGACCTGTTTGCCTCTGTCCAGTTCTTTATAGTCTTGTGCATGAAAATTGCCAAAGCCCAATTGTTTCCTCACAGCTGTGTTCACCTGCAGCCGAGAGGGAGAATAGCCTTTCATTATTCATCTGACTAAAATGCTGGAGCCAAACAGTGCCACAAAGGAAAAGGGTCTGTTTTCACCAGAAGCCATTCTAATTGCAACTGAGTTGAGGAGGGAGACGTTGGCTTGGGAGGCTCAGAGCTGCTGCACACCAGCCCCCTGCCTCTGAATTGTGAATGATGCTAGAGCAATGCTTTTCTTGGGCTCCCTCAAACCCTGTTAGGGCCATTCCTTAGCCCAGATAATATTTCCACATGACTCTTCACTCCAATGCTCTCTTCTTCCTCCTTTGACATCTTTTCTCATTTGGGTTAGCCTTCCCTAGAGTATGTTATTTCTATTGCTGTAACTGTCCCAGACAAGGACCTGTAAAGGTATCTGGGTACTAGTGTCTGTTCCCTAGTAGGTACTCAACCAGCTTCGTCTGAGTAGGTCAGCCAAGATAGGATTTCAAAGTGTCAGGTGGTGGCTTAGACTCTAATTCTTCCTTGCCAGGAATGGAAGCGGAGGCCACCAAGTATCTAAAGCTGAGCACAGGGCTATTGTTGTGCAGCAGTGCAGGAAGTGGGGCTGGGGGCTGGAGTGCTGTCTTTCTCATCTATCTGGGAATCCTAAAGCTGGTCATATGCTGAGAAAAGCTGCTTTGAAGACCCTGGGCATATCTTGGAGTTCTTCCTATGGAGCTCAGTTCCCCAGCCTGGCAGACCCCCCCCCCCATCTCTATCTCCTTTTCTATGGCTCCCTGACACTGGCCCTGGGGGCCTTCAGAGCACTTCCATGGTGTTGCTGCTCAATGGGCTCCATGCCTGGAAAGCTTCTTTCCTGAACCAGTGGCTTCAGTGGCTTCCACACTGCAGCCACCTCTGTGTTCTTCCCAGGGCATCTGTTCTATTTCTTAGTTCTCCTACCCAAGTGAAGACCAAAATCCTCTTCCTTGATTTTTCTTGGCATGCCATAACAAGTTGGCATTAGAAAAAGAATTTCCAGAACTCTAAGGAAGGTACTACCATGGTCATAATTTCTGGATATGTTTCTGGCCAGAAAGACCAGGTTCTATGACTTCAGACCTTTCCTGGTTCCAGCCCCCAGTGAGGTTGAGCCAGTAGGCTGGCACTGGAGCTGAGTCCTCAGAGTGCCAACTGGAACACAGGAAGAGGGGTCCTGGAGTTTGCTACAAGCTCTCCAACAACAGCCAAGTAGAGCCCCATGCTATACAAGGAGGACAAATGCTCTTAAGGACTAGAAGCAGCACTCAGTGCTCCAGACCCAGAAAGTGAAAATACAGGCTGGGGTCAATATAAAGCAAGCCAGATCCAGGAGACAATTGCCACAGACACCTGTGAGGATGTAGAACTTGCTTTCCGGGGTGCTGGTGTAGTGTTGTGCTGTGTGGTTGCAGCTTGAGTGACAGCAGAGGGTTCCAGACAAGGCAGAAATCCTCACTTCCAGCTTCTGCCAATTTTTAGGAGAGTTAAGCAAGCCACTCTTGACTTCTCCAACAAGACAATTCTAGTGGGTGAAGCACCAAGGGGTTACGCATGTGGGCCTTGGAGCTGTTCAGAGGCAGATCTAAAGCCTGTCTATTTGATTTATTCAATGTCTATAACCCATCTGAACCTCCATTTCCTGAACTGTAAAATGAAGATTATATGGACACTTACTAGAACTGGGCTAATTCCTGGGCAGGGTTTGGCATATATTAAGAGCTCACTCGGTAAATGGTAGCAGTGTGATTATCACTTAGATTTGATTATGGTCTATTGAATGACCCCACATTTAAGAGTGTGCCCTTGATAAAGTCTTCTGTTGTGGGGAACACCTTACCTGCATTTAAATAGCGAAGACTGACAGCAGAAACTGCCCCATCTGTTCCAAGGGGAGAATCCAGCCTTCAGGTGGTGGCTCTTTTCCTCCACGATGAAGTAGACACTCGTGGAGAAGTGGAGAGACAGCTGATGATTAAATTGAGCCCTTTAGACATGAATTATGGATCTATGACCTTTCCTGGCTTAATTACTCCCACTGCTGTGTGGCCTGGGCTCTGGTGTGAGGCCCCAGAGGGGGCAAATTCCGCTCACAGCCAGGGAAACCCAGAGTCTCGAGCTCTTGTTTCATCCACCGTGGTTCACCACATGGCTGTTTCTGTGGTGGGGAAATTCTCTCACTGTGATGAAGGTCATGTCCTAGTCTAGGAGCAGACCCCATCCTGACTCTCCTAATCTCTTTGACCTTTATAGAATCATCTTTTAAAGCTTACTGACATCGGCATCAGCTCATTTTTTAAGGTTGGATCTGAGGGTTCTTTCTTTTAATTAATTTATTTATTGATTGATATTTTATTTACATTTCAAATGTTTCCACCTTTCCAGGTCTCCCCTTTGGAACTCCCTCCCTATCTCCCCCCCCTCCCCCTGCCTCTATGAGGGTATTCCCCTACCCACCTACCCACTCTAGTCTTCCTTCCTTGGCATTCCCCTATCCTGGGGCATCTAAGACCCTCAGGTCCAAGGACCTCTCCTCCCCCTGATGGCTAACAAAGCCCTCCTCTGCCACATATGTGGCCAGCATCATGGGTCCCTCCATGTGTATTCTTTGGTTGGTGATCCAGTCTCAGGGAGCATGGGGGAGAGCGGTGTCAGGCCAGTTGCCACTGTTGCTCCCTCCCTGGGGCTGCAAACTCCCTCAGCTCCTTCAGTCCCTTTTCCAACTCCTCCATCTGGGACCTCACGCTCAGCCCAACAGTTGCTGTGAAGTGAATCTTGGGTATTCTGAACTTTTGGGCTAATATCCACTTATCAGTGAGTACATACCGTGTTCATTCTTTTGTGACTGAGTTACCTCGCTCAGGATGATATTTTCAAGTTCCATCCATTTGCCTGCAAATTTCATGAAGTCATTGTTTTTAATAACTGAGTAGGATTCCATTGTGTAAATGGACCACATTTTCTGTATCCATTCCTCTGTTAAGGGACATCTGGGTTGTTTCCAGCTTCTGGCTATTATAAATACGGCTGCTATGAACATAGTGGAACATGTGTCTTTATTACATGTTGGAGCATCTTCTGGGTATATGCCCAGGAGTGGTTTAGCTGGGGAATCTGAAGCTGTCACACTAATAGATCTATGGGTTCCTACTGAGCTGGTACATAGAGAAAAGGGCGCCAGACAGAGGGTGACCCTCACAGCCTCATGAGGGGAGAGAACAAGTAAGTTTTGTTTGATAAATGTTTTCAGAAATGCAAAAGCAAAAGGCAAGAATAATAAAATGAAACCCCCATGCCTATCCCCTACCTTCAAATATATTGATATTCTAGCTTTGTTCACCTCATACCCTCGACTCTTTGTTTTTAAAGTCTTAAGGCAAATTCCAGACATTACATTGGCTTACCTGTCAATTCTTCTGCATATACTTCTGATATATACATACATATGTGTGTATATATATATATACATATATATACATATGCATATATACTCCATATATATGCAATTATCATCCCCCACAAAACCAACAAAATAATTCTCTAATATACAATATATGATCAAGTTATTCAGTTGTCTAAAATGTGTCTTGTAATAGTTGACATATTTTGATCCACAGTACATGTGTGTGTGTGCATTTGCATGTGAACACATGTGCATGAGCATGTGAGCATGTAGGTATGCATGTCCGTGCATGTGCATGTAAAGGTCTGAGCAGGACATAAGTATCTTTCTCTATTGTTCTTTGCCCTATTGCCTTGACAGAGGGTCTCTCACTGAAATGACTAGGCTACTTTTGGCTCAGTTGGTTAGCCGGTGAACTCCTGAGAATTCTCCTGTCTCTGCCATACAGTGCTGGGGTTATTGACACCCATAGTCATGCCCAGATATTTACATGAGTTCTGGGGATTTGAACTCTGGCCTTTATACTTGCAGAACAAGGGTTTTACCCACTGAGCTATCATCTCCATTTTAAGTAGTAGTGCTGACTTTCTCCATCCAAAGCTAATGATCCCCAATAGCATCACCTAGACAGCTGAATCTATTCAGATGGATTGATTGCCGGTCAATTAACTAGTGGAAGGGTAAAGATGGGGACATGGAAAACACCAGCCTTTAGGCTGGCTCTCATTAGCCTTACAAAGCTTGGCTTTGGACTCTGCCCAAGTGCATATGTTGCCCCATCTCACAAGTTCCTTAGTCCCTGTTCTGAGCTAGAAGTTGAGGGAACAGATAAGGAAGATGTTGGAAGCTATAGGAACTGGCTGTCTGATACTTTAGGAATGGTGACATTTTGAGGCTGGGGAGATGGCTTCATGTTTACCCTGCAAGTTTGGGGACCTGAGTTTGAATTCATAGCACCCACATAAAACCCTAGTCATGACTGTGTTCCTGTAACCCCAGCATTGAGGTAGGGGTGAGGGAGGTGTTGGAGCCATGTGGATACCTAAAGTTCATTGGTTGGGTTTCTGGTTCACTGAGAGGCTTTGTCTAAAAGTAATAAGACATAGAGTAACAGCAAGACCACACCGGACATCTTGTTCATAAGACATAGAGTAACAGCAAGACCACACTGGACATCTTGTTCTGACCTTGGCAGGATTAGGGGCATCTGTACACACACACGCACACACTCAGACCTCACACAAGTGCGGAGAGAGACGGGGGGGGGGGGGGAGAGAGAGAGAGAGAGAGAGAGAGAGAGAGAGAATTTTTGAAAAAGAGAAGGTTGCATTCTGAACTGGAACCTATATGTGTCAAGGTCCCTGAGAGAGTCACATTTCCATATTCTAAGGATCAGACACAGAGACCAAAGAGAGATCAAATGTCTGCTTTATTATAGGTGAAGCTGAGAAGGAGAATACAACTTAGATCCAAGGCCCAGAGGGACTCAGACCTCCTCATCATGAAAAACTGTAATTAACTGAGACACGGCGCAAAGTGGATATGGACAAGAGAAAGAAATGAGAGAAACGCCACACAGGACATTGTTGTCAACAGGCCAAGTGCTTACTAGAGAGGGCTCTGAGAGGCCTGACTTAGACCAGATGGCCTGCCTTGAGCAGTTGTGGCTCAGCTTCAGGAAATCTTACATCTGATGGGCAAGGATGCTTCCTGTCTGCCTATGGCCCCCATGTCCTCCCTTGAGGCCTAGCCAAATCATTCCCCACACAGGTTGTTCTTCTGGAAGTCTTCTCTTTCTCTACTTCCTTTTCTCAGGATCGACCTCTGTAGATCATATTCACACCTGATCCTGATTCTCATCACGCCCTGCTCACCCCCACCCTGCTCAAACGCCTGCCACCAGTCCCTAGGCCTTGGCACAGCCTCCTTCCCATCACAGACATTCCCAACGCTGATATTAAGTCAATGCTTGTGAGTTTCTGAATGGCTGGCTGTCTCTTTCGACACACTGCTTACATGCTTACTCCTGGCAAAGGCTTGTTTCTCTAATGAACACATTCAACTAATGACTGAATCCCCAACTCAGCATAGGATACACACTGGTGAATGAACCCAGACATCCAGCCCTCAGAAGCTCATAAGCAAATAGGGAGAGAGGGTGAGCCAGTGTCCCACAATCACAAATGTCAGGGTGGAAAGTGGAGCTTAAGAACAAAGATGGAGAAGCCACAGGTGATGCCTTTGAGGGTAGAAAGTTCAGAAATATCTACAAAGAGATGACATTTGACCAGAACAAAATGAGGGAGTGAGAGATATTTTATAGCTAGGACAAGAAATTCCAGACAGTGAGAAAGAACAAGTACTCTGGACACAATGTGCTTAAATGTTCAAGACCCATCAAGAAGATCAGTGTGCCTGGAGCCAGATGAAGGAAAGGAAGAAGAGGCCATGGGATAGCTCAGTGGGTAAAGGTGCTTGCCTCCAAGCCTGGCAGCCTGAGTTAGATCTCTGGAACCCGCATATTGGAAGGAGAGAGCCAACTCCCAGAAGTTGTTCTCTGACCTCTATGCATGTGCTCTTGTGGTACACACACATACACACACACACACACACACACACACACACACGCAAGCACGCATACACACACACACACACACACACACCACATACACTAAATAAATGGGAAAAAGGATAGGAGGCAAAGTTGGAAGAGTTGGGAATACATCTCATAGGGGAGTGTTTGTCAAATAAAAGGCTATGTGCTCCATGTCTGTTACAGCAAAAGTTCACAAGTGTCTGCATGGACAAATAAACAGGAGGCAAAATCAGGGAAGGATTGTCCAATATAATAAGACACATGTTACTATTTTAAATGATTAGAATGAATAGAATGAACTGAAGAACTGAATTTTAACTTTTTTTTTTTTTTTTTAAATCAAGAGGCTAGAGAGATGGCTCAGCACTTGATGTTCATGCAGAGGACCTGGGTTCAGTTCTCACCATCCACGCTGTGTGGCTCACAACCACCTGTAACTCCAGTTCCAGATTTGATGCCTTCTTCTGGTCCCCTTGGGTACCTGAACATACATGGTGAACATACATACAGTTAGGCACGTGTGCTCGCACGCGCGTGCGCATACACACACACACAAAATAAAGTATAAAAGTCTTTTTTTTTAGGAATGGAGATGACTCAGTAGGTAAGCGTGTCCTGCCTAGCTGGGGGACTGAGTTTAACCCCAGCACCAAGGTGGTGAGAGAAGAGAGAACTAGTTCTTGCAAGTTGTCTTCTGACCTTCCTGTACCAAGGCACAAGTGTGTGTTCACACACAAATAATAAGTAAATATAAAAATCTGCTTTAATTTGGATTTAGTTTCTTATTTGCTACAACCCTACCAGAAGTGTTCATAGCTGCCTGTGGCCACACTGACCAGCACAGAGGGAGACGGAGCTGACATGAAGCTTTGCAGACCATGGTGAGAACCTAAGGATTTATGTTGAGTGTTGGAAAGATCTGGATTTAGACAAGACTGCTCATGATCTCTTACATTTTCAACATGGGACAGAAGTCTTTAATCCCAGCATGTGGTGGTTTGAATATGTGTGGCCCAGGCAGTGGCACTATTAGAAGGTGTGGTCTTGTGGGAGTAGGTGTGGCCTTGTTGAAGGAAATGTGTCACTATGGAGGTAGGCTTCGAGACCTTCCTCCTAGCTTCCTGGAAGTCAGTTTTCTCCTATCTGGCTTTGAATGAAGATGTAGAAGAACTCTCAGCTCCTCCAGCCCCACACTGCCTGGTCACTTCCATGCTCCCACCTTGATGATAATGAACTGAACCTCTGAACCTGTAAGCTAGCCCCAATTAAATGTTGTCCTTATAAGAGTTGCCATGGTCGTGGCATTTGTTCACAGCAGTAAAACCCTAACTAAGACACAGCACTTGAGAAGTAGAGCTGGAAAGACCACAAGTTCAAGGCCAACCTCAGCTGCATAGTAAATTGAGGCCAACCTCAACTCTGTGAAACTCTGTCTCCTCTCTGTCACATACAGTACGGGACAGGCATGGCAGCAATGACATCGCTAAGAAGGGTACTGTAGTGCCAGAGAGAGAAGGTGGTGCCTTGAGCCTGGATAAGAGAGGTAGAGGTGGTAGTATGTAGTCAAGCTTTGTATACATCATTATGCTCATGTGTTAAAACCTGCACCCCATTTATCAGGGTATTAATCTATTGATGGACTCATAATTAGATGGCATTGCTAGAAGGTGACTGAATTTGGAGGTGGCATTTGAGGAAGTAGGTCACTAGGAAGTAGGTCACTAGGGGGCACACCCTAGAGAGTGTGTCCTCTCTCCCCCTTTCCTTCTCCATCTCTCTCTTCCCCTTCCCCTCCTCCCCCTCCCCTCCCCCTCTCCCTCTCTTCCTCCTTCCCTCCCTTCCTCCCTCCCCAGCCTCTGAGTCCTGACTGCCATGATGTGATTTACTTTCCTCTACACAAATTTCCTATACCCACATGTTCTGCCTTACAGGTATGGGACAGAAAAGATGGATGGCACACTTTATCTTCTGTATTATAAAGACACACCTATTCCACATGGCATAAAGAAATATGCATGGACATGTTGTTACTACGCTAGCATGCACATACTAACAGTTTGTTGTTCAAAGTTAACTCTCTCACCTCCAGCCAGCCAAACCTCTCCTGGAGGAGTATAAAGTAGATACTATGCTAGAGTCAGCACTGGAAGAAGTACCTGAGCCCAGACATCGGCAGGATGAGGCAGAGTGCAAAGAATACCAAGAAAAGCATAGATACCACATGTCTCAGAAATGTGGAAGACCTCCTGAGCAGAGGGGCAAGAGTGAGCTCTGAAAGGATCAGCTGCTTCTGGTCCACCCCCTGCTCCCCAGTAATCTGTTTGCTGGAGTGGAGACATATATTTAAGATATTAATCTACTGCCTTAGGTGGTCAGCTTGCTGAATAAAGTGCAATTAGGGACGTAGCTCCTGGCACTGTTCAATGACCAGTGTGGTCAGTTGCAGGCAGCACAAGCTCTGGTGAACTCTGGCAGCTCCACAGGGGCAGCTTCAAGACCGCCAAGCCCACCAAAAGCCACTGAGTGTATGAAACAGCATCATCAATACCTAGACTCTGGAGCCCAGTGTCCTAAGTAGTCAACAGTGACTCCGCTCGCTAGCTTCCTCTTTCCCAGGTCCCTGGTGCCTAATCAAGTCGCTTCCATGTCACAAGTTGGACCATTGTGCTTTCTGGTTCTGGGCTCGGGGTAAGGCTTCTTTGGTCTTTGATTTCAAGGCATATTCTGTTCTGTTTTCATCCACAGCTTATGACCTATGGGGGCGCCTGTTCTGTTTGTTCTGTTCTGTTCCATTCTGTTCTCTTCTGTTTTGTTGTCCAGCTTGTCTCCGAGTTCTAACTTTGTGAATGTGTAACACAGCCTCCCTCTGGCAGCAGCCTCTTTGGGCATGCTATGATAAACTGGTCTGACTTTGTGCCTTTTTAAAAAAACTGGCCCTTTGTATATCGCCCAAGTCATCAGGGGAGCACATGTCTGTTGCATCACAAACTGTAATTACAGAGTTAACATAGGAAGATTTTCTGTATTTTCTCTCCCTTTGGCCTGTTTTCTTACACAAAGTAGCTTTCTGTGCAGTCCATCATCTGGGCCAGCTCTTGCTGGAATATAATTTTTTTCTAAGACTTTTGTATGACAAGAGAAAAAAATGTTAGAATCTAAAAAAATCAAGTGGTAATAAAGTCTGCCTATGGTTTGCAACAAATAAGAAAAGTCTAGTTTAACAACGTATGGTCAGATTATGTTAATTTGATAAATTACTTCAAAAATGTACTTTGGATTCAACTCTCTTTAAATAAAATGTGGTGAATTTGTCTGTTACGCTGCTTTCATGATATTATAAAAAGAAATATAATACAGAGAAAACAGTAAGTGGGAATAAAATGTATACAGAGAATGTTCAAAGTGTGAGGATCTAAACAGGAAAGAGAATTTTCTGACAAGAAAGGATTTTGTAAGGTAAAACAATGTTTTCTTTTAGATAAAATGACTACAGTTTTCCACAATGGAAAATGAAAAATGTGGACAAACCCGGAAGGCTTAAGCACGTTGTAAGACATCTGAGCAAATCACACAAGGCTGAAGGATGAAGCCTAAAGGTGGTGTGTGTGACCCTTAAATATTACTAAATTCCTTACTAAATTCCTAAAGTCAAAACTCAGTCAATACGTGGAGATAAAACTAAAACATAGTCCTCTGTTTAAATCAGTCAGGTCAGAACCTAAACAAAATCATGCTGGAGGCTTGCAAGGCCGCAGAAGCCGAGAGGTCATAAGTTCAAGACCAGCCTGGGCATTGTACAGAGACTGTCTCAAAGTCAAGAGCAAAATATGGAGTCAATTTATTTCAGTCCTTACAAAAGTAACCAAAAGTAACAAATCATTACAGAGAAAGGATTTCTTTGGCCCCCTGTTGTCCACTAAATGTCTGGTTACAACATTTGTTTCCTGCACACTACCTAAAATAGTTCCACACCAAGTCATAGGAGCTCATTGTTGCATGTGGAGTATTCTGATATGTACAGCTTTGTCCTGGAGAGTTTCATTACAAGCCACGCTGAGGAGTATATCTTTCATAAACTGTAGACCGGTCATGAGTGGAGTGGGTGATGATAGGGGACAGGAGAGACAGAGAGGGCCAGTGTTATATTCTGTATTTTCGTGGTAGTTTAAATGAGAATGCCCCCCACTCCCACCCCCAGGCTCATATGTTTAAATACTTGGTGGAACTGTTTGGGAAGGATTAGGAAATGTGTCCCTTCTGAAGGAAGTGTATCACTTGGAGATGAGCTTTAAGGTCTCAAAAGCCCATGCCGTTTCCAGTTGTCTCTCTCTGCCTCATGTTTGTGGATCAAAATGTAAGCTCTCAGTTACTGCTCCAGTGTCTTGCCTGCCTGTCTGCTGTCATGCTCTCTGCCATGTTGGATATGGACCATCTGAAACTATAAGCTCCTGTGTTGGTTTGAATGATAATAACCCCCATAGGCTCATAGGGAATAGCTATCAGGAGGTATGACCTTGTTGGAGGTGTGGCTTTGTTGGGATAGGTGTGGCTTTGTTGGAGGAAGAAGTTATGGAATCTTCCTCCATGGCTAAGAAAATCTGCTGAGTCTAGGCATGTGTCAGGGATGTCCCTGTATGGAGGCCTAGTGTGTGTGTGTGTGTGTGTGTGTGTGTGCGCGCGTGCGTGCGTGCGTGTATGTGAAGCTGTGAAGGTGAAGCCTGGATTGCCTTGGAAACTCCAAGATGTTGGAGATGCCAGAGCTGTGGGATACCTGCCGAGGAAAGCTGCTGACTGGAAGTGGAAACAGCCCAGGAGAAAGAAGTTGGTTGCTGTCAACAAAGATGAAAGAGTTGGAGACCTGAAGTTTCTCCAGATGGTTTTCAGTCTTGCTTTGACCCAGTATTTCCTCATTTTGGCCCCTTTCCTCCCTTTTGGAATGCTAAATTTATATCCTGTGCCATTGTATGTTGGAAGTATGTGATCTCCTTTTTATTTTGACTTTTATAGGGGTTTCAGCTAATATATGTATGTATATATGTGATGTATATGTATGTATATACATACATAGATACAGTTAAGATATATATATTTTCTCCCTAAATATAGCCCACTCAATCTGTATCATGTTACATACATATGTTTTCAGGGATGATATTTGGTATGAGATAGCCAATAGGTGTACTCTTCCTTGGGGAAGACTATTTTCCCTCCTCTCAGCATTTCTTATCTACCTGTTGTTCTTTCTGGAGGGTTGAGGCTTCACGGCCTTTCCCTGTTTATTTTGACATGTCTAACACATAAAGTCTCACCAACATGACTGTCTAAATATGAGATGACCAAGGACCATCTATCTGTATTTTAAAGGTAGAATTGGAAAGGCTGCTGCTAAATTGAATGCAGATTGTAGATGTGAGGGGTCAATAGTGACTCAGCATTTTGATCTGAGAAAGGGAGGCACTGTAATACCAACCACAGAGCTGGGGTTTCCTGGGGAGAGTGGTTTTGGTGGAGTGAGCATGGTGTGGAAACCATGTCCTCAGTTTGCAAGTGTGACATTTGAGATTCCTATTAACCAGGCAGATAGACCAGGAAAGGGCTGGGTATTTACATCTGGAGTACAGAATAGAAGTCAAGGCTGGTGATAACAATCTGAGAGATGATTTTTGAGGGGAAGGGTTGTTTTGTTTTTATTTTATAAGATAGGGTCTTGCTATGTAGCTCAGGTTGGACTTGAACTTGCCGTCGTCCTGTCTCTAATTCCAGAGTGTTGGGAATACAGGAGTTTGCTACTACATCTGACCTGGGAGATGCTCTTTAAAGCTGTGAGACTGAATACGTCCATCCAAGGTATCATAGTCTATATGTGTTCTCCCAAAATTTATATCCTGGAATCCTAAACCCAAAGGTGATGGCTTTGAGTGGGATTTGGGGTAAATCCCAAATTCATGAGGATTGTACTCTCAAAAATGGAATTAAAGCTTAAAAGAGTATCCCGAGAGCAGCCAGCCCCCTAACCATGAGCTAACCCAGTTGGGAACCACAGTCTATGAGAACCAGATTCTTCCCAGAGACTTAGTCTGTGGTGCCTGTGGTGCCACTATCTTGGACTTTCCGTGTTTCAGAACCATGGGATGGGGTACATTGTTTACAGGCTATCAGTCAGTGGTGTTTTCCACAGGAAAACAGTGAGGGAGCGAGGAGAGCTGGCCCAAGGCTCTGGCTCTGCAGTTATGCTGGAGAGGAGGACCCACATAGATATTTGGGAAGCAGCAGCCTGTCAGGTGGAAGGACAGCAGAGTGAGACACCTTAGGAGCTGATCGGAATAATCATTTAAAGGATGAGCTGAGCCAATGGTATAAGGGAAGTCTCGAACAGAAGCCCTGGACTTGGCAAGGGGGAGCCTTGGCAAGTTTCCACCCGTGGAGGAAGGAGCATATGACTAGAGGGAGGGAGGGAGAGGGAGAGGGAGAGGGAGAGGGAGAGGGAGAGAGAGAGAGAGAGAGAGAGAGAGAGAGACCGTGAAGGTAGCAACAGTAATTACACTTTCAAAGGAGCTTTGTTGCAGAAGCAGAGAAATCTGTTGATGGGGTGGACAGTGAGGGTCAAGGGATGACTTTATTTTTAAGATGAGAGATAGTATGGCGTGTTTTCTATGCTGATAAGCATGATCCAGTAAAGAGCAGAAAGTGACAAAGCAGAGGAAAAGAGGGGTCAGTGCAGAAGCAATGACTTTGGGTAGGGGAGGGAGAGATGTGCTCCAAGAGCAGAGATTGGCTTTTGACAAAGGCATGGACTCTTCACTTCTTGTAATAGGAGGTCAGTGCACTGTGCAGACTTGGTGTACAGGCAGATTGATGGACATGGTGGAAAGTTCCCCTGACTCAGTGCAACAATGCACAAGGTCATCAGCTGAGAGGGGGGAGAGGATGCCAGGAAAGGAGGTAGAGGAGAGAGAGGAAGGTATCAACCATGCTGGAGAACTAGTGGGAGAGCCAATTATGCAGGTGAGAAGAGGAGCCCTCCCCCACAGCACGAAGGACTCCCCTGGGGCTCATGACCATGAATTTAAATGAAACAAATCAATATGGGTATATATTTTCCCCAGTCATGATTGCAGGTAAAGAGTAGACAGTGAGCTGGGTTTAATCAGGACAAAATTTTGCCAGGCAAATATGAAAAATGAGGCAGTTGACTGTAATGACGCAAAGAGCAATTACAGGGATGGGTGTGGGAGCTATACTGGGGGAGGAGGCGGGGAGGGGTGCTGGAGGGGGTGGTGGCCCTGATTAAATATGCAGTGACATCACAGGTAATGGGGAATGGGGTTAGAGGAAGAGGAATCAGCAAGCCGAAAGGGTACAGTGTTTCAACGACAGCAAAAACATGAAGTATGGTAACAAGCAGGTGATGGGGTAACATGGAAGGGGCAGATGTTGAGGAAAGCAGGAGATAATGCCACAAGGTAAAAGAATGGGTTACTGTAACATGATTCCTGTGGCTCAAAAGCATCCAGGAATTCCAGCAGAGGGCACTGAAAGAGGCAAAGGGCTGAGAAGGCACCCGCAGGACAAGTGAGTTGTGATTTCTGGTGCTGGGTACAATACAGGAGTCAGGCAGACAAGAATCTGATTTTATGGTTGTTATTCCAACTGAGGAAGCCACAGACATCATTGGGGAATGAGACATGTTGCAGAAGAACATGGAAAATGCATGCTATCCTGTGTCTGGCTGTGGGTGAGGGTGGGGCTGCCTTAGGTCAGGCAGTCTGGATGAGATGGCCTTGGGGGTAGAAGGTGTGTTGAGGGTGGACAGAAGAAAGGAAAGCCCAAAAGCAAGTTCAAAATCAGGGCAGGGCTGGAGAAATGGCTCAGCAGCAGCAGGGGAAGGTGCTTGCTGTGAAGCCCAACTACCTGAGTTCAGTCCCTGGGCCATCTCAAAGTTCTCGCTTCCCACTGGCTCCTGCAAGTTGTCCTCTGACTGAAGAATGCTATAGCATCTCTCTCTCTCTCTCTCTCTCTCTCTCTCTCTCTCTCTCTCTCTCTCACACACACACACACACACACACACACACACACACAAAAGTAAGGCAGGAAGGAAGGAAGGCAGGCAGGCTGGAAGGAGGGAAAAAATACACCCCCCCCCCCCAAAAAAAAAACCCACCAAAAAACTCCCACAAACACCAAAATAAACCATGTCAAGAAAGACTTGTGGGATTGGCATCCAAATCAGAAAGACAAACTGAAAAACCCAGATAAACAAGAGTCTGAACCAAGCCCACTCCACCATCATACTCTCTACCCTAGCCCCACCCCCACAGCCAGTGCACTGCTCCTAAGGATAGATCAGCACTGGAAAGAATGTTCTAGTGGGTCTTTTTGTGTGTCCAGAAAAGTTACAGCACTTCCAACACGTGCTTTCTATAAAACACTACAGATTTCTCTTTTATCCTTAACCAAATCCTTCTCCCTTTGTCTGAAATCGAAGACCATTTTAATTCTGTTTGTGTTGTTAGAGGAACATTAAAATTGCAACACTGGTTTCTGCTCTACTTGTCCTCATTTTTTATTTTATTGTTATTCGTTGCAAAACAAAAAGCTGTGATCAGATGAAGACAATAGGGAATGGCTGGAGGAAGCCTATGGAAACAACCTCCTTCCCCCTTGAGTGTCTCTTCTGCTCATGCTTGAGACTTTCATATGCATGAAAAAGGCCAGAAATCTATCACAAATGGCAGAAAATTGAACTGCATTAATTTCAGAGCCTTTGACTCTGACAGCGCAGTCTTCAAGAGTGGTGCTTCTGGGATGCTCAAGGAAGGGAATAAAAGCTATTTTGCTTATCTGTTTCATATTTTAGAAGAATATATTCCCCTGCATTATCCAAGGAGATTTTGCTCAGACCTTCATCGGTTTGTTTAGAACTTGCTTAAACAAGCTCTTGACTTCAACTTGAGGGCAAAAGCTCAGAAAGGGTGGGTGAGACTGCAGAAAGAAAGCCAATCCTTGCAGGAGCCAAATCAAGGGAAATGAACACCTTTCAAAGGGAACCGAGCTACTTGAGAGTCAGACTCTGAGAAGAAAACCCAGGCTCTTAAAATCATCACCCTCACTGCTTGCTGGTGGCTTGCTCTCTCAGTCTAGTGACAGGGAATTCAGCTTCCTCTGACAGATCACTTCAGTGGCATAATGCGAAAGGTTCTTCCTTCCTCAGCAAGAGCAGAAATCGACCCCTGGTAACATTCATCTATTGATCCGGGCTCACCCCTCCACAGTCTCCCACCCACAGCAACCCTTCTGGCATCACAAGGCCTTGTTCCTGTCTGCCTTGGGTTCAACATCTCCACTTGCT
The DNA here is from genome assembly GCA_019843965.1 of Rhynchomys soricoides. Lineage (NCBI taxonomy): Eukaryota > Metazoa > Chordata > Mammalia > Rodentia > Muridae > Rhynchomys > Rhynchomys soricoides. The sequence continues at coordinate 195,492 of JADRCH010007616.1, read as the reverse complement.
TCTCCATGGAATAGGCTGCCCCAGAGGTTCCCTTCTGCAGACCACTGCCTTCCAATTCCAGAACAGCGTGTTAGGCTCCCACATAGGGACTCACACTTGATATACTATTGATCACATTGTCCGTGGGAAAACTAAGCAGGGTTGGCACAACAGAGGCAGAAAGGTGGAAAGCAGCTATCTGTCTACCACTTGGCTCTGGTAGACACTGCTGATACCCTCAAAGCCAGAGCTGGCCCCATCCCTTCTTCTCCACAAGAACTAAGACCAGACACCGGATTGCAAACTTAGCCAGGCCCTCCGTGAGAGAAGTTTGTGCTGAGTCATCCCTCCAGCCCCTTTAATGCTTGATTTGAAAGCACTTCCAAGGCGAGGCCTTAGGGACCAATGAGCCAGAAAAAGGCCACTGCCCTTAGGTTCATGAGAAGTAGCACCTAATGCAGCAAGGTGGCTGCAGGGGCTGTCAGATGGAGGTTACCTAGCTTGGAGTGCGCCTGTGCTGGTGTGTTTGTGTGCATGTGGGGAGTGGTTGCATGTGCCTGTGGATGTGCTTGGAGGCTAAAAGGCCTCACTGGGTGTCCTCTTTGAGTCTCCGTCTGTCTATTTCTTTGAGGCAAAAACTCCCTAAATCTGGAGATATTTTCACAGTTTTTGTGGCGGTGGGAGTCAGCAAGCCCCAGTGACCCTCCTGTCTCCGAGACTCCCCCACCCCTTGAAGCTGGGGTTGCAGGTATGTGCTGAACACCCAGTTATTACATGGGTGCTGAGACACAAACTCTGGTCCCTAGAATTGTTGTAGTTGTAGTTCCAACATGGACGACTGTGATGGGCAGGCCTGCTCAACCCTTCTCAGGTCTGTAGGTTTATTTATTGCAAATATGTATCACAACAATTAATTCATATACCACAAGGTCCTTAAGGTGACATTTATCCTTAATAAAGGTAAATAGAAACTCACATTTCAAAAGGTGTTTCTGGTTTTTTGTGTTTATTTTTTTCTTTTTGCCAGTGTCTTGTCAGCTCTGACTGGAACATCACCAGTTACTGTCTAACCTGGCTGGTGTGGAGCTTATAGCAGAAGTAGGATATCAGTTCCTTCTTTTAGTATTGCTCATTCAGGCTTGTATCAGTAGTAACTTCAGACTACAGAGATCCCTTTAAGCCATTTGTCTATTTTATGAGGAGTACATTGATTTAAAGCTAGATTACCTAATCTCTAGCAATAAAATGTAAAGATTATAGGAGTGTAAAATACAGTCCCTTGTGTGTGCTGGACACTTACTGCCACATCTCTCTGGGTCATGCAGAGCTCAGAACCAGCTAAGAAGTGATCAAGTAAGGGGTCCAAAGGGTTCAAGTCAGTCCATATCATAAATATTGGTAAGTATAGCTTTCTATGATTTTTAATTACCAAATGTAAATGATATATTTTACTGCATCAAACACATCCATTTTCATATATATATATATATAATTTGCATATATTCTAATATCTCTAAAATTAAGGTGCAACTCATCTAGTGTTTTGTTTTGGTGAAAAATTCTCCCTACTGTATACAAAACAGCAGCAATCAATGGAATTTTTGGTTAAACAAGATTTGGTAAACACAACCACTAACTACTTGCTTCATGTCCTGACCACAATGTGTTATTTCACTATCACTGTTAGACAAGTGCTTTAGAGGCTTGCTTCTCTAAGTGTGGTTTAGGAGGAGCATCAAGGGTGTTTCTGAGCAGACTCTCAGATTCTATCCCATGATCAACTCTGGGTTTTAATTGGAAACCACCCCCAGCTCCTCGCCTGGAACTCAGTGACAAAGTACACAGGAGTATTTGAGAATTGGAATTCTGGACCTGTCCAGAGGGAGTTTACACTGTATTTAGTGAGAACAGCCTTCACGGTGAATGCACCACCTCACTGGTATCTCCTTCTTCAAGATGGCTCGATGGGCACCTTGGCAGTGGTGTGCCAGGAAGTGGGTAAGTTTGACACTCTGGGAAAGCTAAAAAAAAGTAAAACAACAAACTCCACCAAACTGATTTATCACATTTTGCAATTATTCAATATGTATGTGTGTGTCTCTCTGTGTGTGTGTCTGTATGTATGTACATGTGTATACACATGTGTGCTCGCTCGCTCTCTGGCCCAGAACTGGAAGAGGATGAATCTGAAGTGTTTTGAGTAACTGAGTGATAATTTGTCACTTCATCCTTAGAAAACAATCATAACTTGTCTCTGCAGATCATTGATGCATAATCCTGGCTTCACACTGGAATCCTTAGGAATAGATACAAGTTATAGATGCCAAGGTCCCCAGGGGAGAGATTCTGATTCATCATGACCTTGGCATGGAGGCTTTATTTATTTAAAACTTTTGAAATGTATAATCTATTACATGTATGTATGCATGTATTTATTTATTTATTTATTTATTTATTTATTCATTTATTTATTTGGGGGGTTGCACACTCCACAATGTAGGTCAAAGAACAACTTGTGAGAGTTATCTTTCTCCTTCCAGCATGTGGGTCCTGGGAATAGAATCAGATCCTTACACATGGTGGCAAGTTTACCCACTGAGCCATCTCGAAGGCCAACTTCGGGGTTTTAAAAAGTATGGTCAGAGCCAGGCAGTGGTGGTTCACGCCTTTAATCTCAGTACTCAGGAGGTAGAGGCAGGTAGATTTCTGAGTTTGAGGCCAGCCTGGTCTAGAGAGTGAGTTCCAGGACAGCCAGGGCTACACAGAGAAACCCTGTCTCAAAAAAAAAAAAAAAAAAACCATGGTCAGAAGGTCCTGATTCCATTTGAGAACCAACTCTAAAAATCCATGTAGTTGTTAGAGATGCAGAGTTTAGGCACAGACTCCATCTACATAGTCAAAACCTGCGTTTTCCATGATCTCTGGTGGTTTGGATAGGTGCTAAGTTCAAGGAGTGCTATACTAGTCCCTAAACATCTGGAAGACGGAGCAGAGCTGGGTTTCCTCACTGGTACCCCAGCAGCAGCAGCTGCTGCCATAGAGCAGGTGCTAGAGATGCAAAGGGGATGAATGGCTGCTTTCATAGCCTCCCTGGACAGCTAAGAGCTGGAGAGACGCTTCACAAAGGACCAGGAAAAGGGTTTAAACTTTTAAACCCTTTTCTTTTAAGAGTAAAACAGTTTTGTCTTTTAACGTATTTTATTTGACTATATTAGACAGGTAACAGGAACCCCAACAGTCTCCCTCTTTTTGTAGTTCCCCAGCCCATGAGTGTATCCCCAAACTCAGAGAACAGACAGAACATTCTTGGCAGAGGAGAGGATGGGAAGGACCTGGGAAGCAGGAAGTCGTGAGCAAGAACGGGTGGGCGGGCGGCACACGGCAGAATGGTTTGCTTATCTGGTACAGAAAGGCAAACAGATAAGAAATGTCAAAAATGTGCTGGAGTCCAAGATGTCAGGCTAATCAGACCACACAGTCCCAGGGTCAAGCAAGCTGAGGTCAAGGGCCAGACTGGGCAACTGGACAGCTGGAGGAAGCAAGACCCAGTCTATGCATCCAGACTGGGCTTAGACTGGGCAGAAAGCAGCAGGCCCACCTGCATGCCGTCCATTCAAGTGACACTGAACTTCAAATTCCAAGGCCATGTAGACTCTGATTGGCCTAACTTGGGGTCCATGCCCTGGGGAACAGGCTACCTGCATGTACAGTCTTATTAAAATTATATCTAGTAGTAAGGAAACAGTTTCCCCCAAAGGAAATCAAAATGTGGGCAGATCATTATGTCAAATTTTCAAATTAGAAATTGACATTCTGGTTGGAGATCTAGTCCCATGTTTGCATAGATTAAAAGCACAGGCCCTGGAGTTTGAACCCAGGGTGATTGGATGCAGAGGCTGGTGCTCTGTAGAACAGCATGCCGTCCTGGGAAGCTCTTGTGCCTTGGACTGAGACAACTAACAATGCAAAAGCTGCACCAGAGCCACTGATGAGGTCATCTTGGGAGACATTGTGCTCTTTCTTGTCAGGACAGGATGGAGTGGAGCCTACAGATGGAGCTTGATATGAAGCAGTGAAAAAGAGCCAGAGAAATTAGCAGATAATGCAAAGGTCAGCCATCCCTAGGTCACCACACTGCTCCTAAGCTGGGCTGCTCCAGGTTATGACCCTATGTTAGGTTGCTAGGTCTATGGCAACAGAATTTCATACAGACTGATGGCTTACATAGTAGAAAAGACAAACAATGAGCACATTGCTCTGGAGGTTAGATGTCCCAAATCAAGATGCTGGGGGTGGTGATTCCTTCTGGGGGCTTTGAGAAAGGGGCCTATTCCTGGCTGAGAGGCATCTCCTCTGCAAGCCTCTTCACCTTCCCCCTGTGTGTGCCTATCTCTGTCAGACTTTTCCTTTGTATGACAGACCACATTGGTTTAGGATCCATTTTTATCATCTCACTTCTAGAGAACCTCTGTAAAGATGTGCTTCAAATAGCATCACATCCTAAGGTACTGTGAGTTCAGAGTCCAACATATGGTTTTGAAAGGGGTTACAATTCAACCCATAACAATGCCCATCTTGCAATAAAGAGAAATTAACTGACTAGTAAACCCTCTTCCCTGACTTGAAGCAGAACTTTACCTGATGTGTATTATTCCCAGAAGCTTTGATGCTTCTAACAGTGATTTGGCACTGAATCCCAACCCTCACAGAACTCATGTCTGGTGAGGGAGGAAGGCCGAGTGGAGTGGGCATGATTAGTCCATTTGAGGTCATAGTAAATACAGTTTAGCATTGAGTTAAGAGTTGGAATCTCTGACCAGATAGCTGGGTGTGAATGACAAGCCATGTGATCTCAGAAGTTGTCCAACATGCCAATGAGCTCCTTTGCTGGTAGGTGAGAGCCATGGTATCACTTCACAAGAGAGCAAGCTAGGAAACAAATTCATTTAAAAGAGAGGGAACTAGGAAACAAAGTTATTTAAAGAATGTCTCTGTAACTCACAATCGGACACCAGAGCTGGGAACTCACACAGAACAAGTCATTCTCCAGCCTCATTTTCCCAGTTAAACAGCATGATAATACACTCTCACTACTTTGGTTGTTGTTATGAGATCCAGTGTGTAAATATTTATAAAAGTGCACTGTAATTACTTGTTAAATAAAACCATTCAAAGTGATCAGAGGACTGCTAAGGAAGCAGGAATCTTATCTAACTCAGTGTCTTAGTCAGTGTTCCATTGCTGTGAAGAGGCACCATGAGCATAGCAACTCTCATAAAGGACAACATTTCACTGGGGATGGCTTACGGTTTAGGAAGTTCAGTCTATTATCATCATGGTGGGTAGCATGGCAGCATCCAGGCAGATGTGGCTGGAGGAGCTGAGAGTTCTACACCCAGATCTGTCTGCAGGCAGCAGCAAGAGAGACTGGGCCTGGCTTCAACATTTGAAATCCCAAAGCCCACCCCTAATGACACATTTCTTCCAACAAGGCCACACATCCTAATACTACCACTCTCTGGGGACCAAGCATTCAAATTTATGAGCCTATGGGGGCTGTTCTTATTCAAACCACCACACTCAGGGAAGCTTCCTGGGGTCAGAATACTTTTAACCCAATGGAAGCCACCTTCCAATAAGTCCACATTATTAAAGGTGTGGCGTGAGGGGATTATGGTTTCTAGTCTCTGGAATGTATTCCAGGCACATTGGGGTCAGACTGGGTCAGATCGGCTCAGATCTATGTAGCTGGATATTGGGAGAGGGAACATAACAGAAAACACACTGCAGAGGTTGAGGAACTGGCTCAATCAGGAAAGCAGTCTTCTGGATATGACAGGACCACTGCATTCATGAACTCATAGAAGCTGTGGTCACCTGCACAAGGCCTGTATAAAATCAAGCCAGTTGACATTCCAGGGTGGAGAAGAGAGTGGCTTATCAGCCTCCACCCTTTTGAGGAGCTATTGGCAGCTAGTGGCTTCTGGGGAAAGGTGAGTCAGTTTTCTTTAAGGATATAGCTCTTCGTAGGTTGACCAAAGCTCTGTGCATGGCCCTATCCCATGGGTAAATGGGCAGCACAATTGGAGTCAGTGGGATGGAGATGTTTACACATGGACATGAAGATGAAGTTAGAAGGGAGTGAGGAGGTGGGGGAAGGGTCAGGGAGGAATTAGGGGTGTACATGATCAAACTACACTGCGTGACATCTCAAAGAATTAATAAAAATATATTTTATATTATACAAAAAATATTATATACGTGTGTGTTTATTTAAAGCCATGTATGGTGGCACATGCTTTTAATTCCGTTACTGGGGAGGCAGAGATACACAGAGCCCTAGGGTTCACTGGTCAGCTAGCCTAGTCTACTCAGTGAGTTCCAGGTCAACAAAAGGCCCATTTCCAAGAAAAAGTTGAATGGCTGACTGTCTTAGTCAGGGTTTCTACTCCTGCACAAACATCATGACCAAGAAGCAAGTTGAGGAGGAAAGAGTTTATTCAGCTTACAGTTCCACACTGCTGTTCATCACCAAAGGAAGTCAGGACTAGAACTCAAGCAGGTCAAGAAGCAGGAGCTGATGCAGAGGCCATGGAGGGATGTTCCTTACTGGCTTGCTTCTCCTGGCTTGCTCAGCTTGCTTTCTTATAGAACCCAAGACTACCAGCCCAGGGATGGCACCACTCACAATGGACTCTCCCCCTTGATCACTAATTGAGAAAATGCCTTACCGCTGGATCTCATGGAGGCATTTCCTCAAGGGAGGCTCCTTTCTCTGTGATAACTCCAACTTGTGTTAAGTTGACACAAAACCAGCCAGTATACTGACACCTGAGGAAGAACACCCTAGGTTGTCTTCCAACCTACATAGAACACTATCCCTACCCCTGACACACACACACACACACACACACACACACACACACACACACACACA
>JADRCH010007616.1:172900-188566 GCA_019843965.1 Rhynchomys soricoides | reverse complement strand
CACACACACACACACACACACACACACACACACACACACACACACACGGAAAAGAAGGAAAGAAGGAAGAAAAGAAGGAAGGAAGGGAGGGAGGGAGGGAGGAAGACAGCACATTCCAGCCAGACCTCAGGTGGAAGGTTGGCCTCTGCAACTTGCCCCAAGTCAGCTACAAGACTGGCATACATTATTCTGTGTATACCTGAGTTACCCCTCCTCATGTGTCTGCCACTATCCAAGATATTAAATAACAGATTTGTGAAGACTGACGAACAACCGGACACTCAGTAAATGCTATTCCTACTACCAAAATAGTTTTAATCACCCCCCAAGCTTTCTATAGTCATCTACTCATTTCCAGATAAACTGCCACTTTAAAAATGCCCGTGTCCAAAGGACTTCACCCTCAGGAGTAATGGATCATTAAAGACAACCCGATTCCTACAAAGGACATCAAGAGCTGCCCTTGATGTGAGCCTGTGACATGCTAATGAGCTCCTTTGCTGGTGGGTGAGAGCTACAACATTCCTTCACAAGAAAGAGAACTAGGGAACAAATGTTATTTACAAGAGAAGTCTCTGTAATTCGCAATCAGACACCAAAGCTGGGGTCTCACACAGACCTAGCCAGTTCTTCAGCTTCTTGGTCCACTACAGGGTCATTGACAAATCTCTGCCCCAGTGTTCTGAGGAATATCAATCTGATATTGAGAACTCTCATTATTTCTGTTTCTTGGCTTGTTTAGAATCTGGTTCTTTATTATGCAGTGATGTAAGGGAGTGGATTAACAAGGACAGTAGTTCCCCCTGGGCCTCCACCATTATTTAGGAGAATCGACACACTAGGAATGTCCCTCATCCTGGGAGTTTCACCTCCTGAGATGTCATGTGTACTGCAGGACTTAATGAGGCTAGTGTGCAGCAAATAAGAAAATTAGTTTCTCGTGAGTGTGAACATTTGCCTATCAGTGCAATGAAACAGTAGAACCGCCTATTGAGTAGCTTAGACAGACAGCAGTTTGGGAAGATAGGAGGACAGGGAAGGGGGACAAATTTGTGTGAAAATCAAATTTGCCAGGCCACTGGGTTCCCAACATGTCTCTAGAGTTGCTAACTTCTTGCTCTCCATCCCAGAAAAGAGAGCAATGCAATAGAGACGGAGGGAAGACTATGGAGAAGTAGTGACTCCTAAATGACTGAGCTTGGAGTCCCTCCTCTCCTTAACCAAAGAAGGGGCTCATGGGCTAAGGCTGTGGCTTCTGTTCATTCATCCCAGCCCCTCCCCTGCCAGGGCTCTCACTGAAGTCAACCCAGAGCTAGGTAGAAACTTTTGTAATGGAACAAAGGAAAAGGAAAAGATGGGCCCAGCCTCAACCATAAGTCACCACAGAGGGAAGGCAAAGGCAGCAAGGGCCAACTATGGTGATTTGAACATGCTTGGCCCAGTGAGTGGCATTATTTGGAGGTGTGGCCTTAATGGAGTAGGTATGGCATTGTTGGAGTAAGTGTATCAACTGTCCTAGCTGCTTGAAAGCCAGTCTTCTCCTGTTTGACTTCAGAACAAGAGGTAGAACTCCCTGCTCCATGTCTGCCTGGACGCTGCCATGTTCCCACCTTGATGACAATGGACTGAACCTCTGAACCTGTAAGCCAGCCCCAATTAAACGTTGTTCTTTGTAAGAGTTGTCTTGGTCATGGTGTTTGTTCACAGCAGTAAAACCCAAACTAAGATAGCCACTGTGGCTGGGAATAATGTGTCACTTCTGGTGCTTCCATTTCTGAGCTTTACGCATGGAGAGATAGTCCTTCCTTTCTAGCCCCAAGAGCAGCAAGGCCCAACTGCCCTGTGGCAGTCTATGGGAGCCCACCAGTGCTCCTGTACACCCTTTAGAATGATCTAATCTCCATAGCAACCATATGGAGACTTTACATTCCCAATTGACACCTGAGGGAGTAAAACTGAGAAGAATCAAGAGTAAACCTTGTGAACAGTGCACCATGGACCAATACCATCTTTGCCTGTCTTGCAAGATGGCAGACTTAAGAGCTCTTCCCAGGTGCCCTCTGAGGGGAGCCCTACAGACAAGGGTCAGGTCTTTGTTAAAGCACTTCTTAGAATGTGTTAGAAACAAAACATAACAGAAATGTCAGGAGGCTGGGGAGGTGGCTTACCAGTTAGGAGGAGCGTTTGTTGCTCTTCCAGAGCAGAGAATTTGGTTCCCAGCACCAGCATCAAGCAGTAACAGCTCCAAGGATGTCTGGTGCCCTCTTCTGGCCTCTGTAGGCAACCACACACAGGTGGCATACACATACAATAGCAAACACATATACTCATAGATAACAATAAAAATAAAGCTCTAGAAGTAAACAAAGCCAACTCACCGTGAGTGGTGGCTCATACTTGAAATCCCAGGATTCAGGAAGTAACAGCAAGAGAGCTTGAGGTTAGCCTGAGCTACATGAGACTTTGTCTCCAAAACCAGAACTAAAAGTAAAGACACAAGTTCTGGTGCTCTGGCTGTTTCCAAAGGCTAGAGGGAAGCTTTCTGGTCTGATCCGGGAGCCGATTGTTATGCAAATGTGTGAGCTAGGCTATGTTAGCAGCTCTATTCAAGAAGTAAATAATCCTTTCAATTGGGCGCTGTATTATTAGTAACAAATTATATGCAACACTCACATACAACTGATGGTGACATGGGCCCCAGGGGTAGCAGAGGCAGTGGTGTGTAAGCAGCTGTTTCAGGGGTGCCCTCCACTCCCATTCTGACACAGACCAACTGGGACTCCACACCTGAATTCTAAGCTGTCTTCCAGGGGATGCTAAGGCCTGTAGTTCACAGGTTCCTCAACCTGTGGGTCACCACCTCTTTGGAGGTCAAATGACCCTTTATAGGGGTTGAATATCAGATATGCTGAATATCAGATATTTACTTTACAATTCATAACACTAGCAAAATTACAGTTATGGAATAGCAAAGAAAATAATGCTATGGTTGGGGTCACCAAATCATGAGGAACTATATTAAAGGTTTGCAGCATAAGAAAGGTTGAGAGCCACTGATTTAGGAGGAATTCTGTGCAGAGCAGTCTGACTCTTCATCAGCTGGTGAGCTAGGGAGGAAAGGGAAGGGTCCTGGATTTGAATCTCAGACCAGTGGCTCCCAGATATATGGTCTTAGGCTGTTCTCTCTAGGCTTTAGTTTCCCTAGCACCCTGGATTGAGTGATCACTGGTACACCCGCCAGCTCTAAGGGTGAATGATTGGAGGCAGGGTGTCTCTGAAAGGCATAGGAAGAGAGAGCTGGCAGAGCAGCTCAAGAAGGAAGCTGCATGGGTGTCCTGATTGTCTTGTGGTTTTTTTGTTTTTTTTTTCTTTTTGTCAACATGACACAAGGAAACATTGTCTGAGAAGAGGGAACCACAGTTGAGAAACTGTCTCCATTAGATTGCCCTGTAGGCAAATATGTCAGCTCTTCTTGATGGACAGTTGATGTGGGCGGTCCCAGAGCACTGTGTGGGCTTCCACCCCAGCAGGTGGTCGGGGTGTATAACAAAGCAAACTGCAGAAGCCAGGAAGAGAAAGCCAGTAAGCAAAGTTCCCTCAAGGCTTCTGCCTCTAGGTTCCCGCCTTGAGTTTCTGCCCTTGCTCCCCTTCATCATGATGTGCGGTGTTCGGTCAGGGCATGTAAGCCTTCCCTCCCCCCCAAAAACCTTTCCTCCTCAAGTTACTCTTGGTCATGAATTTAAATAAAAAGCAAACTAAAACAGTAAGTCTGCAAAAGGGGCAAGGTGCATCCCTGGAAGTGACCATCCTGTCTCCAACCTAGATTCTTACAGACCCAATGTAGCTCAGGCCAGGAAAAGGCCCCTGGGTTCTATCCACTTCTTCTGCACAGACTTCAGAGATCCAGTCTAGGGCACCGCTCAGTGATGAGAGGGGTTCTAGTACAGGGAAAACACTCGGATGGGAATCTGAAGCCAAAGCCTGCCAGGCTCCAATGCTGAGTTCTCTACTCACCACCTTTGGGTTGCAGGGCCATTCCTTAAACAGGATCTGGGCCCTAGGCCTATGATGGGATGATTCTGAGATTCCCACTCCTGCTCTGCAGTACCTTTTGACCACCAGAGCCTGTCTTTGTCACCAGGCTGTTATAGGCAGCCTCACGGGGTTCCACCCAGCAGAGGTGAATGAAGACTAAGGAATGAGGAAGCCATTGTAGCCTTAATTCTGTACCAGGCGTCTTAGCTCCAAATTACCCCTTATACATCTGCACATGCTTAAGGTTAATGAGCCGTTACTTTTGTAAGATCAGCTTATCACTTTTTGCCATTGGCTAGGGGGAATTTTGTCATTCCTAACATAAAGAAAGGAAAACAGTAAGTGCTTTTGCCTGGTAGGATGGGCTGGAGAGACAGACAGGGAGCTGCTAAGATTCCCAGATGAAAGCAGACAGAGGCTGGGGGCATCGGGGAGACACTGGTACCAGACAGGACCCCCGTGGAACCAGCAGGACTCGAGGCAAACAAGGAATCTGGGCTCCCAGAACTGAGATTCCAGCCCCAGCCAAGCTCTCTAAAGCTGAGCTTGACAAGGCAGACAAGATCCATTTGCCTTCATGTGGCCAGGCAGGGTTCCACTCTGGGCCATACCTCAGAACACTGCAAGAGTTCTAGAGAACGGAGGAGAGGTGAAGGCAGGGTCGGGAGGGTGGACTTCCTGCTGGCCAAATGCAGTAGAGGCTCAAGCTCAGAGTCAGTTGGCACTTAGGACAGGAAGGTGACCTGACAGCTTCTGCAAGTCCAACTTTGAGTTTGATAACTGATAGTTTGTTCACAGGACTCCATCCAAATGCATCAAAGTTACATTAACAACAGTTGGGATTGCTGATCTTAGATCACAGTTTGGACAGTTCTGACTTTAGAATACAGTTTCCCTGTCTGTGACTTAATCTCCCAAGAAGAATGCAGCCAAATCGACCTGGTCAGAAGGACTATGGAGAACAGAACAGAGAGCAAGGGAGTAAACAGAGTAGATAAAAGACAACTGAGAAGGAGCCCCGAAGAGTGGAGCTCTCAGCAAGTTGGGGGGGATTTGGCTATACTGCTCAGGACAGGCACCCCTCTGCCATCCTTTCTGCTTGTGCAAAGGGTGAGGCTGACTGGATGCCTCCTGAGCAACCTTCCCTCCTGGTCCCTTTTCAGAAGCTCCTCCACTCTTCTACTAAGGCCTTCAGAGAACCTGTCTAGTAAGCATATTCTCTCCAGTGTCTTGATTGGTTAGCTTTCCTGGAGCATGAGGAGGAAGGACTTTAATTGTGGAATTCTTATGGGGCAGTCTAGGCAAATGGCTTAGGAAGGAAAGGGATTAAGTCCTCCGTCCAAATTCTCTTGGGTGTTTTCTGAGAATAAAATTAAATGACTAAGGTAAAAATCTGAGTTCTGACTGCGGAGCTGAGTGGCCCAGTAAGCTGGGTATCAGGAGACTGGCTACAGACCTGTAAGCTGAACATCAGGAGACTGGCTACAGACCTGTAAGCTGAACATCAGGAGACTGGCTACGGACCTGTAAGCTGAACATCAGGAGACTGGCTACGGACCTGTAAGCTGAACATCAGGAGACTGGCTACGGACCTGTAAGCTGGGTATCAGGAGACTGGCTGCAGACCTGCCTGGGCCAGCTGGCTGCAGCACCTAAAACAGGTCCTTAATCCAATGTTCCTTCTCTCTATGAGGAGGTGGCACTGAAGGACTCAATCTAGATGGCTCCTCTCAGTTCTATTGCATCAGTCAGTGTTCTCCACAGCAACAGAGCACATTGAATGAATATTGATCACAAAAGGGTTTTATTGGATTGGCATATGGGTTGCATAGTCCAGCGATGGCTGTCAGGACCCTGGAGATGCTGAGAATCCAGTAGGTGATCAGTTCATGAAGCTAGATGCCTCATAAATCCCAAGCAGGAATTGAAGGCCTGAAGGAGTCCTAGAAATTTGTCTTCTGTCTTAGGGTTTCTATTGCTACGATAAAACACTGACCAAATGCACCTTGGGATAAAAAGGGCAGGAACCTGGAGGCAGGAACTGAAGAGAAGGCCATGGAAGAGTGCTGCTTACTGACTTGCTCCTCATAGCTTCCTTGTTCTGCTTTCTTACACACCCAGGGCCACCTGCTCAGGGATGGCATTACCCACAGTGTTCTGAACCCACCCACACCAACCATTAATCAAGAAAATGCCCCCACAGACTTGCCTACAGGAAATATGATGGAGGTGTTTTCTCAGTTGACACTTCTCTTCCAAAATAACTCTAGCTTGTGTCAAATTGACAAACAAACAAACAAACAAACCAGGACATGATCGGTTCATGTTGGAAGGCTGGAGAAGCTGGATTCTGAAGAAGATGAACTTACCATCAAGGAAAGACAAGCAGGCAAAGGTGGTGCTGCTTTCCCCCTCAGCTCTCTTCTTATCTGGACCACAGGAAGGAACTGCTCACTACAGGGAAGGGTCTCCTCTCCTCAGCTAATCCTTCCAAAAAGTACCGTTTGGGGAAGATGCTAAGCCACAAGGCACCTGACCTCCTTTACAGCCATTATTTCCACAGCTGTGATGGGGAATATAGCCAGGGCTTTGGGTGATGGATGTCACTTAAAACAAGAAACAGGAAAAATACAGAAAAACTAGGTACTTAGGGCTCTCTCCTCTTCCTCTTCCTCTTCCTCTTCTCCTCTTTTTCCTCTTCCTTCGCTTCTTTTTCTCTCTCCTTCCCTCCCTCTTTCCCTCTCCATGCTCTACCACTTTTAGCCCACGAGGTGAAGATACGAGGTGAAGATACGTTAGTTCTCTAATTTGAAGGTACTTAGGGAGAGTATTCAGTAATCACTCACATATTCATACTAGTGTGACTTTTTAGAATACCCTTGCTCAAGAATAGAACATTCTAGAGAGAGCTCAGATGAATGGAGACATTTCTGAATTTTGATAATAAAAACTTCTAAAGGTCTAAAAAAAAAAAGTCAAATTTTAAAGTGAAGCTTTAAATAGAGTTGAGAGCTTGAGCTCACAGCTAATTGTATGCAAAACAACTTTCACACCAGCGAGCTGCTTCCAAATGAGCAGCAATGGAGGCAGCTGGGTGGGTTTGTTTTTTGTTTCCCCCATTGTGGCAAAGTGGAGCTTTCTTCTCTCAGCACTTTTCACCTACTGGATATGTTTAATACAGTAGAATATAAGAGAGAGTGGGAGCCAGCGTTCATTATTCAGGACAGCCCAGGGAAGAAGACCCAAATGTCCACTGGTGGAAGAGAGACAACAACAATGCATTGGTTGCCCACGCTTTGTTTATTGGCCTCTGGCTAAGACTGTATGCATGTAATGGAATGTTACTCCACCTTAAAAAGAAAACGTTCTTTTTAAGTGGGGGCAGGGCACTAAGTGACACAATCCAGGTACACAAAGACAATACTGTACTTGTCCTGGTTAGATTTTTTTTTTTCCAGTCAATTTGACACAACCCAGGGTCATCCGGGAAGAGGAACCCCAATTGAGAAAACGCCTCCATCAGGATGCCTGTGGGAGGGAAGGGCAGTACTTAGTCTCAGAACCAAGTTCTAGGACCATCTAAGAGTTGAAATGGACAGGGAACCCCCTCTCGTGTAATAAAGAAGAAAGACAAGTCTACATGGATTTTACCTATTTTTATTATTAAGATAATACAAAAAGAGACACTGGGAAGCTACAGTTAAAAACACAGATTTCAACAATGCACACAAGTAACGACTCAGTGACATTAGAGGAAACGTTGTAAAGAATAGATAGCAACCACACCTCAGCCATGGTGAAGTGAGGGCCTGGAAAGGGATGGATTTAAGGCTCAGACTCCTCTGAAAAGGAAGGCCAAAGCTCTTGGTGATGCTGAGACAGAGAGGGAGCTGGGCTTAATGGGATACCCCTAGAATCTCAGCACTTGGGTGATGGAGGCAGAAAGATTAGGAGTTCAAGGTACCCTGTCTTAACAATCCAAACCAAACCCCAACAAAACACCCCAAATAAACAAACAAATAAATATTTTTTAAGGGAAAAAAATCCAAGAGGCCAGGGCAAATCTTACCAAGTAGAAATAACTGGAAATCTGTTTGGCTTCTTCCTGGCCAAAATCAAAATAGCTTTACTTAAATTTTGTGAGACCTTGCCTTTGCGAACCCCAACTGCCACATACATAGCGTGGCAATGGGACTAAGACATTAAAATGTGCAGAGTGTGTTGTCCAAGAGACAAGGACAGAGCTGCTGGGCATGGGCCCCAGCCATCTGCTGGATGCACAAGAGTGTATAGATAACAGCTGATCACGATACCAGGTGTCATACTGAAGGCCACTGGTGAAAACCAGCACCAGATGACTCCAAGAAAACCACCCTGGCCAGCCATCCCTAGAGATCCTTAAACTGTAGCCCTGTAGCACTGGGAGAGGCCAAGATAGTTCAGGCAGAGTCCTTGGCCCTGCCCACTTTGAACTGGATCCTACAAGGGTCCTTAGCTGGCTCTTCCCTGCTCAGATTCTGAGGTCCTTAGATGGCTCTTCCCTGCTCAGATTCCGCTATGAAAAGACTGGGAAGTGTTCTTTAATTTACATTTCAGAAGATAAGACAAAGGTTAATTGAGAATGGCTGGGTCTTAGATTATGTAATGAGAACTGCCTAAAATTTTTTGTAGGCTCTGGGCAGCTGCAGCTGTATTCTCTTGTTTAGTTCCACGCCCTTCAGACTAACGAACTGATGGATGGCTGATTGTCCATCCTCATGACTGACTTGCTGCATCTCCCACTTCATCCTCTGCTCATCCTGATGTGGGTTCAGATAATTTCTTCTTTTATCCCAGTTCTTGAGGTTAATTGTGCAGAATGCTCTGTCTCCACATCTGTAATTTCTCAAAGTTCAGATTTTGTATAAGAAAGGCCATACCAACTGCTATCTAGGGAGGTCAGCCCCTCCGATGTGCTCTGCAAAATTTCTATTGCCAGTTATTTATACCCCCAAATGGCTCCTTTATCTATTTGTAACACGAAGTCTGTTCCATCCTTAGATCTGCTTCCCTCTACTTGGTCAGCTCCTCAGTGGGTCGGGCTGGGAACCGGCTCCTTCCTGTGGCAAGAGTTTGCTTTCACACTGAAAACCAACTGCTTTGGAAGAAAGTTCAAGTGGGAGCCATTTCCTGAACAGCTCCACTTAGCATTCCCCCCCCCCCCCCCCCCCGCTTCGGCCAGCGTTCGGACTTTCTTCCCCAGATGCTTCATGCAGGTGAATGAGGGCAAGAAAGACACTGTGCCGTACTGAACGGATGAGTTTATACACTATTCACAAATGCCAGCCAAGGAGGCAAGCGGGGCTGAGCTCCAGTCTCAGGGATTAGAGGCTTCGTCCTGGCCCACAGGCAACGCGCCTTCTACCACACCATGTGTTGGGAAAGTTCTGTCCGCCAGAAAGGGTCTCTTTTTCAACTCTACGCTCTGGAGGCTGCCAGGCAGAGTTCTGAAACAGATGCTGTGGGTTGGGGAAGGCTGGGTTTGGAAACGGCTCGGAGAGAAGTCCACAGGATTAGTTATGGAGGAATAGAGGCAGCAGGACTTTTCTCCAAGGTAGAAGTCAATGATGATCTGTCAAAAACCAAAGATGAGGGCTGTTCAGGTCGGAGTGTGGATAATGATGCTTGCCACCTGAAATCTATATGACAGAAGGAGAGCGACAACTCCACAAAGTTGTCTTCTGACCCCTACATAGATGCCATGCATGGTACTCCTCTTCTCCCCTGACCAATATCACCCATGTGCACGTGTGCACACACACACACACTCGAAAAAATAAATAAACAGATAAGAACTAGAGAGATGGGTCAGTGGTTAAAGTGTTTGAGTGCCCAAGAATTGAATTTAGGTTTTTAGTTTAGGACCCCGAAGGTCGCAACTACTGGTAGTTCCCCCTCGCAAAGACATGGAGATCGAGAGCGATGCAATCAGCAAGAGGTTTATTATTTCCAATGCATTGGGGTGGCCCTGCACATGAGGGAGAGGCGATCCCGTGGAGCCAGTTCAGGGACCTTATATAGGATTTTAGAGCAGCCGCCATTAGGTACAATGTGATTGGCAGAACAGTGTGACTTTTAAACTGGTTGGTCTTTAGGGAATGAGGTAGCAGGGGCTTAATCAGCCCCTCCCTTCCAGCCTATGTGCTTTCTAACCTGTTTCTCCCATGTGCTTGGAGGGGGAGAAGAGAGGAATGCCCATCCCACAGGGAATATCTGCTAGCTAGGTGGCCTTATCTCCGGAGAGGGGGGGGGGGGGAAGGGAGGAAAAGCATTTCTTTCACCAGCACCCACATGGAAAGTTAGGAGCAGCTGCATGTGTTTACAACCTCAACACTGGAGAGGAGGGGGTCTGGTCTCTATACTCACATGCCCAGGCAAGGATACCTGAACCCTGAACACCTCTCTCTCTCTCTCTCTCTCTCTCTCTCTCTCTCTCTCTCTCTCTCCCATATGCACACACACACAGTCTAATCTCTGCTTGCTTCCTGCTGATTCTCCACTGGGAAATACTCCACGCTGCCAACCTCATTCCTTCCTCTCTTCCTGTTACTTCAGTTCTAAGATATAAGAGCTGCTTGTTCTGTGTGGAACTTGGAGGAAGAGGCTGAGCTAATGCAACAAACATCACAGAAGCCAAGTCAAAGATGCACAAGATGCCATCACCCCAGTACACTCTCACCCATCCAGCAGAATAACACTTAGGGCTGATCACAACCAGTCTCTGGGAAGATGGCAGGAGCCATCCTGTCAGATCAACATATGCCACAGGGCGGCTTCTGCCGACCTCTCTTTCTTTCTCTAATTCTAAGCACACTCTTTCTTTCTGCTGGGGCTCTATTGTTCTGAAATTCTCAGTGCCTCCCAGTTACAGCGGTTTGCTTTGATGGGTAGTCTCTGTTCTTTGTGTAAGCACAGTAGTGCTGAACAGAATAACACAGTCTTCAGCTAACTTTGCTCACTCCTTTTGTTCCCACCTCCCCTGTTCAGGCTCAGC
The DNA here is from genome assembly GCA_019843965.1 of Rhynchomys soricoides. Lineage (NCBI taxonomy): Eukaryota > Metazoa > Chordata > Mammalia > Rodentia > Muridae > Rhynchomys > Rhynchomys soricoides. The sequence goes on along the minus strand of JADRCH010007616.1, from coordinate 177,498 downwards.
AGGAAATGTGGGAATTGTCGTCTTTGAGCATCTACTATTAATACGGAGTGTGTGATTCTAGGCACTCAGAATACAGTGGTGACCAAAATAGAAATCCCATGGCTGGAGAGATGGCTCTGCAGTTAAGAGCACTGGCTGCCCTTCCAGGGACCCCCATTCAATTTCTAGTGCCAGCAGAGAGGTTCACAACCATCTGTAAATCCAATTCTGGATGATCCAACACCTTCTTCTGGCCTCCCAGAAGATATACAGTGGTGCACAGACATACATGCAGGCAGAGCACCGAAACCAGAGATGGCTGCTCTAAGGTGCTCCTAATCACTCTTCTATCAAGGGTGAGTGCTAGAGAGATGGAAAGTAACATGGGTAAGATCTGTAACATGCTGCTAGGGGTCAAAGATAAAACTGAAGGAGGAACAAATAAATGGGTGGAAGTCAGGGCCATCTGCTATTGTAGAGAGGATGGTCCAAAAAGCCCCGGCAGAGAGAGCTTCAGATTAAAGATGTGAAGGGGTGGCTTACAGGTAAGGAAATTTGTAGGAAAGTCAGGAGACCTGGTTTGACCCACGGGACCCACACAGTAGAATTAGCATCTTTTGGGCTACTCTGGGCTAATACTAATTCATATTAACTGTATTAGTTATCAGTTGCTGTAGAACAAATCGCCCTACCGTTTTGTGGGTGTAAAAGGACAAAGCATTATGATCTCACAGTGGCTGGGAGTTGGGAATCCAAGTGTGGTTTGGCTGGGTCCCTTCGGCTCAGAGTCTCCCACACAAAGTAGAGAGGAAAGTACTGGCCAGGGTTGTCACCAAAAGGTTCAGGTGAAAAAGGATCCATATCCAACCCAGGTGGCTTGTGCTAGGCCTTGGTCCTCACTGGATGCTTGCTGGAGAGGACACTTCCTTACCACTCCACACAGAAGTTATCACACAGAGGCTCCAGCCAGAGTGAGGGAGACAGAAACCACCTTACAGAAGCACATGGCATGGTTTTTGCACAGTATTATGGTTAAAGCATGTAGCTTATTAGGTCCAGCACACCACAGGGATGTGCAGATGGGTACAATCCAGAAAGGGCCGATGACGGAGGCCATCTTGGAAGCTGCGAGCTTCCCTGTGAGTAGAACAATGGCATGTGTATCATTTGGTGGGCACCTAGGCTACACTCCAAGTTTCTCTTGTAACAAGAGCAGAGAGGTCCTTACAAAATCAGGCAGAGAATATTCCTCCTCTCTGCAAGTCCTACCTTAAGCTGCAACACCCACAGTTGATGAGCTGCCCCCTGCCTCCCTGTCCTTTCCCTTACCCCACCATCCTTGCCTTGTGCTATGGCAGCCAAGGAGACCCCTTGCTTTTCCTTAGACCTACCAAGCCTACACCGCCCTTTGCACTCCTCTCATGAGGCTCTCCTCTTCCCTCCCTTCGCTCAGGCCTTTACTTAGCTATAGCCTGGAGGGAGAGAGGGATCTTTTAGGACCACTTCCATTGAGAACATCCTTACCCTCAGTCCCCACAGCTCACTCTAGCTTCCTCCTACCATTCGACACTTCCTGGATGTGTACCCTTTTTGTTTTCTTGTCCATCTCAGTGACCAGAAGATGAGAGCGGACGCTTCTGTCTCCTTTGGCCACTGTGGCATTCCTAATTCCTGGTCCTTAATGACACTAAAAACAAGCAAAAGAACAAATGACATTTGGATGTGCTTATAAGTAGAGTCATCCCTAACTGGGCAGTAATATTTCCAACTGGGCAGTTTATTACAGCATAGGCCCAGACCATTTGCAAGCACAGTTCTTTTCATTTTATTCTGTTTTGTTTTATTTTAGATGGAATCTCCTTATATAGCACAGCCTGACCTAGTGCATGAGACTTCCCTGCCATCATCCCTTGATTTCTGGAATTACAGAGTGAACTGTCACATGGCCTCCATTTGGTGTGTGTTCAATGTGTGTGCGTGTTTGCACAGAAACACACATATGTAAACAGGAGGCCAACACTGGATGGCTTCCTCTGTTGCTCCCCATTTTATTTTTCGAGGCAGCTTCTCTCACTGAGCCTCAAGCTCAATGACACTGCTGCACCGGCTGGTCAGGGAGCTCCAGAGATCTAGCTTTTTCTGCTCCAGCAGCACTGAGTTTGCCAATTAATACTACTGTGTCTGGAGTTTTGCACAAGTTCTGGGGATCCAAACTCAAGTCACATGTGCATGAAGCAAACACTTCACCCACTGAACCATCCTCACATTCCCTGGCTTCTCTTAATCTTAACCAAAGAGGCCAGGTGGTAGGCATGGTCACTACACTTCCCTTACAGAAAAGGAACCAGAGGCTGGCAAGCCAGGACGCCTATGTGAGGCTATTCAGAACATGAAACCCAGGGATGTCTGACTGTACAGCCTACTCTTCACCACTAAGTGATGTCTGTCCAACAATAAACAACAAACACAGGGATTGTCAGCTGGCACCAAAGGGCACCAGGAGGGTGGATATCACCACCATGGTATTATGGACTCTCTAAGGGGCACCAGGAGGGTGGAGACCATCCACCATGATATTATGGATTCTCTAAGGGGCACCAGGGGGTGCAGACCCTCCACCATGGTGTTATGGACTCTCTAAGACTACTTCTAATGTGGCTTTCTAGAAAACCCTGACGTGTGGTCTGGAATAAGAATCTTTCTCTTAATCAGATCTAGTCAAGTTAAGCATCACCAGTGATGTACTCCTGTAATCCCAGCTCTTGGGAAGCTAAGGCAGGAGAATGGTGAGTTTCAGGCCAGTCCGAGCTGCAAAGCAAGAATTTATCTAAAAGAAAATCTTATAAAAAGTATTAACACAGCGACTACCTGTAGTGTGTAGCTTTGTCTACTCCACTTTGTGCTCCCGGCTGGTCACACTCAGGCACCCCACACATATACCAGGTATTCTTAAATTGCCTTAGCTAACACAATGACTGGGCACTCCTAAATCTTCCCCTGCTACTCCAGACCCAATCCGGAAAGTGGCCAGAGGCCACTTACCCAAAAACTCACATGGCCGGTTGGCTTTATCTCCTCAGCTACTGAGTCCCTTCTCCTTTCTCCCAGTCCTACCTGCGCAACTCTCAGTGTCCTGCCCCGCACTCAGACTGGCAGCTTTACTGGCAACTTTATTGACAGATCAAAAACTAATTGAGGGCAAGGACCTTTAGCGTCAGTAAACACAGGTTCCCGATTATATCAAAGCATCAGAATCATCCTCTACAACTACCTAAGTCTACGATTTAGCTACACCCAAACTGTGGCAGTTAGCCTGGGGTGCCCCAAGATCCACTGAGGCTTGGGTAGCCTCAGATTTCTGCCCTCCTTACCCACACTTACAATGCTGTATTCTCTTCCACAAAGTCCTTGACTGCCCCAGGGAGAGGGCTATCAGTCTCCCCTGCTGCCATGGCCTACACTTAGGAGCACACTAGGCTCCTACCTCTTTGCCGTCTGCCTTCCTTGACAGCCACAGTGCATCACACCACACGGAAGCCCTGGTTCCCAGAATCCCTTGCTTATGCCACTCAGTTCCTTCAGCCCCTGAACTTGTGTTCTCTACTAATATAGCTCGTGCCCATGCCTCTGCCTTAATTAGTCGGTCCCTCTCCGCAACCGTAAGCCCCATTCTTGTTCGGATTCCAGTATAAATGTCATCTCCTCTAAGAAGGCTTCCCTAACTTCATCAGACCCTGCCCACATGAGCACTTCTGTGCTCAGCTTGGCCCCTAGACTGCTTGGTAACAGTACCACCTTAGTTAATAATTACCAAACACTGCCATAGAAGTTTTGAGCTTAGGAGTGGAGGCCCGATGGGCACTTGTGTCTGTTTGCAGCCTAGTGTTTATTTTCTCTTTTCTGGAAAAGGCGTCACCAAAATTTCCTCTCAGAAGCCTTCCCTTCTCACTCCAGCAGTGTGATTTGTGTCCAGTGATCATCGACACCCAGGTATACTTATGGATTAGCTAGCCCTCAGACCCACCGTCATCCTCACACTCACAGTGATTGGCTCACGGTTGACATGTGACTTAGGCTCTACAAACAGAGGGCATTTGACTCCTTCTTCTCTGTTGGCTATTCATCCTCTTGAGAGACTGGAAGACAGCAGGAAGAATGGAGGTGAGAAATGTGGCAAAGCCACACCCTGGGGCTCCAGCCAGCCAAGCAGCCAAGCAGAACTACAGAATGGGTGAGAAGGGATGGGATCCTGGTCACAGTGTTGGAGCCAGAAGGTCAAGCACTGCCTGAAACTGGAGTGTTTTAGACTCATCTCTTTTTATTAATAGTACAACACTAGACTCTGGGTGAATTGTAAGAACAGGGTTATTTTGGTTCACAGTTTTGTCCAAGGTTGAAGGGTCAAATATGGCTGTGATTGTTTTGCTCTCTGCATCTTCATGTGAATCAGGAGGTTACAGAAAGAGAGAAGCAAACCCCAAAATGTCTACATGTTTACATTCCCCCTCTCCTTTTTGTTAAATTTTCTATTTAATATTTTGTGTGTGCCATGTATGTAAGTAGGTGCACATGACATGTGTGTGTGATGTATGTGAGTAGGTACAGATGACACATGTGTG
>JADRCH010007616.1:157939-172890 GCA_019843965.1 Rhynchomys soricoides | reverse complement strand
ACATGACATGTGTGTGTGATGTATGTGAGTAGGTGCACATGACATGTATGTGTGATGTATGTGAGTAGGTGCACATGACAAGGCACTTGTCTGGATGCCAGAGGATGACTTCTTACCTGCTACCTTTATAGGAGTGCTGGGACTCAAACTCAGATCATCAAGCTTTCTCTTGAGCTCCTTTACCCATTGAGCCTTCTCCATACCCTTCCCTTTCCTTATAAAGGTACTGATATTCAGCCATGGAGACTCCACCCTGTTGACTTTATCTGATGTCAATAACCACAGAAAGACCCCCCCTAAACATTAGTCAGACCAAGTTCCACTTCTATCACCTTCCAGTTGGACTACATTCCAGCATAAATTCTGGAAGAATTCATATCCAAACCACTGCACGGAACTGACTCTAGTCTTGCCAGCGAACACAGACCAACAAATTCCCTGTATATGTATATTTTTAAAAGATTTATTTATTTATTTATTTATATGATTACACTATAGCAGTCTTCATACACACCAGAAGAGGGCATTGGATCCCATTACAGATGGTTGTGAGCCACCATGTGGTTGCTGGGAATTGAACTCAGGGAAGAGCAGTCAGTGCTCTTAACCGCTGAGCCATCTCTCCAGCTCAAATTCCCTGTATATTTAAACAAGCTTGTAGTTTGTTTCTTCTTGTTCCTAGAGCCAAGAGACATCTTCATTTTAAATGCCACTTTATTCATCACTGTGCCCTCAGCACCCCGCACAGCACCTTACACTTATTCATGTCTGCATGAAGAAATTCCTTTGGTCTGGGTAAGAAATCTGGGGACTGACAAGTCTGTCAGTACTGGCACGGGGCAGTGGCAGTGCTCTGGCTCCCCAGCTGAGTGTCACAACTCCAGTGCTACTTTTCACTGCCCTGTTCCCACACAAAGCCTGGTCAGACAGAGATCCCCCATCCCCACTGCCACCCTTTACCTCTGATGACCCAGGAGTTCTTTGACAGCTGAGACCTAGATTCAAAGCCATCCCTCCACTCACAGAATCATCCCAGACAAGCTTTATTCAAGTCTGTAGCTTGCATTAGCAGAGCAAGGTTAGCAACCCAGAGACAGCTATGGCAATGGGGCCACTCAAAGAGAACTTAGAGCACTAGCCACTTGTCATCTTTTAAGAAAATCCAGGTTGTGTTTGGTTTTTCATCTCAAGCAGTGAGTAAACCCCATGGCCTCCTGTTCAGTGATCTGATCTCATCCCTGTTAATGGAATCACAGGATTCGACAGGGAGACATAGAGGCCATCTAGTTCAACCCTGCCCCCACAGTCGATGCTCCCAGTGCTGGGGTTTAGCCTGCCTTGGCTTGAACACAGCCAAGGACTGGCTGCTCCATCTTTTGCTGTGTGAGCACATTGCCAGACAGCTCAGATTGTTAAAAAGTTCTTTCTGAAACTGAGCTGGAATCCACTGCCTTGTCATTCCACCGAGTCCTGGGTCTGCCATCTGGAGTCCCTGGCATCAGCCTGATCCCTCCCCACACAGCAGCCATTGAGATATATGAGGACAGCTCACGTGTTCCTGAAGTCTGCTTGACTCTAGGCAAAACATCCCTTGTGCCCTTGCCTAGTTCTTCCACGGCTTAGGTTCCCAGTGTTGCATGACTATTAGCCTCTGGACAGACCCACCTTGTGATTGCCCAGTGCCTAACAACAAGAGCTATGGTCTGGAAGTGACTGCCTCTCAAAGGCTCATACATTTAAGCACTTAGTCACCAGCTGGAGGTAACATTTTGGAAGATTATAGAACCTTTAGGACACTGGAGGAACTAGGTCAGGCCCTAGACTCTTACAGTCTGGTCTTGCTTCCTGTTCTTGTTTCCTGACTATAGACACAACATCCCTGGCGGCCTCACTCTCCGGCTGCCTGCCATGATTTACACCGTGATGTACTGTATCCTCTCAAACTGCAAGCCAAAAACCTTTCCCCTCTCAGGCTGTTCCTTGTCAGGTGTTAGTCACAGCAACAAGAAAAATAACAAATACATCCATCCAGAAACAGCCTGTCCAGTGTCAAGTACTATAGGTCTCAAAGGCCTTGTTCTAAATTTCCCACAGCTATAAGATGTATGGTGGACTCTACTCTCATTTTTACAACCCCTTCACATCACTGGCTCTAGGCAATCTTAGACGGAATGAAAGCCCTGCATTGGATTTTCCATATTTGAACATTTGATATATAGAGTTCTGTGGCTCCACATTGATTTCTCTTCCATCTGATCTTGCCAGTTTAAGAATGAGCAGAAGCACTAAAGTAACTGTAATTTATCATCTAGATTGTGACAGTTTCAACACTGAAAGGAGGAGCTGTTTTGCCATTAATAAATATATCAAGACAGCAGATATTACCAGGAATGACACCAGCAACCCACACATAGGACTGCTCTAAGCAAAGTGGTCAGGATCACAGAGCCCCTCCCAGATCCCAGGATACTATTGACTAGCTTTGTAATTCTTCTTCTCAGCATTTCTGTTTACCTGTTTCAGAAAAGATAACATATTCCTACACCATAGGGTTATTGTGAGCTTCAATAAGAGAATGTGTAGAAAGTAAGTAACCCTCAGCCTGGCTCACACTAAGTATTTGGAAATTTGTCAGGTGGTGGTGGCACATGCCTTTAATCCCAGCATTCGGGAGACAGAGGCAGGTGGGTCTCTGTGAGTTAGAGGACAGCCTAGTCTACAGAATGAGTTCTAGGACAGCCAGGGCGGCACATAGAGACCCTGTCTTGAAAAACAAAAAAACAAAAAAATTACTGCCTGTTATTTTCAACTTGTTGAAAACGTTGTGAATTTGACCAGGATCCCTCAGTACCACGTCATCTTTAAATCTGATGAAGTGTAGCTTCCACGCTTTGTCTGAGCTCCTTGTTAAAATAACCCCTATCAATATCAAAATACAGAAGCCTATGACATGCTCCTTGCATGTCAAGCACAGGTCATATTGGCTGTTACACTAACCACGCTCATGTATTGAAAGGAAGTCATGTCTGTAAAGAGACCCCTGAGCAAATCAAAGGCTTAATAGATCTACCTATTTCTTTCTCACTGCTGAGGTTTTGATGTGTTCCTCAGAGTTTATATGTTGGAAATGTAATCCCCAGTGCAGCCAATGTTGAGGTGAGACTCTACAAGGTGACCAGGTGTTAAGGTTCACTATCATAGGAATGCAGTTGATTCAGACTCGTTAATTTTTGTAGTGTATAATAAATTCACTTTTTCTCTTTTGTTCTCCAACTTCCTACTGTGTTGTAATGCAGACCTTGGCCATGCACTCATGTCATGCCCTGGGCCTTCCTTTGTAACTAAAAGCCAGATACATTTCTGTTCACTACAGACCGTTCAGTGTACAGTGTACCATTGCAGCAGCAATTCTAGATGGTTCCCATGTCAGGAGGAGGTTATGAGGCCATCTCTTCACCTTCAGCCAGGGACCTGGGTTGATGTTGGCTCTTCTGGGCCCAGCACCTGGCTCCCCAAGTTGATCAGAGCACATTGCATGCAGTAGGAAGAGGAAGCAGATTATGGAGGACTAGGTGTGGAAGGCTGCTGGGCTGGCCCGGAGGTAACACACATCACTTGTGTTTACTCTCCAGGAAGAACATCTGCCTGTGTGGAAGGTGGGACGCATAGTGCAGCTGTGACTATAGGCCTGTCCTGTGAGAGAAAGAGACCCCGTACTTTCTTGGACAGCTAGCATCTCTCCCCGTCCTTCCCATCTGAGGCTTTATCATTTGTCCCATATTTTCTGTCTTGACTTTGAAGAAATAAAACAAGACTTCCTGAAGTCAAAGCCTCCATCATTCTGTTCTGATATTAGCCAAGACCCCTACACAAAAGGAAACCACATCTATGGCCTCCAAAGAATCCCAGGGCCTGTACTGTTACTGTCTCTGAGAAACTGTTTCACATTTTTGGTGGTAAAATTCACTTACTCCTTCCATTATTACGATAAAATGAACAGGACACAAGAGCATAATGGGATTTTTTAAACCTGAAATGAAATTTCAAGCCTTATGGAAAATCCAAGCAATTAAAATAATCTTACAGGACTGTCAGGATGGTTCAATGAGTGGAGCTCCATGCACACTGGCCTGACGTCTTGAGTTTGTCCTCAGATTCCATGAAGTGACAAAAAAAAAAAAAAAAAAAACAATGCCCAAGAGTTGTCTTCTGATTCCCATATACTGTATATCTACTAATTTATATACTAACAAATGTATGTAGTTATAAATTATAAAAGACTTTATATAGTATCTGTGGTGGTTTGAATATGCTTGGCCCAGGAAGTGGCACTACTAGGGGGTATGGAGTAGATGTGGCTTTGTTGGAGGAAGTATGTCACTGTCACTGTGGGGGGTGGGCAATGTGACCCTCCTTCTAACCACATGGGAGTCAGTGTCTGCTAGCAGCCTTCAGATGAAGATGTAGAACTCTCAGCTCTTCCTGCACCATGCCTGCCTGTATGCTGCCATGTTCCCATCTTGATGATAATGGACTGAACCTCTGAACCTGTAAGCCAGCCCCAAGTAAATGTTGTGCTTTATGAGAATTGCTGTGGTCATGGTGTCTCTTCACAGCAATGGAAACCCTAACTAAGACAATATACAAAATTTTTTGTTTCCTTTTTTTTCTATGATGCTAGAGACCAAACCCAGGGCCCTGTGTGTAGTAGGCAATAGCTCTAACACTGAGTTATGCCATCAGCTCATTATTTCTCCTTGAATAGTCTTAAGTTTCTTAAAGGAAGAATCAGGGCCTGAACCTGGTAGCACATGCTTATAAATCCAGCACTCAGGAGGTTGAGGCAGGAGGACTGAATTTGAGGTCAGCCTAGGCTACTTTGCCAGATACTGTCTCATCTCCTGGACCCCTCTAACATAAAAAGAAAGGAAAGAGAGCAGTCATAAGACTCCTAGTTCTGACTGAAGCAGCACCAGCCGTATGCTCAGTTCTTCAATGACAGCTAATAGCCTGTAGCTGTTAAAGTCAAGCACCACTGAGAAGCCTCTTCAAAGAGAACTCATTTGTTTCTTCAACAAACATAAATATAGAAGCTTCTTAGATGCTGTTCATTGTTCGGGAAACAGGAAAAAACAAGCTGGGGCTCATCTAAGATCTTCCAGACTACAGATCCCCAGTAACAAAACCACCACCTTTGGGCAGAGTTTTAAGCAGGAGCCTCAACAGGTCCCTGGCTCAAGTGCATGCTTGAGTGGAGAGTAAAGCCAGCTTTGTTTCTTCTAGATTAGTTCTCCAAAATATTTGGAGAAGGGGGCTGTTATTCTTAGATGCATAGTTTCCTGGAGATTTCATGACTTAGGTAATGTTCATTCATTCATTTTTATGCTTAAAATACTACCTTAGAATCCCCCAAGAAGGCAAGAGAGCCCTTTGCCAGGAGGTGCTTCTCCTGGATCCCACTAGCTAGCACGTCACTAGCTTCAGATTTGGAGTTCCTCATATAAGTTTGTGTCGTATTCACCTGTGTTGTACCCTTAAGCACCAGGGAGACTGAGAAAGGGCATAACATCCCTCTGATGTTGGAACTGATGAAATAGAATAATCCTGGAAAAGTCCTGGATGATCAAAAAAATAAAATAAAGGCAAATGCCGCAATGAAGCAGGACACACAGCAAGTGAACACACAAAGATGGAATGAGTGCTTCATGGGCAGAGAGAGATAGAAACAGGGGCCAGAGACCAACGCCTGCCTCTATGGTCAGTGAAAAGCTCACTAAGGCAAGCTCCACCATTCCCTTTCATGTGTAGATGGATATGACCTGATGTGTTATCCATCTGCTCATCCTTGTCTCTGGATCATGGAAGATGAGTAATAACTTTCTCAGGAAAGACCCTAAGGAGGTGAGCAGGACATGTCTGGGAACTCACAAAGTTAATCAGTGAAAGCATAAGTCAGGTGTCTCAACTGTGGCCTATGCTGGGAGGAGCTCCTGGGCTCAGCTTCCTGGACCCCCTGACACACTGACTGCATGGAGAACATCGGTGGGCTACCTGGAGTCTTCTCATTGTAAGGATGCCTGATTTCTTTAGGAGAATTATCTCTCCCCACATCAAGGTCTTCTTGGGGAGGTCACTGTGTGTCCCCTGCTACCCTAAGAGTGAGTGTGAGGCTCAAGAGAAATCAGACTCTCTATTTTCAATGAGAGCTTCTCATTTTGATCCAAGTAAAGCAACACTAGGAAAAGACTAGAAGCTGGGCATGGTGGGCAATGCCTATAATCCCACCCTAACCCTAACCCTAACCCTAACCCTAACCCCTAACCCCTAACCCCTAGATGGATCAAGAGTTTAAGATCATCTTTGGCATCTTTAGGTTTCTATTGCTCTTTCAGCTTACTCTTCTACATCACGGGCCACCATCAAAGGAAGTTGGGACAGTAATTCAAACAGGACAAGAATCTAGAGGCAGGAGCTGATGCAGAGGCCATGGAGGGGTGCTGCTTACTGGCTTGGTTGTCCTTCATACCTTTCTCAGCCTGCTTTCTTATAGCACCCAGGACCACCAGCTCATGGGTGCCACTTCCCACAGTTACCTGGGCTCTCTCACACTAATCACTAACTAAGAAAATGCACCAAGGCTTTGCCCACCAGCCAGTCTGATGGGGACATTTTCTCAATTGAGATTTCCTCTTCCCAAATGACTCTGGCTTGTGTCAAGTTGGCATGAACTAGCCAGCACACTTGAGTACATAGAGAGTTGAAGAAGACCAGCTTAGAAACTTTGTTATGAATTGTACAGAGGGCAGGAAGAGGGAGAATGAAAGGAGGGATAGAAGGAGGGTAGAGAGAGGGAGAGAGGGAAAGAGAGAGAGAGAGAGAGAGAGAGAGAGAGAGAGAGAGAGAGAGAGAGATTGGTCAGGAGCATCTTACTGATCTCCCTGGATACCCCCTGATATTTACTATTCCATGGCCTCCAGATGAGCCTAGCTCAGTCCTTCCTTGAGTCCATTTGTCAATCTTCCTATCAATGCTGAGAACTCAGGACTCCAGTCAGATTTCACTTCTGCTTGAAGGACTCACACATGGTGGCTCATAATCAAAGAGTCTCAGTTGATTTTAAGAGTGGCAGGCAGAGGGATCTTTGCAAACTAACCTTTCACCAGACACAAAGCATTTATGAAGAAAGAACGGACCTTCATGGATGGATGCTACCTTCCTTGCCTACTGTCAGACCTCTAACAGGACTTTACCTCTCTGGACCTTTGTGCTTTTGCCAATAACTCTAGCTGAGCTGGACTATACTAGGTGTCCATTGCCATGCTTAAACCTGTAAATTTTTAAGTCCTTACATTTGCAATATTTAGTGAATTCTCTCTTATAAATATTCTCACCATGACTTCCAAGCTACCAAAGGGTTGACAACCAATCAGCAAAATTCCTAGACTTAGCCTGTGCCATCAGGTACAAGCCAGATATACCATTGATTGGTTCCTTCTATGGCTGCCTTCTGTGTCTAAAATGGTAAACTGAAATATTAAGTTTGGGGCTCCAATTGGGGTTAGGTAGAATATAGGGCAGCATATCTTGAACTCTAAACAAGAAATAATTTAAAATGCCAATTCCCCCCCCCCAAGTTATTGTAGGGGATGGCTCCCAGAAATCTGTACGATGAGCACAGCTTCTCAGATGGTTCATGTGAGTCCCATGCTTTGAGACAACTGGTGTGAGGAGAGAGAGAGAGAGAATATGAAGCTGGAGGGGGGGAGAAAAAAAGAGAGGTGAGGAGAGAGAAGAGGACTGCGGAGCCAACTGTAACAGGAGCACAGACTGGGCTGGATGTGTTGCAGAAGGAGGGAGAGGAGAAGGGAGGGAGGGAGGGAAGAAGAGACATTTTCATCTAGACGGCAGGCATGGAGCCTCTTGCAAGGGCCACATATGTACCAGAGGACTTTTAATAAGATAACACTGGTGCTGGTAGTAATAATGATGGTGGTGGTGATGGAGGTCAGTAGGCTGTGTTAATCAGTCTTACAGGGCTGGTAGGAAGCAGAGCCATCTGCTGCATAGTCTGTACATTACAGAATCTATTTTGCTTCCACTGGCTCTGCTCAGCCAAATTTATATCTGTTTCTGGCTGCAAAATCTGCCTTGTGTTGGACCAAGCCTTGAGCTCGAAGCAGGAAGAATTCCATGCCAGGGATGTGGTCTGTGTTTCCTGAGCCTAGGGCAAGGCTAGATTTGTGAGCCTTCCTAGAATGTGAGCCCTTGCTCCTGAGGGTAGGAACTCAGATGTGTTCCAGGTGAATGACAGAAGTGCTGAGGGAAGTGTGCTCACAGGGCCAAAGCCTCTGTCCCCTCCCACCAGACATAGGGTTGGCCCCAACCTCTCTGCCTGTTCACATCTGTCTGTTGCTTCTTGGGGGAAGGACATGATCATGTTTGTCTCCTCAAGCTATTCAACAGGAGTTGGTACGGTGAACAAATGAACAGTTCAGGCAGTGTGGGGAACCGGCACCTTTAGGACCAGCCTGGTTGGTGAGCAGCAGGGAAAAATTAAAGCTGTCCAAACAGCCTGAAATTTGTATTTCTAGAAAAGAAAAATAATCTGTTTGAAGCTAAATAATAACTTTTTAAAAAAATCCTAACTAATGTTCTTTATGTTCTCTATCATTCCTCAAAACAAGTCAAATAGACCAAACAAAACAGCTTCCTACAGAGCCAGAAAGAAGAAGGCAGATGATACCTTCAGAGGCTCTCAGGACAGTGGGAGATCTGCCATCTCTTCCTAGTGGTCATCCTTGCTTCTCTCCCAACCATTCCGAGGTGCATGGGCAGAATTTTATTTCCCTGCACCGGAATGTGGGATTCAGACACCTCTGCAATGTCGAGATCCCAAAGAGTTGTATGCATCTGTCTCAGCTTGCCTGCATTTAAAAGCCCTCATTAGAAAGCCTTCCTTCCAGCCAGCTGCCCCTGACAGGACTCAGGTTCTCAGCCCTACCTGCCTGTCTTGCCTCCCCACAGCTCAGCTCAGACAGATGAAATGGTGGATGAAACCTTTCAGTCCACAGGGCAGGGACCTTGTCTTTGTGTCTCATAAAATGTCATGTACACCTGGGGCACTTTGTAAATAATAAATGGTCATGATAAAGAAGCTGCCTCTTTGGGGTCAGAGCTACATGTTTGCAGAAAAACAGACCCCACTTCATTCCAACCAGGCCTGCCTTGGTCTGCCACAGCTGTCACCAAACCCTGCAGATGAAGTCTCTGCACAGAGACCTCTAAAGAACCATGGGACCTGAAAACTTCAAGTTCCAAACAGAACAAAAGGCACAATGCCAGGATTTCTTGGCCCAGGGAGGTCAGGGAATAGCCTGCTGACATACTATGTACTTGAAAAATCAATGCACTGTAGAAAAGCAAGATGTCATTATTATTGCTTGAGCTTGTATTGCTCTGTTTAATCTGGTCTTCCAAATAACAGCGTGGGCATTTTATCCAAGCACATAATAATAACTTACTATTGCCCGAGAGATTGGGCGGTAATAATAGGCATTATTATTCTGGTGATAGCTTGCCAATTAGAAGAGAGTCCTTGTTCCAAATGGGTGAACAAGTTGACACAGATAAAAGGGGTTTCATTAGCGAAACTAGGGAGAGGCAAGGACACAATTATGGTATTGTCGCTTGCTCTGATGACCCTGTGGCATGGAGGCTGGGAACAGGTAGCGTGAAACCATAGAACATCCTGCTGATCTTGGACCACAGTTCAACTCTTTGAAATGATGAGGCTAAACTCTCCATCACTCCTTCCTGTAGGATACTATCGGGGTGAGAGACTCTCTGTGGTGTTGGGCTCAGCCTGCAGGTATTTCCAAGCTGGAATCTTGGAGCACATTCATAATGAAAGCAGCTACCATGCATCACGGTCTTGCCAGCCACTGAAGGTCCTCTCATTGGTTCTTCTTATGGACACCATGAAAGTGGCTCTTGGCATTAGGTTTTACAGTGAGAACCCTTGAGCTCAGGTCCGAGGCCCAGGGGTGCAGCCAGAATTCAAACTATATGACTAGTTGGATATGGAGCCTAATTAACCACAGCCACCTTCAACCTGTATTGCCATTCGCAAATGGCCCAATGGTTGACATCACTCGCTCAGTTTGAGAGACTCAAGATTGACACCTCTGGTTAAGAGGGGATACTTTTCTGCCATCTAAACTAACAGGAATGACAGGTGGCACAGATAATGCTGTGCACCGACACCTGGGAGTCATTTAGCCTCAGCCTGGGCCACCTTACTCGGGCAGTTTACTACAGATTTGCTTTCTGAATGATGTTTTTCCAAATGAGGGAGTAAGAATAGCCGTGGCTCTCTGAGAATACCCTGGATAGGTGGAAGAGGGGAGTGCATCTGAAGGAGGGTTGGGGCTGGGGGAAGCAGTGTGGCATGAAAATGTTAGCACTGATAATGCGCTGATGGTCAGGGGTGATTAGATTTGCTTTCTAATTGAATCTGTGTGGTGAGGTTTCCTCGTCCTTTGAACCTCCGAGATTTCACATTTTAAATCTCTTTATCTTTAAATGAGGAATGTGGAGGAGAATGAGATGGGTGGATGCTTCCAGGTTCTTAATGTCTAACCCTGACCATCTGCCCTCAACTCCCTCTCATTCAGATTGCAAGATCCGTGTGCCATATTAACGAGCAAGCAGGGAGATGCTCTTAGCCCAAGGCCTGCTCTGGACTCCAGTGTCTGCCTCATAAATGACTCGCTAATTTTTAATTAATCCTCTGATCCATCCCAGATCCCTGGCCCAAGAGCTCACCCTCTCCTCCTCAAAGCCAGCAACAAAGACAGATGCCAACCTCGACTTCAGTGCCTATTGGCCCAGGAAGTGTGGTCAGGGCAACAGGGAACCAACATATGGACTTTTGACCCTCACATGAGTCACATAAACAGGTTCTAAAAGCTTAAACGGAGAAGCTGGGGTTAAGAAAGGATTAGGGGAGGGGGTGCTTTAGGTGTGATGATGTGGTGGTGGCAGGGAATGAAGCCATGTGACATGGTGTGACCTGTTGTGTAGGTCAGTTGTGTCTTGGGTTGTGAGCATATGTGGATGTACAGTGTGTGTGCATAGATGGCATGGACGTGGGGACAAATGGTGGTAGTGTGCAGGTGTGTTATAGGACATGGGATACAGTAAAGATATGTGTTTATGTTCTACAGATAGTTGTATGTGCTTATGTTCAACATGTGTCTGAGGGGTAGTACAGCTGTGTGGCGAGTGAATGGGGATGGGTGGAGATGGTGGTGTACACAGTAGGTGTGCATGGTAGGTGTTCATGGTGGGTGTGCACACATGTATAATGAGGCACACTGGGAACGAAGGCACTTCTAATACAATATCCTGGCTGAGAGGGAGTTTTTTGTTTTCCTATAAATTGGCAAGAACATTTTCCTTTCTGGCTTCAGCTTCTGCTCAGGGGGGTCCCTGATGCCCTAGATAAAAAATGGACGAGCTTGTTCTCAACAAGCAAAATAAATTTTAAAAATGTTTTGGGGAGAAATGTTGTTTTAGATGTGCCAGCAGTGCAATGGCTCCAGTTTCCTGGAGTTGGGTGAGAAGGAAGATTTACTCTAGCCAAGCTCTGGCACTGCACAGCCAGGAACGGAACAAGGGCACCGTCCTTGTTCCCCTGTGTCCCTCTACTTGGCTCTTATTTGCCAGGCCCAGCACGCAATGAAAGTCTCTTTTCATGGAATATTAGAAGGGCTTTTGATCTATGGGGTTTGGAAGGAATCTTGCAGAAGCAGCCAAGCCACTCTGATATGGAAGATGCCACCTAGGGGCAGGAAGGTGCTGGAGGACTGTCAGGAGAACCCATAGTGTGAAGGGAGCACAAGGATTTTGCCTGGTTGGTTCACACAGCTTCCTGAACTGCAGTTGAAAGGATCAGCCCTGACTCCCCAGAAGCTTCCAAAGCATTCTTATCCAGAGGAGGAGTTTCCTCTCACAATAGCTCACAACCATGCATAGAGACACTCAGGTGGTACACATACAGGCAGGCAACATGCTCACAGGGGTAAAATAAATCTAAAAATATTGTCTATTGTATATCATCATCATCATCATAAATATATATATATATATATATATATATATATATATATACTCAAATAAAAGTTTGATGGACAACGATCACAAGGGATTTCTTCCATGATGGGGAAGACATCAACATTTATGAGTATCTCCTCTGACGTGCCAGGTCTGTAGTCTACCACCCCCTCCATTCACACCAGTGATGCCTCTTCTTAGCTCTCCAACATCCCTCTTCTTTCGTCATTTTTATAGAAGAGAACTTCTGTGCTCTCTCAGTGCTTCAACCACTTCCTGCCTGCATCTGGGCCCAAATGCTCAGCTTCCCTCTTGTCCTCACCAACGCTTAAGGCTCTGACTTCAGCCTCCCTCTGCCTATTCAATGGCCTCTCTAGTTTGTGTCAGCACTTCTCCTATCTATTGGATGGTCCCACCAGCTCTTAAACACACCTCGGAATCACTCGTATCAAACAACCAAATCCTCTATTTACCTACACTCCCTGCTCCTCCTTCCTAAGAACTGTCTATATTTGCTTACTGCATTTCCTGCTGTTTGCTCTTAGACCTGAACAGGCAAACTCTCACCCTACCCCCACCTACTGAAATTATTCTAGTTGGTTCACTGTCGGCTTCCATGCTACTCAACACAACTGCCAGTTCTCATCCTGCGCACCTTCTCAGCAGCCTCTGACCCGGTTCACCCAGCTCCTGGGAACTGATGTTCTGCTGCCCACATGCTGCTTCACGGGCCACTTGGTTGTGGTTTTGTTTTGTGGGTCACAACTTGTTCAAGCCTCCAGGGTTC
This sequence comes from Rhynchomys soricoides, assembly GCA_019843965.1. NCBI lineage: Eukaryota > Metazoa > Chordata > Mammalia > Rodentia > Muridae > Rhynchomys > Rhynchomys soricoides. Next base: position 159,989 of record JADRCH010007616.1, on the reverse strand, counting down.
TGATCTTTGGCTTCTTCCTTTGTTGTGCGCGTGTGCGTGTGTGCATGCATGAGTACATATGTGTGTGAGCGTGCGTGCATGTGTGTGTGTTAGAGAGATTTTATTATATATGATTCATATATGTATGTATCTCATATGAAGTCAGACTTTCAGTTCCGTTTCCCAGTCCATGCCCCTTGTGCTACCTCCCCCGTGCCAGTTAATAACATAAGTATTCTTCCATTCACTGCTCAGGTTCGAAACTCGAACTCACCGCCTTGATGATGCCCCCCCCCCAACAACAACTCTATGTCTAACTCATTGTTGATTCATCTCTTCTACCTTCACAGACACCCAGAGTCACCATTACCCCTGGCACTACCCTGACCTGGGCCACCATCATGTCTCTTCTGGATTGTTTCTGACACTCTAACTGCTGGATCCTGCTGTTGACTCTACTTTTATCTGCAGCTGTAGCCAGGGCAACCTGCTAAACCAGAGGTCAGAGCGCATCCCTCCCATCTCACTCAGAACAGATGTGGAGCCGTTTCAATACCCTGTAAGCTCTGCCACAATCCTAACTCTTCCATATTGCTTACTCCAGTTCTGCCCTCTCATCCTTCCTCCCACCCGTCTCTGGGCTGTCTTAGGACAGGTCCAGGCACTCCCACCTTCCAACATGTGCTTCTCTGTAGCCTTAAGTTTCTCTCCGGGCAGTGACCGTCCCTTCCAGATCACCTGTCCTGCACATCCCCTCTTGGGGACCATGCCTCTTGGTCCCACAATATATTTACCACCATCTGGTATACTATGAAGTTACCTGCATTTGCTGTCTAGGATTTAAGCTCTGTGAAGGCAGGGTCCTGCTCACTGCCATATCAAACATACCCTCAAGGGCCTGGCATGGGACAGGTACTCCGAGAAAAATCACTGACTGAAAAAAATGAATGGATGGATGGATGAACGGGTAGTGATGGGGAACAACACTCTACTCTTTAAAACTGTGCTAATAATTACAGTAGTGGGAGGGAAATTGGCTGTGAGTGTTTCCTTTCTGTTCCCATTAGAATCTCTAGTGAGAGTGCATAGTTGTGTTATTATTTCAAAAACAACAGCTTTTCAGTGCTTAGCATTGTGCCAAATGCTGTTGCTATGTTTCCCCTCCCTCTTCCCCAATGGGTGAGGGGATTTCTGCCTGATTTTCCTCCTCGGCGTCATCAGGAGGCTGCCTTCCCCTTGACTCTCAGCTTCTACTCAGATCCAACCCACACTCTTCATAGACTCTTTGAGCACCTACTGTGGACCATGTATGTGGTTCTCTATCGGAAATACTAGCTCACTGTGCACCCCAAATATACACCTCACATTTGTGCCACAGTCCTGATTATCTCTGTTCCTAGGAGTTTAAGTGACCAATTGTTTCCCACTTATAAAGATGTCACCTCCCACCAAGAGGTCTTTGAGACAGCATGTGTCAGTGTCAAGGTACCCAGACCTTATATCTGGGCATTTCCACAAGGGATTAACTGAGAGAAAAGGTGACTCCAGGTCCTGGGTGACTGGAGAGATGGTTCCACAGTTTAGCGTGTGTGATGCTCCTACAGAGGACTCAAGTTGACAGCGCCCGTGCCAGGTGCCTCATAATCACCCACAACTACACTTCCAGGGGCTCTAATAGCTTCTCTGTCCTCTGTGGATGCCAGCACACAGGTACACATACTGTCATGGTTTGAATATGCTTGGCCCAGGGAGTGGCACTATTAGGAGGTGTGGCCATGCTGAAATAGATGTGTCACTGTGGGTGTGGACTTTAAGACCATCATCCTAGCTGCCTGGAAGTCAGTCTTCCATCAGCAGCCTTCAGATGAAGATGTAGAACTCTCAACTCCTCCTGCACCATGCCTGTCTGGATGCCACATTCTCCAGCCTTGATGATAATGGACTGAACCTCTGAACTTGTAAGCCAGCCCCAATTAAATTTTGTCTTTATAAGAGTTGCCTTAGCCGGGCAGTGGTGGCACATGCCTTTCATCCCAGCACTTGGGAGGCAGAGGCAGGTGGATTTCTGAGT
>JADRCH010007616.1:119910-157839 GCA_019843965.1 Rhynchomys soricoides | reverse complement strand
AAAAAAAACAAAAACAAAACAAAACAAAAAAAATTGCCTTGGTCATGGTGACTGTTCACAGCAGTAAAACCTAAGACATACCAATGCATGAGTATGAGTACACACACATTTAAAAATTAAATTAATCAGCTGGGCAATGGTGGCACATGACTTGAATCCTAGAACTCAGGAGGCAGAGGCAGGCGGGTCTTTGTGAGTTTGGGGTTAGCCTGATCTACAGAGTGGATTCCAGGACAGCCAAGGCTACACAGAGAAACCCTGTCTCAAACAAACAGACAGACAGAAAAAATCCAAAAAAATAATAAATAAATCTTCAAAGAGGTCCAAGGAAGAACTCAGAGCTGCTTGCTTGCCAGCCTTGCTTCTTGCTGGTGAGGACCTTTATCCAGCTGTTACTATTTCTGGTGTCTTGCTTCGCTGATATCAGAGCCCAGATTCTTCAGGCTTCCTATATGGACTGAAGATGGACAGTTCTTCAGGAATCCTCCAGGCTTTTAGAACCAGATCAGTACTGCTGAAGCTGGAGGCCTCATGGACTGAACATCTGCCAGGTTCTCAGCCTCTCCAGCATGCAGACATCCTTTGCTGGTTGCCCTTCCCATGTTTTATAAGCCAACCTAATGAATCATTTATAATACACATTCATTCTGTCTATTCTCTTCCTGTAGAGCCGAGGTTCTCAGCCTTCCTAACACTGCTGCAACCCTTTAATCCAGTTCCTCATGTTATGGTGACCCCCAACCATAAAATTATTTCATTGCTACTTCATAACTGTAATTCTCCTGCTGTCATGAATCACAATGTAAATACCTGTGTTTTCCGACAATCTTAGGTGACTCCTATGAAAGGATCACTTGACCCCTAAAGCGGTCACAACCCACAGGTTGAGAATCCTAAACACATGTACCTTCAAGTTTCTCCTCTCAGGCTCCCCTGCACAGGAAGCATCGCTAACCCCCTTTGACCCATCTCTTTAGAAGACTCGGCTGAGGTTATGCTATAGCAGTTTTTCTGACAACTCCTTATGTTTCCTCTTTATAGATACTGTATCAATCATATGCTGATAATTAGCTTACTATTAGGCTGTGGATGCCTTTAGGACAGAGACAGAGATCTCAGGTTCTCTTTGCCTTAAAGGACCTGAAGTCAGTGCTGGCCAATGCACACTTGCCTCAAAAGCATCTCTGGGGTAGCTGGGGTCAGGAACCCTTATCTGAGAATGAGGCTATCCAAAAGAAGATCCACAGTGAGGTTCCATCCATAGTCATAGTCAAAGCCAAGTCAAAGATGAAGTGTTTCTTCAGGCTCCTCCATGTAGCTCCACTTCCCCATTGAGCAGCTTTGCCAGCTGCTTTTAGTCCTAATATTTTGGCAGCCAAGCAGCATGCTGTTCTGCAGGAGACTGGGGAAAGTGTTCAGGATCTGGTATCAACAGCTTTCCTGCTCTCTGGAGCTCCACTCGGGATCCAAGATGGATACTGGGATGCATCTCTTGGCATTACCTTTGCCTTGAGAGAAGATACTGCCTGGGGGGAAGGGCTCACCTATAGTCCCATTTGCAAATCACAAACTCTAGTTTGAGGAAGAGCATGGGCATCCCCATCCCTCAGGACCTGCTGCAGCATGACAACACCTTGAACATACGTTCTAGGAAATGGCACCAGTCAGGTCCCAGGATGGTGTTTCTCATCCTCTTGTGTTCTTGAAACAAAAAGTGTCTGCGTCTAAATGTCAAGAGTTACGGTTGTGCTCTTTCACTACTGGAGACAGACCTTACTTCAGTTTTTCTGGTGTCAGCTGGGGAGCAGGAGGTAACTGACTGGCAGGAACACCTAGGGAAAAGACACTAACTAACATACTGGCTCCTACCATACAGCATGAACCCAACAGAGTCTCACGCCATTTTCTTGCTCCGTTTATGATTCTGGAACATTTTGTAGTATTAAGGAGTGTGTGTGTATGTGTGTGTGTGTGTGTGTGTGTGTGTGTGTGTGTGAGATTAGTTGCCCAGCCTCAGCACTATTGACTTTCTGGATTAGTTAGTTCTTTGTAATGGAGCTGACCCATGTTGACCTGGGACTTTCATAGCATCCCTGGGTCTCTATCTGCTACATATCAAAAACAAGTTGTGTCAGTTGTGTCAATCACTCAAACATTAAAACATTCTCATGGAGAGCAGCAATGCAGTCCCCAGTTGGGAGCCACTTAGTTGGGAGCATGAGAGACGCTCTGTTTTTTATATTAGAACCCACAGGAGTACAATACACTAGAACCTCCCAGAAGAAATTGTTGCTTTTGGGGGTATTTGTTTGTTTCTGACAGATTCAGTGAGTACCCCAGGTTGGTCTGGAGTACTCAATCTCCCTGTCTCAACTTCTCAAGTGCTGGTCTGCACCTCTACAGCTGGCTGTGAATGAAGTTTTATTTTAATAATATTGATTTTAGGGACTGGGGAGATGGCTCAGCAGTTAAAGCTACTGGCTGCTCTTCTACATCAGCCACATGGCAGCCCACACCTATTTATAATGCCAGCTCCAGGAGATTCAATGCCTTCTTCTGGCTTCCAAGGGTACCAGGCACACACATGGCAAGGTAGATACTCATGCAGGCAAAATACCCATCATATAAAATACATAAATTTTAAAGTAATATTGGTATTAAAATGTTATATTCATTAGTTATCATTGTGTTCATCCCTTAATTTCAGTAAACACTTTAGTTGATCAAGGAAAAATTACTTTATTGAAGATATAAGCAGGACATATTGGCACACACCTTTAATTCCAGCGCTCAGGAGGCAGAGGCAGGTGGATCTCTGTGAGTCTGAAGCCAGCCTGGCCTACAGAGTGAGCTCCAGGACAGCCAGGGATAGTCCCTGACTCAAAACAACAACAGCAAAAAAAGAAAATACAAGAAAAAATATATTCAAATAGTTTACATTCAACTCAATCTGTGATTTATGATAAAACATGTTAAAGCCTCTGATAATATAATAAAATTTAAAAACTCAGATCATTTTATAATGGAAGATAATGATTCTCTCTCTCTCTTTCTCTCGACAGAGCCTCATTCTGTTTGGAACTTGCTATATAAATGAGGCTGGCCCTGAGCTCACAGAAATCCAGGTTGACTGTGCCGTATGAGTATACACCTCCACACCTGATAAATAACATGAATATCTTGATTACATGCCAATACAATTAGCGATTTTGCTAAAATAAAAGCATGGAAAAAATTATGTGGGCTGAAAAGACGGCTTGATGAGCAAGAGCACTGGCTGTGCATGTGTTGGAGCCTAAGTTCAAGCTGCAGCCTGGGGGTTGGGGGGGGAGGGGGAGACAAGGTGAGCATGCCACATCTTTAACCCCAGCACTGTGTGAGACAGGAGGTTGTCTGCCACTGCTGAGGATGGACACTAGCCTACTTCCATGTTCAGTGGCAGATCCGGCCCCAAGGGATTAAGTGGAGAATGATTGTCTTAGCTTCCTTTCTGTTGCTGTGATAAACACTTCGAGCTAAAGCAACTTGGGGAGTTCTTCGTGAAGGGGGGATCAAGACAGACTCTCAGGGCATGAGTGAGTGTGGAGTCAGGAACCAAGCAGAGGTCATAGAACACAGATTATTGGCTCGATCCCCAAGCTTGTTTAGTTTGCTTTCTTAAACAAGCCAGGACCACCTGCCTAGGGGTGGTACTACGCAGTGAGCTGGGCCTTCCTCATCAATCATGAAGAAAGCACCCAAAGACTTGCCTACAGGCCAATCTGATGAAGGCATTTTCTCCATTGAGATTTTCTCTTCCCAGATGACCTGAACTTGTGTCAAGATGACAAAAAACAAACAACAACAACAAAAAAAAACCTAAAAGGGCAGTGATAGTCTCAGACAAGGGACATCCTCCTCTGATTTCAGTATGGGCATGAACACACGCATACACACATACATATACACATACACATATACGTATACACATTATTTTAGTAAACAACAGTTTATTAAAAAAAACAAAGTTGTAAAATAAATATTTATGGTTAATCTGCATTTTATTACACACCCCAACATTGGGCATAAGACCTGCACAGACTAACCTAATTTAGTTGTCTTTGGTGTTTGGTTGAATTTCAATCACATAAAAACAGTACTTTGATACACATTTTGCGTTTTGCTTTTGTTTTGTGTGCATGTGTATGTTCATACGTTAGCAGGGTCTGTGTGCATGTGAGTGCAGGGAGAAGCCAGAACGTCATTCCTCAAGTGCACCTTGCTTTTGAAACTGGACCTCTCTCACTGATCTGGAGCTCGCCAAGACGGCTAGCTTGGCTGGTCAGTGACCCTCAGGGATCCTCCCATCTCTGGGGTTACAAGTCCACACCACACCCTGCTTTTTAAGGTGAATTCTGGGAATTGGGTTCAGGTCCTCTTGCTTACAAAGCAAGTACTTTCCCAACTGTGCAATCTCCCCGGGGGCCTGCTTTTGTTACTTTGTTGTGTCCGTGTGGGAAGTTACTGTGTATTTTATCGAACAGTTCATTTGATTTATCGTGCATGATACTTAGGCCTCCACTTGTCCAGACACCAGATCGTGGTCTTCTTCATCTCCTTGCCCTGAGGTCTAAGTCCATTCAGGATCTGAGATGAGACCATGGGGCTCTAAATCTGAGGATTGGGTGGGGATGCAGGCATGACTTGCTGAGCCAGGCAAAAATGATTAAATATACACAGGTGACGAGTCCCTTACTGCAGTCCTCCCTTATCCACTTTAGGTTCCAGGTTCCTCACAGTCTTCCCTAGTCAGTGCTTACACTCCAGCCCCAGGCACAGCCTGCTCCATCTTCTCTTCCTGGAGTGATCCCAGCACTGCACAGGGGATTATAGCTGGCATGGCAGAGCTTGGTAACACTTGCTTGGAATGTCAGCACTTGGAGGATAGTAAGAAGACCACCACCAATCCAAAGTCAGTTTAGACTATACAATGAATTTAAGACCAGTCTGGGCTACAGGACCTTCTCTCAAAACCAAAACAGCTCATTCTCAGGAGGGTGGTCCTTGTCAGTCACCATTCTGTCTCTTCCTGTTCTCTGCTCAGAAGAGAGCCTATGTAAAAACCATTGTTTTAATTAAGTTACATCTTCATGTTTTCAGAATCATGCTTTCTGCTATCCTAAGCAATAATTAATGCAATTTAAGTCAACAGGGACTTATTAAGCTCCTATTGCCTGACAGGCCTGGATCTGTCCTTACATGACTCAATGATCCAGAAAAACACAATGTGTCCCTGAAGGAACTTATACCTTAGTAGAGTCAGGCAGGCCAGCCTGTAAGGAAACCTTTTTTTGTTTGTTTTGTTTTGTTTTTTGAGACAGGGTTTCTCTGTGTAGCCCTGGCTGTCCTGGAACTCACTCTGTAGACCAGGCTGGCCTTGAATCCTCCTGCCTCTGTCTCCCGAGTGCTGGGATTAAAGGCGTGCGCCACCACTGCCTGGCAGGAAATCTTTTATGTTGGGCTAAGGCAGCAGCAAAGGGTTTGCACAAGCTCAGTGGAAACAGAGGAGGGGAGAAATAAGAGAGTTTTGGAGAGAGAGAGAATTGCAGGTGCTGCCTCAGCTGAGACTTGTGGATGCGTGGACCTCCCTTCCAAAACCAACAGGTGCTGGATCAGCGGAGGGAGCAATCTTACTATTTGCTGAGTTCTTTCTTCTGTTATATCCTAGCAGTGTGGCAGGCAGGCCTGGTTTGTTCATGATAGCACTTAAATTAGTCCAGAAGTACGACACACTGACTCCAAAGATCTGTTATGCCCAGGATTTTCTGCCCCTCATTGCTAGATCTGGCCCTGCAAGCTTCACACATGCAGAAGCAGCTGTCATCTCTTCAAGCAGAGTGGTGAGTGGCATGGCTGAGGACACCTGGCTGTCTACCCTCCAAGCGTAGTTGGCAGAACTCAGAAGAGGTGGGGGTATATGTATGGAGATCTGGTTCCTAGAGTTGAGAGAGAGAGAGAGAGAGAGAGAGAGAGAGAGAGAGAGAGAGAGAGCGCTATAAAATGCAGGAGGGATGATTTAGGAGCTTGGAAAGTTTGCAAGCAGAGCACCAACAAGTAACTGACTGAAGAAGCTTCCTGCCTTGGGGATAGAAGACTAGAGGATAAAGAAAGTGGCTGCAGTGGGCTGGGTTCCTCTGGGTGCTTGAGGTCTGCTTAGAAAGGAAACACAAGCCTTCTGGGTATGTGTCATCCCAGGATGAATGGGTTGGCAAACCCTGTGTGGACAGTGATGTGTGCAAGTGTGCACGTGGGACTAGTGGACCTTGGAAACTCAAAGGGCCACTGTGCAGAAAGGCAATGGGGGAGAGGGGCTGCAGCGGTGAGAACTGGAGATGTGAAGCCATTAAGATGAGAGCTGGAGAAACCTTCCTTAGCAAGTGGGGACTGGATGCCAGTTAAGATCCACTCCAGAACTGGATGAGACAGAAAATGCCTACAATCCTAACATAGTGAAGGCAAGAGAATCAGGAGGTCAAGGGCAGCCTTGGCTACAAGAAACCCTGTCTCAAAAGTGATTAACCAATTAATTAATTACAAAAATAAAAGAAGATCCACTCCAATCCTGAGCCCTTCCTTACAGACAGAAACCAACTGTTGGGTACTCATCTTCCCTGGCAAGGCCCAATCTTTAACTCTTGGCTTAGACTAACCTGGGGGTAAATACATTCCCCTTGATTTAGGGTGGGTCTGTGATTAGTCCATACAGCATGGGTTGAAAGACTGGCAGATTCTGGGAAGAGAGGCACAGAGAAGGAACCTTGTAGGTTGCTGTGTCTGGATGTGAAGTCTGGAGCAAGCACCACCATCCTGTTACTGCCTGAGGGTGAATGAAGCCGGTGGACAGAGGCTGAGCTGAGACCACAGAGCCAAGGCCCTGTACTGGCAGCCTTTCCTCCCTCAGGGTTTCTCTCTTTCTTTCCCCTCCTTCCTTCCTTCCTTCCTTCCTTTCTTTCTTTCTTTTTCCTTTTAAGGAAGGGTCTTACTGTATCAGCTTTGATGGCCTTGAATTCTCTATGTAGACCAAGATGGCTTCAAACTCAGAGATTTATCTGCCTCTGTCTCCCAAGTGCTGAGATTAAAAGTGTTCAGCACCAGGGTTGAGGATTTAGCTTAGTTTTTGAGTGCTTGGCTAGCAAACTAAGACCCTGGGTTTGGTCCTCAGCTGGGGGATTGGGGTGGGGGCGGGGAGAAGGAAGGAAGGAAGGAATGGGGAAAGAAAAAGACCAAAAAAAAGGTATTTAGCACTATACCTGGCCCCTCAGGATTTCTTATCGAGGTTCTAACACTCCCTTTTGCTTTTTAGGTCCCTTGGATAGGGTTTTTCTTCAGTTTCCAATCGAGAGCATCATCCTATCTACGTATTTGTATTTATAGTCACCCACATAAACAACAATGGGAAAGTTATGGATCCTAAAAAGAGAAGCTCACCAAAGAAGCTGATATGTGCAAACAGCCACAGACATTTCCATATGGTTAATGCATGCTGTGAAGATGCCACATGGCTAGGGATGTGACCAACCACTATTAGAGGCCAGACCCCAGAGTCACTTGCACACTTCCATGGTCCATGGAATCTTTAGGTCCATTGTTGGGACAGTTAAGTTCCCCTGAATAAAAGATAGCAACTGTGGGGATTGCTCAGCATGTTGAACTCAGACTGCATAGAGTCAGGGCAGGGACTGTGGAGACAGATACGTCAAGGTTTGAACCCATTCTACTGCTGATGAGCTGTGTGCTTGGAGTAACCTCTCCCAGCCCCAGTGTCCTGAAGGAGGAGGTCCAGTCCTCAGGGAGTCCTAGGGTGTGCATGTCCCTTCCAGTGTAGCAGTATTGGGAGTCGTGGCCTTTAAGAGGTAAAAGACTCACAAGGGATTTTCTTCATGGCTAGATTCATGCCACCATAGGCACTGGGCCAATTTTAGAAGGAGTGGGTTGCTGGCGAGGGAGCTTAGAAGGCTGTCTCTAGCAGGTATGCTTTCCCAACGCTATGCTAGGAGGTAGGTAGTAACAAAACACTAGTCTAGCAGGGGCACTTCCTCTTGGCCTCCCCAGCCTTCAAACCTGTGAGAAAGACATTTTCTTTCCTTTGTACATTATCCAGTCTTTGATACCAGGTTATAGTAGCAGAAAGTGGACCAAGCCAAGTGGTTATGGAGTGTCAGGACCTGGACACCTCTGGTTGCCCTGCAAGTATTAGCAAGGTCCCAGGATTGTGTCAGTGGGATACAGTGTTGCAGAGGCCATCAAAGTGAGAAAGACTCCCAGCAAGATCAACTCAACAGTCTGTAAATGTTAATTTACAAAATTTAATTTGCAAAGTATTAAATGGGGAGAGTGGCTGTTGAGTAGGTTTGTCTGTTTGTTCTTAAGACAGGATCTCATTATGTAGCTCAGGCTGACCTTGAACTTGTGGCAGTCCTGCTGTTTCAGCCTCCCAACTGCCAGCATTCTAAGCGTATGTCATTATACCTGGTGCAAAGAGCACTTCCCCTGCTAAAAGCCAGATAAAAACAATTGGTGATTGCAAAAGCTAGGCAAGTCAGTGACTCAGTTGGCTCTAGAAAGCCCTTTTCTCTCTGCCGATTCCCGGCAACTTCCTGAACACAAATCCTTTCTTCAACCTCGTGTCTCAGCTCATCCAGAGTCCCTGTATTGGCTCAGCCGTGAAGGTCATTTCTCAAGGACATTTTCCCAGCTCTGAGGTAAGAGCTGGCATTAGTCCAAAGTCGTATCCTCCTGCCTACCTAGTTGCCCTGATTGCAGACTTCAGGCAAGCTTTGCACTACAGCCCACACTCCTGCTAAGAGCCACAGCCTGCCTACACCTAATCAACTTTCATCCGAAACAAATCCCTTCTAGGACAGGGATTGGGTCAGGATTAATTCTCCATCTTTAGCCCTAAACCACAACCTTTTGTAATGGATTCTAAAGGTCTCTTGCAACTGTGGTTATCTCATTGCTCTGAAGTTCATCAGACAGATCCTAACCTTATAAGATGCTCCACTTCCAAGCCACAAAATCTAACAACCTCCTTCAGGAATCCCAGCATCCCCCTTCCGCAGGACACTTCACTTCCACCTTGGAAGGACAGGAGGGTTAGGTTAAGAGTGAACCACTTTTAAAAGGTTTTACAGCAGTACAACATGCACTCAGAAATGTACACATCCCAGAGGCACAGCTACAGATACTCTCACAAAGTGAATACACGTGTAACTACCACCGAAGGTATGCAGGGGAACATCCTCTGACCCCTGCAAGGTCTTCTCTTGCCCTTCTCCATCACCAACCCCCTCAAACATAACTTCAAACATTGTGGGATGCCTTGAACCAAAGAAGCACCAAAGCTCAGAACCAGGGGGAAACTCAGTACTGTTTGTCTTCTAAAAGCTCTTCCAGAGGGCAAGGAGGCACTGGGAATTTGTTGCAGAGATGGTGATGGCTGGGATCAGAGAGTTGCAGGGAGGGGACAGAAGAGACGAGGACAGGAATGGGGGATTAGAGCCCAACTTGTCCACTGTCTTAGCTGTGTTTTTCTCTGGCCTGCAGGTTGATTGGGTGACCTTAAAAGCCTCCTACACCAGAGCTCAAAGTCTTTTATTCAAACCAGTCATCCGGAAAGCAAGCCTCCCACTGGTGCTTAATTCACTCAAGGAAAGATTAGAAGAACCTGGTTACCAGACTTTGAGAAGTTGCTCATAAAATTCAGCAGGAACCTGCAATCCTCAGAGACTTCTATTTTTACCAAAAACACACACAGAGAAGTGGCGAATTTTCAAATGAATTAGACATGAGATTGATCTTTTTATAAAAGAGAAAAGGAACCATGATGCTATGTTGGAACTCTCCCTATCATATCTGAGTTCCTGAAGCTGCCTCATCTTGGTGGCTCATATCAAGTCTGCGCTCTGACCCAGGTCCAGCCCACTCGTAGGCAAGTGGCCAGAGACACTCCAAGGACTCCCGAAAACAATGATCACGGTCTTGCTTACAACCCCCAACCTGGACATGAGGCACTTTAAGGGGAGTTGGTGGAGATGATTCCTCCAGCCCCAACTGAATAAGAACTATGCACACAGTAAGGGCCACATGGCCTTAAACAGGACCGGCTCAGACACGGCTGGAGTGATAACCCTAGGTCCTCTGCTGGTGCTGCAGAGCTATGAATCTGCAGATGTTTCAAACCTGTCTTGTTTTAGATTCAGCACACTGTGCTCCTCGGCAGAACCAGCTGCCTGGCATGCTTGACTCTACAAAAACACTCAAGGACTCTGTGTTTTTTCTTTTCAGCTCTGTATGCACAGCATCTGTGGTTCTTAAACAGTGCCCTGTGGACTCCACTGTGCAGCAGCTCCAGAGCCAGCAACAGACACTGCTCTGGATCTCTGCACACATTATCCAGGACACTCGGTCTATGCACATGGCATGCCTTTCAGATTATCATCTGGCAGGTGGTTCTCTATCTTTCTGGCCAAAACAGTAGGATTTTAAAAATGACAGATGTTCCATGGCTTACAGTAGGCTTGAGTTCCAGTAAACCCAGCATAGGTTAGATGTGTCCAAAGGTGAAAATACTGCTAAGCTATTGAACACCACAGCTTTGCAAACAGTCAGCTAGCAGACACGTAGAACCTTTGGATATTCTCATACAATCTTGTCACTTGCAAAGTTCATGCCTGAGAACCATGCAATCAGAAGAGAGTGTCAGAGGCCCTAGAGCTAGAGTTACAGGTAATTAAGAACTACCACACAAAGTAAGTGCTGGGAACTGAATTCTGGTCCTCAGAGCAGTACATGGTCTTAACTGCTGAGCCATCCCTCTAGCCCCTCGGAATACGCTGAGAAAGTTCAGTGTATTGTCTTGGTCACATTTATAACCATCTACAACATGCACTGATTGAATCCTTACTCGGAGCATCTGCTGTTCAGATCCCAACCTTGATTACAGGGCTGCCTGAGACCTGTAGTTTTACTGCCTACTGCCTGCCATCCCTGGAGTAGAACTAGCCCAGGAAAAGATGGAAGTCTAAACTTTCACGCATGGTTTCCATTGAATGCATGTGGTGTTCACAATACCACAAAGTTAAAAAATCAAAACTATCACTAATTGAGGACTGTCATTAACGTATTCATAGTTTACCAAGTAAGATAAAATAAATCTTAAAATGTCTTTTCTCTTTAAGAAATGGAGATGAAAAATTCTAATCTAAACGAGGTCAGAGAAGAGTAAGGAGCACTTCTGTGGAAGTGATGGGGTCTTGACGAGAGGAAGTGAGTCTCTGTTTTACCATCAGCTGATTACCCAGTTTAAAAGTAAAAATGCCAGATTCTCTAGTGCTTCAAGAGAAGACAGGCATTACTGTCTTGGTTTATGGTAGCACTGAGTCTCAATAAACCAAGTATAGGTTCATAAACATGTGGATTTTTAAATATTGGCAGTGTGCTAGTTAGTGTTAACTGTCCAGTTAACACAGTTTAGAATAATCTAAGAAGAACATCTCAATTGAGAAATTGATTATCTAGATCAGGTTGGCCTGTGGGCCCTTCTGTGGGTGGTCCGCTTCATTGCTACTTAACTCAGCCCACTGTGGGTGGTACCATTATCTAGGCTAGGCACTGAACTGTGTAAGAGTAAAGAAACCTAGCTGAGCATAAGCAGCAAGTAAACTAGGATCTACATGTTTATTCTCTTTCTCTCTTGCCTATAGATATGATGTTTTAAGTTTCCAGCAATAATGGACAATAAGCTGGAATTGTATGCCAAATAAAACCAAAATGAAGTAGGGCAGGCAACAAAGTCAAATTTTAAAAGATTAAACACATCTGTAGTGGAACCCATGGAGTCTGTGGGCATAGACTTCTGTTTTTAGTCTATTAAGAAAAGAGACTCAGGGCACTGCAGGGGAGAAGCATTTTGAGGCTCTCTCAGGAACTGATAAGGATCCAGATGATTGCAAACAAACAAAACTGAGAAGAATAGGGAGTTCAGGTTCCAGAGAGCTAAAGACCTAAGTCACCGTGGCTCTAGGATGCTGGTGTTGCCAGCAAAACCACCTGCCTCGGGGAGATCTGGAGTGCTTGGGTGAAGAGGGATATGTCCGCCAGCCACCAAGAGGGACCACAGCCCTCACCTACTTTCTGTTGATAAACCAACCTTCCTCTGTCTTAGGCTTGAAATCATCTTATATGGAAGATAAACTAGATCCATTCCTGTTTATGATTAAATCTGTTTCTCAAGGATTGGGCTATGCCCCCCCTGTAACCTTAACTACAAAAGATTCTGTACTGCTTGTTCCAGGAAACTGTATCCATTCCTTTGTTTCATAGATTATTATGGCCACCTTCTTAGTCCACGACTACCTTTTTACAGCTACCTTGTAACCCTGTCTTTGTTTCAGGAAGTTGTTTTGACCAACTTGTTATGCTTATGTTCTGTTTCAGCAGCTCCACCTGTTTGTATGCCAACCCTCCTATTTGGAAACCCCCTACTTCTGATGTGAGAGTCAAAGTTATGTTTTAAGTTTTAATTTCTGTGTTTAAGAGATCCACAGAACAAAAATGCCTCTAACCTATAAGCCCCTTGCCCAAAAAGAGGTATTTTCTGAGATTCAGGGGACTATTGTCTATAGAAGATAACAAACCCATGTTTCCACTTTCCTAAGCAAGTTTGGTTGACCCAACTCCACCAAATGTGCTTGATCACATGTAGGCAGGAGATACATAGGTAGGAAATACATCAGAACGTGTGCTTGCCCCCAACTGGGCACAGGTAAGAAGTTAGCCTTATGGGTTTGCCTTTGCAAGCACCTGGCCAATGTAGCTTGTGGCCATTTTCTGTGAGCCCCAGAATGGACCTGGGCAGAGTCTATTATCCTGGCCAGTATTTAATTAAAGCTTGCTTCAAATATAGCTCAAAACTGTGGTAGTGGTCATATGCTTTCCCGATGGGATTAACACTAAACTATAAAAGCCTGTATCTTCCCCATGTTCAAGGCTGATCTCTTGAACCCTGCCTTTAGGGAGAGGCAGCCTGTGTACATAAATTTTAAAAAGGCTTCCCTTAACTACTTTGGCTATAATGATTTGGGTCGATGGGCTTTCTCCTTACATCTGTGGGATTAACATTGTGTAGAGCCCATCACCCAGTTCAAACAAGGGAGGGAAAATCCCATAACACTAGGCACGGCAAACTTCCTACAGCTAGAGACAACAACAACAACGCTTTAGACTCAGATGCCCCTGAACAATAGCTTTTAAAGAGTGGGTCATGGAGCCCTGAGAGCCCCAAGACTTTCAGAAGGTTTTTAAGGTAAAACAATTTCTCATAATAACCTGAAGATAGTATTTATCTCTTGGGCTGTGCTGACATTTGTGTGATGACCAAGGAGAATGAAACTGAGCCCTGCTCCTGTGACTCAGGCCTGGACTGTGCTGGGGACATCACCATACAATGAAGGTGCACTTAGGGATGTTCTGGATGCAGCATAAGGACTGTTTATCCCCTCAACCTTGAGTCTCTGCGTTGTGGTAGCTCCAGTGCTGCACTGCCAAGCCTCCTGAGGAGGCTGCTGTGGCAGTTACCTTGACAAAAAGCTCTGGAGGGAGGAGGAATTTGAGCTGCAAGATTTTTTTTCCCCTTGTTTCCTTTTTAATGGAGCACCATTTTTACCTAAAAGAATCACTGGTAGATAAAATGTGGTTATTCAGACTTGGATATGTGGCAGCTTATTTTCAAATGAACAAAATGAGCCTGTCACATCAGAGAAACCCACGAACAGCATTTGTTGCCAATGATAGCATTGAAGTTTCAAGAAAAATTTTAAAATTTTGGAAAACTCTCCAACCACTACCATAAGTTGAACTGTTTTTCAGTACTTTAGTACCATTCTGAATGGTGATATTAACCAATGTGGTTCTCAAGTCCAAAAGACACCTGGGACAAATGGCTAACTCTGGTGCCTAACAGCATACCAGAGCACACAGCATGCCTGCATATATGCCTGCAAACCAGAAGAGGACACCAGACCTCATTATAGATAGTTATGAGCCACCATGTGGTTGCTGGGAATTGAACTCAGGACCTCTGGAAGAGCAGTCAGTGCTTTTAACCTCTGAGCCATCTCTCCAACCCTGTGTAATTAATTTGTAAGTAACTACTTCCTATACACATGTGATTTCCAAAAATACCCATAATTTTATAAAAGGACAATAATATCCGTCTCTTCTTCCTAACCGCATATAAGGGTGTAGATTTACTTCCTTCATAGTCTTCAACTGAAATGACATATCACAGCAGACAGAATGCAATGATCCAGAGATTAACTAGAACTGCAAAAGTTTAAAACAATGGTACTCTTCTTGCTCAATAGTTTTGTTTTAGGAAGTGCAAGTTATTTTTAACGTACTAAATATAAATGCATTTAAAAGTATTAGATGCAAATGTGTGAACATTTATTGGGTTTGTCAATTTCTTAAAATGAATGTGGTGGTTTGAATATGCTTGGCCCAGGGAGTGGCAATATTAGGAAGTGTGGTCTTGTTGGAGTAGGAGTGGCCTTGTTCGAGGAAGTGTGTCACTGTGGGGGTGGCCTTTGAGACCCTCCTCCTAGCCACATTAGAGTCAGTCTTCTCCTGTTTGACTTTGGAACAAGATGTAGAACTCTCAGCTCCTCCAGCGCCATGCCTGCCTGGATGCTGCCATGTTCCTGCCTTGATGATAATGGACTGAACCTCTGAAACTATAAGCCAGTCTCTTAATTATTGTCCTTCATAAGAGTTGCCTTGGTCATGGTGTCTGTTCACAGCAATGGAAACTCTAAAACAATGAATTACTAAATATAATTGTTTTAAATTTTATTTATTATTATAATTATTGCTGATGTTTGTGGTGATGTGTGTACATGCATTGGGGGGAGGGGTGCACATATGCCATAGCACCTATCAGGAGGTCAGGGAACAATTTTGGGGAGTTGGTTCTCTTCTTCCACAATGGAATCCCAAGAGCAAACTCAGGTCGTCACCCTTCCATGGCAAGAGCTTTTTACTGACTGAGTCATCTTGCTGGCACAACCCTGAGTTTGACTTTGGGTATAATAAACAATGATGGCACACAAAAATAGCACTTGAAAGTTCCTCAGCTTTTCAAAACACAAAAGTGAGAGAGAAACTAGGTATGGTGGCACATGCCTATAATCCCAGCCCTTGGGTAAAGCAGGAGGCCCAGGAGTTAGTGCCCAGCCTGGGCTATGCAGCATGTTGTGGACTAGTCTTAGAGAGATCCTGTCAATTAAAATAATAATAATAATAATACCCCACATGAATAAGAAGTTTGAGAAGGCTTTAATCTAGACCAAATCCTACAGGTTTATACTTTTTTTGGAGGCTGGAAAGAGCTCGGCCACCAAGAGAAGGGATAAGAAGGGGGGATATTAGGTTTCAAACTGAAGGAGTGGGGATTCAGGAGGACACTGGGATAGATTGCTAGGGAGTATGGAGTTTATTGAAGGGTTCTGAATGCCGTGGGCAGAGAGGCCACAGCATGGAAGGAGTTCTGAGGAGCTTTCAGACCCCGGCATCAGAGACAGACAGCATGTGGGGGTCTCTGTCTCTAAAGAAAGGAATCAGGGCCCACATGGCAGAAGCAGGTTTCATTTCTTACAGCTTTCTGAGGATGGGGTTGGTTTCAGATAAAGAGTCTGGAGCCTGCCTCTCTGATTCCCAGGCAGGGAAAAGTGGATGAGGACCAGAATGTCTGGCTGTGATGTAAACTCACTTCCCAGGTAACAGAGTCTGGCACCAGAAAGTCTGGTAATTAGGGGCTCACAGACAGTGTCCCGTATGTAATGTACGACATTGGTCATGTATGAAAGGAGGTCACTGACAATACTGCTGCCTGGTCAGAAGCCGGATTCTAACACTATGTTCTCACAGAGGACAGTAGAGGTCATGATTTACAGCTTAAAATTCACTTTCATCTAGATTATATTTCATCTCCAGCTCCTCTCTGAGAAGCCAACAGAAGGTACCTTTGGCATACCAGAAGACAAGGCTAAGGAGAAATGTCTGACCTCCAAATCAGCTGCTGAGGAAACAGTGAGGATGTGACTCCAGGTCCTCAGAACACGACCCAAAATGCCTTCGGCTCACACACACTCTACCTCTGGATTGTATGGGATCTTCTACCTCTCTCTCTCTTCCTTTTCCTCTCTCCCTTGATGGGTCTCATGCATACCAAGCTATGTCTAAAAGGGAGACCAAAATTCACTTTTCAAATTGAAACATTCTCTACATGAACACAGAAGCTCCACCCTCAGCTGGCAGCCCTGACAGCCCAGTGTCCCATCTGTCCCATGACTGGGACTGAGGGAGCAAGGGTGACTGGATCTTCCTGGAGCCAACCAAGAGTTTGAATTGAGACATACAGGCTACTGTTAGGAAAAATGACTAAGCAGAGAAGATAATGCCACACTTGCTTTTCTGGTCTCCACATCCTGGAAGTGACCCTCAGGGTGCATCTCTAGTTGCTACCTCCCCCCCAGCTTTGATTGACATGGCCCCTGCTGCTCTAGCTCCGGGGCTCTCAATGATTGGATGGACCATTTTCCCACTTCATGAACTAGAACAGTGAGACGATGCTGCACAGGGGGGCATCGGACTGAGCTATGGTGCAGTGGCTTTGCCTTTCAGAACCCAACCCAGCACAGCAAGGCACGGGAGAGCTGGGAGTGTCTCCTCCATGTCTGAGCTCCTCCCTGTTCCCTGGGAATCACATTTTCCCTTCACCCAAAGTCAGATGCATAATAATGAGACACATACTGGAGCCTGCAAAAACCATTTTCACTTCAATTTAGGATCAGGTAGATAGATGGGTTTCATGCCATAGGACTTTCTGGTAAAGTGGAGCTTTCCTCCAGCCCAGAAAGTAAATCCATTTCCAGTAGTTATCCAGAGCTTCAGTGAAGTGCCAGAGGGCTCAAGAACCCTGGCTTTGGTCAAAAGTATAACCTGTGGTGCAAAGACTGAAAGAAAAGCTGCTTCCTATGTTCTCGCTCCGCCTTCTTCCTAGCTCTGCCTCCAAACTCCGCCCTCTTTTCTGCACATCTCTGCTCAGGCAACAGCGTTCAGCAAGCATATTTCACACCTCACCCCTCCCCATTCTAATGATTTATTTTTTCTGTCTCTTTACATATATGTCTCTCTGTGAGTGCATGTGCACATGTGTACAGGTGCCTGCGGTGGACAGAAAAGGGTGTTGAGCAGTTGTGAACCACTGAGTGAGCTCTGGAACTTGGGTGGTCTGCAAGAGCAGCAAGTGCTCTTAACTGCTGAGCCATCTCTCCGGTCCCATTCTCTTCTTTCTAAGCACAGCAATAACAATCATAGAAAGCCTTGCAGAGAGTCTTTACTGCTATGACAACTGGGCAACACTTCAGTGACAAGGACACTGTCATCCCCAGCTGGCAGGAATGCAAGGGCACAAGCTTTCTTCAGGGCAGCTTGGCAGCAAGCTAAGAAAAGCGTTCATACATTTTGATGCTGTGATTTCTTTAAAAAGATGTATCCAAAGTTAACAGTAATGTATCATAAGCCATGCTCATATTAGCAAACAATCAGAAGCAACCTAAAAAATGTCAACCACCAAAGGATGAATTAAAGAAGTGATTACAATCCAATATATGTGGCCCTGAAAATCATGGTAAAATTATATGATAAACTGCTTAAGATAAGCTTATAAAATTAAAAGTCAGAATATAAGAATCAGTGAGCCTGGAGGTGATGGTGTAGGCCTTTAATCCCAGCGCTCAGGTGGCAGAGGCAGTTGGCTCTCTATAAGTTCGAGGCCAGCCTGGTCTACAGAGTGAGTTCCAGGACAGCCAGGGCTACACAGAGAAACCCTGTCTTGAAAAACCAAAAGAAAAAAAAATATGTGCATGCGTACATGATGATGCAAGCCTGTAATCCCTGCACTCAGGAGGCCCAGACAGGAAAATAGCAAACTCAAGACCAGCCTGTAGTAAATAGCAAGTTCTTCTTTCAAAAAAATAACATAGATAAAAACATTGTTATTAATCATTTTTGACTTGTTAGGGCCACAATACCTGCAGAGACACTCTAAGGAGGGAAAGGTGCCTCTGGGTTCATGGATTCATGGTGCTTCCGTCCACTGTGGCAGAGGAGAAACAATAGGACAGCTGGGTTCCTGGTGGCAGGTATGTGCAGCAGAGGCTCTTCACATCTCCTGGTGGACCAGGGAGGGATACCGTACCCTGGAGGACCTGTCCCTGGCAACCTACTTGCTACAGTGAAACCGCACCTGCCAAATTTTCCAGAATGTCCCAAAGTAGGGCCACCAGCAGTGTTCAATACATGAGCCTGCAGGGGAACATTTCATATCCAAATTATAACACAAATAATACAAATAATACAAATAATAACACAAATAATAAAGATTAAATGTAGCATAAATAATTCTAATACATTTCTCAAAATGTTCTGTTTACAATGACAATTGATGCAGCTAAGAGCCTCTCCGGGACTCCATACTTGAAGTCAGATAAAATACCAGCTTTGTGGGGTCCATCCTTCGACACTGCCTGACTGTCATCTCTACTTCCCCCTGATCAGATGGTAAGCTACAGCAATGTCCCCTCCCAGGTCGTGTGGCTTCAAGGCTTTCTCTTGAGTCATCTCAAGCATACAGGAAAACTTGGCACCTCCTCCAAGTTAGATAACTACTGTCTGACAGCCCCTGCAGCCACCTTGCTGCATTAGGTGCTACTTCTCATGAACCTAAGGGCAGTGGCCTTTCTTTGGCTCATTGGTCCCTAAGGCCTCGCCTTGGAAGTGCTTTCAAATCAAGCATTAAAGGGGCTGGAAAGACGACTCAGCACAAACTTCTCTCACAGAGGCCCGTTTGCAATATCAGGTGTCTCACAATCTGAAACTGCAGCTCAAGGGGAGGGGATCTCACACCCTCTGCTGGACTTCTTGGGCAGGCTCCTGCCCTCACATTCGCACGCGCGCGCACACACACACACACATACACACACACACACACACACACTACAAATGTTAAATATTTAAATAAAGCATTAACTAAAATTCAAGTATAAACTTTGTAAGTTTCAGATAAAGAAATTGCGACAGCTCAGGCCACTCCCCACCACAGGTTGCATAAGGTTTTATAGGCTGTGCACTGCACAAAAGTGCCTGGATCCACAGCTTTCTCTTCCCTCAGCTTGACCCAGCCCAGAGCAATTGGGGCCTTTTACTTTTCGAAAAGGCACCATTGCCCTCTGACAAAGACAAGTCGTAGCTTCGTATTAGGCCACACCCACCTAATTCCTGCGGTGATGCTTCACTGATCAACCACAAAGATAGCCACATCTTTCAGTGCCAACCAATGTCTAGCTGAAAACAAACAGCACCTTTTAAAAAGAAAAATGGTTTAAATCTCACACATTTATAATTCACATCATATTTACAATGCCATTTACAATATAGCCAGCATTGCCCAGGAGAGCTATCTGGATGACATTAATGTCGCGCCCCATCCAACACATTAGCCTCTATCCAAAAGTAGCTACTGAGTACTTGACATGTAGGAAGTGTGAGTCAAAAAGTGAACTCTTAATTTTAGCTAATTTAAATAGCCGTGAGAATGAATAGCTATTTTATTAAACAGTTCAGGAATAGAGGGGCTCATTAAACACGAAGTTGGCTTCAGGGGAGGACTGACCAATGCTCCCTCACCCCAGGACATAAAGTGGGAGTTGTCTCTCCAGCTAGGCTAGCTTAGGGCTCCCCAAAACAGGACATAAAAAGCGATAGGTAGTCATGGCTAGCTCAGCTCAAACCAGCTTCAGGGTTTGCGCATGCGCAGAGTGCTGTTACCTTCCCCTGGTGAACTTTTCAACTTTAGGGGTACTTAACATCCTAAACACATACCTGCATCTTACACATCTACTTATAATGGACTCAACCCTGGGTAAAATGGGCGTCTAAGAAGAATTACCAGCCACACATTTCCTGGGTTCCCTCCGGAGAGGAAGACACCATAGGGGAGGGTATAATAGGGAGAAAAGAAATGTAAGACCATCTTGCTTCCTTGCTTGCTTTTAATTAGCTCCAGAATGCTCTTTCTGCTGCTGTTTCCCCTCTGAATTCCTCTCTTTCAGGAGCTCAGGGGCAGAGACAGTAGCTGGGAAGGAGAGCAGAAGACTGGGCAATCTCCTAACAAACTTCGCAATGGTCTGACTGCTTGCTATAGATACTGGATCCCCAGGCTCCTTCCAGAGTCTGTGGTTCCTTAGGGTGGAGCCAAGGAGTTTGCACCTCCAAGCATCACCCCAAAGAACCCCGCTTGTGTAGGCTGGACTATGAAGTACATTCAGGAAGTCACTAGCAAGTGGAGCTGTAAACTGACCCCCAAAAGAACAGGCACAAAAGCTACCTCGGGCTTATCAAAGGAATGGACCTAGAGACAAAGACCTCTGCCAGGCCCAGAACATGCAGGGCACCTAAACTGACCATCCCATAAGACCCCTGGGACTCTTTCTTCTTTCCTAAGATAAAGACAGAATGCCGCTGTCGCTGCTGCTGCTGCTGCTGCTGCTGCGATTTCTGCCTTTGCAGCCTACCTCCACTCCTGCTTGCCCCTCCAGGGTAATAGATCTCCTTTGTTCTGAGAATTTGGTGTTTGGATGTGTCTGTACTGACTCCGAGGGAGCCGCCCTCTTTTATACACTGTCTGTGAACCCCTAACAGGCTCACCATGCTGGGAAAAGAATAATCATCGTTTCCCACAAAGAAACACAGGAATCAAGCAGAAGTAACTCAGCAAGGCAATTTCTTTTAGCAAAAAGAGAGTGCCAGCACCCAAATGGAGCCAGCATGGAGCCAGCAAGCAAGCATAGCTGAAAGGCCTCTTTTATCCCCCAACTGTATCTCATCCTATTGGTGGGGACTCAACTTCACAATCGGATATGATTGGCTAATTGGCTCAAAGGAGAAGGAAGAGGTCGTGAGTAAAGACCTTGTCAGCCTAACTACGTTTGATAGAAAACGAAAAGCACCCTGTCTCTCACCCAGGTGCCTGGGTTCCAGGATCACTGGCCCGTCACACACCCTATAACAAATACTCGTTTGCAAAATGCTCCCTCCTTCCCACACCCTCAGAGGACACACTCCTTCCCTGGAATTTCTTCCACTCCCCCTGCTGCTCAAAAATCAGAGACAGCCTGACTCCATGAACACCCTCCTCCTTCTGGGACCTATAAGAAAGACACCCAATTCTGTCTATTGGGCCTGAACACTCACCCATCAGGTGAGCACCCACCCAGCACCCACCATGGTGCTGTCTGACCCTCTGTTGCACACTAACAGACATCTTACCCCAAAGGGCAATTCACCTCCGCGCCACCCTTGAGCCCCAGACCTGAGACCTTTCATTCTCAAGTTATCGTACTCTGACCTTTGCTCCATGCTTCTATAGATTGTAAAACAGCTACAGTTCAAGGTGGGAAGAGAAAAATTAGACTCCTTTCTTTCCCTTGGTTCGTGCCAAACTGTAAATAGTTTGTTTTCTAATTTTCTTTGGAATGTAGGAAAAATAAGGCAGGGGTAAGAACCTACGCATTCATAACATTTCAGCTCCCTCGCTGCTTAGGGCCACCTTGCAGATCTTCTGGAAGCTCCACTTACCCATCAAGCTGTCAAAGAAAGCTTCCCTGGCTGTGGGTCCTCTGCAGAACAGTGAGTTCTGTGCAGAGCCAGACATGATCAATTCCCACTCTGAGATCATATAACATTACCTGGTTTAGAACACATTTCAGTGTATGCCCGGAATCTCAGTGAACCCTCTGTGCTTGATAGTTTTATGCCAACTTGGTACAGTAATCTGAAAGGAGGGAACCCCACTTGAGAAAATACCTCCGTAAGACAGAGCTGTAGGCAAGCAAGCCTGTCCAGCGCTTTTTTTAAAAATTGGTGACTGATGGGGTAGGACACATTGTGGGTGGGGCCTTCCCTAGGCAAGTGGTCTGGGCTCCATAAGAAAGCAGGATGAGCAAGCCATTAAGCCAGCTCCTGCCTTCTCGTTACTGTCCTGACTTCCTTGGATGGTGAACAGTAAGATGGACATGTAAGCCAAATAAACCCTCTCCTCCCCAAGTTGCTTTGGATATGGTATTCATCACAGCAATAGTAACCCAAACTAAGATACCTTCCCTTCCTTCACCACCATGAAAATAATCCTATCTGTTTCAGCCTTCAACCCTCTAGAGCGAGCTACAAGCTGATGGGGAGGGTGGCAGGTAGAGAAGAGACCCATGAGCTTTTTTTGTTTGTTGGTTGGTTGGTTGGTTTTGTTTTTTGTTTGTTTGTTCCCTGTTCCTGGTGACAAAAATCCTTGTTCTGTGCAGTTTAATGATAGCAGATAGAGGCCATGAGGACTCTGGCAACAGATAGGTTCTAACTCAGTCACAATTGACCACGATACCTGCTAGTGGAAAAGGTCTCCAGGAAGAGAAGGAGGCTGCCTGCCTGCTCAGCTCCAGTCAAGGAGGTTGCACCTGGAAGGTGGGAAGGAAGTCAGAAGGCTCTCCCTCTCCCTCTGCCTCTCCTGGAGAGCACTGCCTGTCTGATCTGCTTTCCTCTCCCCCCCTTGAAAGCTCGGCACAGATCATTGATTGAAGGCCAGTCTGCTTTCAACAGATCCTTTGAGGAGGAGTTAGCTCCTGCTCCCAAGCCTCAGGGCACCTGGACATAAAAGAATCTCAGAGAACTGGGGAAGATACTACTCTAGGTAGCCAGCTTCCATTTTCTCTCTAACCACCATCATACTGGCATCGGTAGAGTCGGCCACCCCCAAGTCTCTACCCACCTCCCCACACACCCCCTACCCCAGTCAGGGCTTGGCCAGTGAATCAGCCTTTTGTCAGATGGAAGTTAAGTTCAATCATTAATAACTGGGAAGGTTTGGGGAGCCCATTTTCTTGTCCTTAAATCATCTGGTCCCCCTGACCCAGGAGGAGCCTGCCAGCCAGCTGCCATCACCAAACAGATCACAGCTACCCTGGCACCTTGGCTTGGGTCTCTTTCCAACTGAGCTGTCACACATGACTTGGTGAGCGATCTCTGGCTGCCATTCAGGGGAAGACAGATGGCTGAGAAATTATTTTCTGGAGTTTCCTGACCAGATTTCTCTCTGATGTTTCATGAAGCAAGCTGTGGCTTTAAGAATCATCCCTGAAATCTTGCTTGGTTGGGAAAAGCGTAAACACTATGGATACAAGTCAGGACAGCCTATTTCCATTTTGGGGGACACAGATAATGTTGGGTCTGGAGTGGCACAAATGATGAGGACCACGCAGTACAAATCAAGCAGGAACAATTTATTGACTGAAGCCTTCTAAAGGCTAATCGATTAGGGACATGACCAGACTGGAGCTGGAACCACGAGCCTCAGCAGGCGATGCACAGGCCTTTTTAAGCAAAAACAAACAAAAAAAAACACAAACCAAACCAAACCCCCCCCCCCCCACACACACACACACAAGCAGGAAAAGGGAGAGCAATAGAGGTAACTTGTCCTTAACGGGGATTGGCTATGTCTATGTCAGCAAGGAACTGATTGGCCATGGCTAACTCTTGCCGATTACCCAGGAAGGTTGGGGGGGGGTGTTGAGACAAGTAGGGCAGAGGACAAATGGAGGAGGGAGGGGAGGAGTTACCTTTCATTGCCCCCTTGAGGTGTGTTCCAAATCAAATCCTTGATTCAGGATCTTCTGACTCTAGAGTTAGGCGGAAGTATTGAAACCTCAGAACTATCAACTAGACAAGGAGATTTGGTCCTGCACAAACTTAATTAGTGCATTTATAATGCAAGGACCAAAAAGCAATAACAACAATAAAATCAGCAGAGGTCCCACTGTACCTGAAAGTGTGATTTAACCAGGGGACCAATTTAACAGTCCCTGGAACCATGAATATGACCGAGTCCTTTCTTTTTCCCTCTCTATGAGGCTGTTTTTAAGTTCTTGTAGGGTATTTCTAATGACCCCTGAATGATTAGCAGAGACATAACAGGACTCTCCTAAGACTACAGAGGCCTCCTCCCTTGAAGAATAGTAGATCTAAGCCTCTTCAGCTTTGGAGAGCCATTTCTGCCAGGGAGTCTACCTAATGTTCTGAATAGGAGGTGGCCATTTGTGTTTGGGCCAGGTCCCTGTCTATTATTGAGCTATTATATTTGTAGTTACTTTGTTTTAGTAGCAATTTGGAGGTGCCTATGTCTGCCAACCCAGCCTATTCCTATCCCTATCAAGGCAGGGGATGAGTATGAGGACTGCCTATTTGTCTGGGTGGGGGAGATAGGAGGGGTCTGTAGGTGTTGGTGGTCAGTCTTTCCCTGATAATATAATAGCTGGGGTATATTTAATATAAAATAGACCAGGACATGGAGTTCTGGTTGATCATCCTGCATGAACTGTGAGAGGAGGTTAGTCCCAAAGTGCATGCACACCAGGTACCTTTTGGTGTGGCCAAGAGATTAGTGAATTCCAAACCAATGCAATTGGAGGACTGTAAGACATGGATATTAAGGTTCTGGCAAACCCAAGAATAGAGAGTGCATCCCAGGGGATATCCATGTGACCTGAAATAGGTACCATTTCTTTTGAGATCTCCTATGGTTATGGGGGATTCCCAAGGGCAGGAGTAGGTTGTCAGTGAAGGGAACTATTTTTAGCTGTGAAAATGGCTTGGGATCTGTCACTGCTGTTCCTACGTAGTATGGTGGCTTTGGATCCAGAGCCAACAATAGGCCATGAGGTCAGGAGCAGTGTTATTAAGGAGAGTGGAAACTGCACTGACCATGTCTGGCAGTAACAGGATGGAAGAAGACCCTATTTCCAAGTCAGCCTGAAGGACATTTAAGTTCTCCTGGGGATTGATATCTGAGGAGGGTTTGCTAGAGTCCTCTGGGCTTGGAGTGGGAATGGGTGTGGAGGAAGGCTTAACAGTAGGTCTGGCATCCTCAGATAGGGGCCCAATTGGGACGCTTGGCAAGCAAGGGGCCTCAAGACACTGAATAATATAGGAGGTGCCCGGATTGTACCCTGACATGTATGCCCCCAAATCCCATGTCTTTCCTACTTTCCAGGGGTTAGAGGCAAACAGATTCCAACTCTTAACCTGAAGGGTTATGGGATAACATTGGTTGGAAATGCAAGGCTGAGTTCAGCCCATGGAAACTGTCAAGTTAGTGTTCAGTCTGTTTTTCAATTACCTGAAGTCCAAGACTGACAACCCCAATAAGCACAGTGGAATTGTCTATACATTGGTGCTCATTGGGTTTATAGGGACCAGTTTGGTGATACACCTAAGTCTTCTGCAATAGCAGGCCATGGGTCTGCCAGGTACTGTAAAGATGGGGGTGTATTTTCCTTTCTTGCCGTGATTGGCTGATTCCTATCGGCTAATTTTGACTAAGAAGCTGTTTTCTTTTAGAAGACCTTGGCCTTCCTTTCTCCTGTGTGTTCCTTTGTCACTCTATACTTATAATTGTGTGAGTTTCACTAATATGTGTGTCTGTGTGCATGTGTGTGCCTGTGTGTATGTGAGTGCACATGTCTGTGTGTATCTGTGTATGTGTATATATATGTGTACATGTGTGTGCATGTGTGTATGTATGTGTGCATGTGTGTATGTGTGCCTGGGTGCATGTATGTATGTGTGTATGTGTGCCTGGGTGCATGTATATATGTGTGTATGGGTGCCTGTGTGCATATGTGTATGTATGTGTGCATGTGTGTATGTGCGCCTGTGTGCATGTGTGTATGTGTGTGTGCATGTGTGTATGTGCGCCTGTGTGCATGTGTGTATGTATGTGTGCATGTGTGTATGTGTGCCTGTGTGCATGTGTGTATGTATGTGTGCAAGTGTGTATGTGCGCCTGTGTGCATGTGTGTATGTATGTGTGCAAGTGTGTATGTGCGCCTGTGTGCATGTGTGTGCTCTCATATGTACACAGAAGAGGTCATTGGGTGTCCAGCTCTAACACTTGCCTTATACCCTTGGGACAGTGTCTCTGAAATTTTTATGAGTTTTTAACATTTTTAAATGCATTTATTAACTTATTTGTGTCAGATTAGAGGTGGAAACAAGCTTGCCAGAGTGAAAGGAAAACTTGTGGAAGCCAGTTCTCCCCATCTGCAATGTGGGTTCCAGAGATCCAGTTCAGGTCATCAGACTTAGCAGCAGGTGCCTTGTACTGGCTGTTTTTGTGTGTCAACTTGACACAAGCTGGAGTTATCACAAAGATAGGAGCTTCAGCTAAGAAAATGCATCCATGAGATCCAGCTGTAAGACATTTTCTCAATTAGTGATCAAGGGGGGGGGCTTGTGGGTGGTACCATCCATGGGCTGGTGGCCTTGGGTTCTATAAGAGAGCAAGCTGAGCAAGCCAGGAGAAGCAAGCCAGTAAGAAACATCCCTCCATGGCCTCTGCATCAGCTCCTGCTTCCTGACCTACTTGAGTTCCAGTCCTGACTTCCTTTAGTGATGAACAGCAATGGGGGAATGTAAGCTGAACAAGCCCTTTCCTCCCCAACTTGCTTCTTGGTCATGATGTTTGTACAGGAATAGAAACCCTGACTAAGACAGGCCTTTACTCACTACGCCATCTTACAGCCTTCCTCTTGTATTTTTCCCCAGCTAGACTTGCTAGCCAGCAAGCCCCAGAAATCCTCCTTTCTCTGCCCCACCACCAGCTTTGGGATTACAGGCATGATCAACCACACCAAGCTTTTTAAACTTGGCTTCTTCATAGTAGCATTGCGAGTGCTCCTACCCTCTGAGCCATTTGCCCAGTCCTAGACTACAAACTCTCTTTAAGGACAGAAACAATGCCTTGCTTGCCACAGAGTCAGTGCCAGACAAGGTGTCTGGCATGCAGCAGCTATGTGTCCACAGCATTTCCATGGAACCAGTGAATGAACGGACAAGTAACTTGACCAGAGTTGATATTGTAACCCAGTCCCATTTGCCTCAGCCCATTGGCACCCAGATGATACAGACATTGTCCTGTGTGTTATTTAAAGCAATATGATATGACCCCTGGAACTCCTGCAGTATCTTGGGAGTGACTGCAGTAAAATCTTGAATTTGGTATTTGGAATATTCATCAGCCATCCACTTACCATTCTGGTCTAGAAGACAGATCTCTTCCTGCTCTTTATCTGATAATTGGCTGATTTGGACCTTAAAATTACCTCCTACTTCCCCTCAGAGCTATACCTCTGCCACCATGCAGTTTGCTCCCTGGTACAGTCCTTTGCAAAATGCCTGGAGAGCCAGAAAGACAGAGAACCATTATTGTACTTTCCAGCCATACTTGATTGAGAAAGGAAATCACTTACATTTCCATCCCAACACTGTGCTGGTTTGTTAATGCTATGACCCGTCAGCTAGTATCACAAGATTCAGTTGGCCTGGAGATTGTAAGCAGAAGTCAAAGGAAAGTCTGTTTCTCAGCAGCCATCCCTGAACACAGGAATCACAATAGTTACACATGCAGAACCCTCGAATGGGCTGCATTATCTACCTCTGCTTAATTTAGATGAAGAATGACGTGCATCTGGGGAATACAGAGGCTCAGGAAAAGCCATGTGAACTCTCAGGAGTGGCACTTCAGTGTTCTTTTCCTGTAGAGCCATTGGCTCCCATGGGGCAGGAAAGAAACTAGTACACCATGGCTTCCCACTGGTCTGTGTACAGTAGGGTGTGGCTCTCCCCTGACTGGGAAACCTGGGATGCAATCTCAAGCTACTCAGTTCAAGTGATTTCACCAGGCCTCTCTGAAATGGGAGCTTTTGTTGTTCAAACTACTCTGCTGCTCAAGAAAAATACTGAAAATACCTCTGACACCTTGGATTCCATTCAACACAATAGGAGAAACACTATAAATTGATCATAATTGAATCTAAATGATGGTTATGTTTGGGGGGGGTGTCATAGTCTCTTGTCTTATACATATTTAAAATTTCCATAAAGTTTTTCATTTGACATTTAATAATACTATTAAATAACTTTTTCTGAAGAATAATTCAGTATTACATATCGAAAGCCTTCAAAATGGCCAAAGCATGTGACTCAGAAATTCTACTCCCGGGAATTTGCCTTAGGAAATAAACAGAAATGTGTGAAAAACTGTCTCTACCAGGGCGCTCACTGTGGTCTTATTTATGTTAGCAGGGAGAAGGAAAATAACCTACATGTTGAATAATGAGACCTCATTAAATAACTTATAATGAACTAATATAGCCATTAAAATAATTTGGGGACTGCCCGGTGGTGAACAGAAGTACATATTTCACACTCTATTGATGCAAATAAATTGAATGATTTTACTACTTTGGGAGGTGAATTGGCATTATCATTGGTTTAAATGCATGTTATGACCCATTTCCTGTCACTAATAACTCAGTACAATAGAGAGGGTATGTGACAAAGAAAAGTGATTTACTTTGGCACTTGGATTTGTTTAAGGAGGGGCTACATCTGGTGAGGACCTCCAAGTCCTGAGGTAGCACAGTCTTCCTGTGGTGATAAGCAGAATTCATGTGTCTGTACTTACTCTCTGTTCTCTCTTACAAAGTTATCAATTTTCAGCTAAAGAGGTCCATGACCTTAAAAAGCTTACCTAATTCTAATTACTTTCTAAAGGCCCCATCCCAAAATACCACAACAAAATTAAACTCTCTCTCTCTCTCTCTCTCTCTCTCTCTCTCTCTCTTTCTGTGTGTGTGTGTGTGTGTGTGTGTGTGAGTGTGTGCGTGTGCTTGTGTATGTGTGCAGTGCACATGTGGAAGTCAAAAGGACAGTTTGGGGGCATTGATTCTTTCCTTCTACCACATAGGGTCTGGGATCAAACTTGGATAGTCAGGCTTAACGGCAAGCACTCTTGTCCACTGAGCCATTTCGATGGCCCACCACATTCTTTACAGTAGAAAAAGTTTAAAGAATGTAAGTGAAGACAACTGGATGCATTATAGTGTACCATACAGTGGGAGCTTTGAAGGCACTGTTTGTATGCAACAGTTATTATTAGCTAGCATTTTTGGAAGCTCACAGTGGCTCAGGTGTTATTCTAAGTGCTTTATGCATGTTGGTTTAACGAATTGATCAAAAACAGCTCTGTATCTGTTACTACACTACAAACGGTTCCAAAACTCAGTGGCTTGAAACAGTGAACATGTCTTCCTGTTTGTTGACCTTCCTTCCATCTCGATGGGCACCTGTGGCTTGGGTAAACAGTATGGCAGCCCTTTGTAATTATCAGGCCAGGGCAATTGACTTACATCTCCCAACAGGTTGGCCAGGGCTTGTTTATATCATGGTGATAGAATTTCAAGGGTGGGATTATGCAAGCATATGTCGATGCTCCAGTCCAAACTGGAACACCATCATTCCTGCCGCCTTCTACAGCCACAGCCGACCCAGATCCAACAGACAGGGAAAGTTTTCTCTTTGGTTTGTTTGTTTGTTTTTGATAGGAGGAACTTCAAAGTCCTGTTTCCAGAAGTGTTAAAACATCAAGAGAAATAATTTGAAACATTTTTATAATCATTCTTCCATGTTGTTAAAGTGAACAACTGTGTTGTAGACTCCTACCCATGCAATCCAGGAAAAAGCCAGACACACACACATACAGAGAGAGAGAGAGAGAGAAAGAGAGAGAGAGAGACTGAAATACTTCTGTCAAGCACATAAAATTTCTCTTCACTGTAGTTATGCTGATGAAAAACTACACTGTCAAATGAACATTGTTTATGTACAAAACCTGTAATTTAAAAAATAAGACTTGGGCTGGAGAGATGGCTCAGAGGTTAAGAACACTGATTGCTCTTCCTAGAGGTCCTGAGTTCAACTCCCAGCAATTACATGGTGGCTCACAACCATCTGTAATGGGATCTGATGCACTTTTGGTGTGTGTCTGAAGACAGCTATAGTGTACTCATATAAATAAAATAAATAAATTTTTTAAAAAAGACTTAAAAACTAAACTGTCTTACCAGTTATATTGACTCCAATGCTTGGGAGGCTGAGGCAGGAAAATTGTCATGAGTTTGAGGCCATCCTGAGCTACAAGGTAAGACCCTGTTTGAAAACAACAGCAAAAAACAAAACCAACAAAATAAGCAAAAAGCTAAAATATCCCAATAAGAGAAATAAAAGGCATAAGATGAAATGAAAACAAAGCATATCGGCTCGAAAAACCAAAACCAAACCAAACCAAACAAAAAAAAAAAAAACAAAGCACATCTGAAACAAATAATTAAGTTTAATTCCACCTCTGGGACCACTGCAAGCATGTGGTGGTGCACCTGCGGGGGGGGGGGATTCTCCACCTAGGCAGAGTCCTCCATCATTATGGTAAGCCAATTTCCCAGCATGCAACTCCCATCATGCAAATGAGGACTGTGCTGATTGGCTGATGTTCAGTGCTGCATGGTTAGGGTGAGACAATGTGTATATGATTCTCATCATGCAAATGAGAACAGCTCTATGGTATTGTGGCTATTTTTGACTGGCCAATTGTCTCACCATTTCGGCAGCAGAGGGCCCTGGGTTATATGTTTAAGGGGTGTTTTCTGGACCAGGCTTGCATTGAGGGACCCATTGCCTTCCTGACCTTTCAGTCATGGCCTTGACCCCACATTCTCCACTGACAAAACAACAAACCTCACCATCCCACTTTGCTTTCTGTTGTTGCAATTGAAACCCTGACCAAAAGCAACATGGGGAAGAAAGGGTCTCATTTCACAGGTCACAGTCTGATGTGAAGGGAGGTCAGGGCAGGAATTCAAGGCAGAAATTTGGAACACAAACTGGAGGAACACGGTGTAATGGCCTGCTCCCTATGGCTTGCTCAGCTTTCTTTCTTGTACCACCCAGGACTATCTGCCTAGAGGTGGTCTGGACTCTTCCACATCAATCACTGATCAAGAAAATGTCCCACAGATTTGCTTACAGATCGATCTGAGGAAGGAATTTTCTCTGCTGAGGTTCCCTCTTCCCAGGTGATGCTAGCTTGTATGCAGTTGAGATAAAACTAACCAGCACACCGATCTTGAGAGACTTCTCTGTAGCTTCTTCACTCTGAACAGGAGTAGTGTGCTGACCCTACTTATATTGTTACTACTAAACATGCCTCAAGGGATATGTGAAAGAAAGGCAGTCACACTTAGGAACAGCTTAGTGGAAGGCCATGTTGCTGGTCCAGGGGAGTTAAGGGAAGTGAGGTTTCCTGTGGTAGAACTTGAAAGCCCCATCAAGGCAACATCTGGAAATGGAACCACTGACCGCCTAGAAGAAACAAACTTGGCTAGCAGGTTAAAAATGGAGGAGTTTGAAGTTTTGATTGAATGTGCCTTGGGGACCAGTGGAGGCCAAGGTACAGTTCTTGTTCATTTGGTTGGGAGGAAGAAGTAAGCCCAGATGTAAAGCATCCTGTAGAGCAGACTGTGTAGAACAGCTTTCCCTCTACGCTCAGGTGAGCAGGCTTTGAATGGAATCCTGACTTAGATTTCCTTTAAACTTGTTTATAATTATCTGAAGTTGAATCTGTTTAATTTGGGAAGAAGTGAATCTGATTAGCCATCGAAGGGGTCGGGGAACAAGGATGTGGGGTAAAATAAGTAATCCTATTAGATGCAGAAGAGGGAACAACCATCACTGCTCTCGTCTGAATAGTGATTAGAAAATTGGCAATGAGAACAAAGCATCAGGCGTGGTGAGAAGAAAAGGTGTTACTCGTCGGGAAGAGAAAAAGAAGGCAAGCACCTGCTGAGGCTTGGAATCGGGGGTTTTTGGAAATCCCCATAGGCAAGAGGGAATCAAAATAGGAAACCGATTTAGATTTGGCCAATTGATGTGTACCAGTTGTCAAGAGATGCCCTGGAGTCCTTTTTAAATTGGCTTAAGCTGGTTACTGGAATGAACTGCTTTTGTGGGTACTTAAGAGCTCTGCTTTCCTGGCTGAAGCAGGGACTTTTGGTTGGTGTTGGTATAGATTGTCCCGTAATGTTACTAATTATTCCTTTGGCTGTATTTTCCTGCTGGGTATTTAGGAATATTATTTTGGCCAAAATGAATCCCTTTTGTATTACTAAGTCCAAGTGAGGTCCTTAACGGTTCTTTTTAGGAACTTCAGAAGAGCCCTTTGGCTCCTTTAATTTTCCTCTGCCAGTTGTATCATCTGCTGGGATGAGTCGGGGTCTTGTTCATATGTGGCTTTCTGTGTAAGCATTGGGGACATTTCCCTCTGTGATGATGCTCCTCTTTGCAAAATGTATACTGGTCAGTGTCCAACCACTGAGATCTCCATAGCCTTGCAGATCTACAGGACAAGCGACTAACCAGAGTTATGAACCCCGACCCCTTGTCTAGACACATCTCTGTATCCTTTAGAACTGGGCTGTTCTTAAGGTAGTACCAAAATATTGGCTGTTATCTTAGGCCTTTAACTCACTGATTTGACCTCCAAAAATTGTTGAAAATCAGGTTGTACCAGTCATGAAGAATAAATAGTGGCTTTAAAAATTAGCTGTTGCAGCACCTAGATAAAGCTTGACAAAAACAAACTTGCAAATAAATCTTGACTCTGTTAAGACTTTCCTAACTAGTTAACAGTGGAAACATAAGTAATTATCTTGATAAAACATAAAATCTTTATTTTGTGAGCTAATTCTTGTAAACACTGCCAAGAGCAGGTCAATAACTCATTATTTTAATGGAAACCAAGAAAGCTATCAGAAAATATGGACACTTTGTTTAAATATCTAACCATTACGCAGATACGATGTGTTAACAATTCTGAAAGCATTTACTTTTTTCAGCCAAGGTCTCTACAGAGATGGCTCAGGGATTAAGAGTACTGGCTGCTCTTCCTGGGTTCTTTTCCCAGTACCTGTATGGTAGCTCACAACCATCTGTCCTGGGAAGCCACTGCCTGAGCAAGGGGCAAGTAAGTGGTGACTACACATACATGCAGGCAGAACACCTACACAAGTAAAGTTAATTAATGAATCTAATAAGTTGTTAGATTTGTTTCAGTCTTCTTAACTAAAAAGAATTTGGAGTGAGTTTACATATGTGTTCACCTTCTATAGTCTATCAGAATGTAGACCACTTTGAATGAAACCCTGGGGGTTGATATATAGATACCATATAACACATATCTAAAGGTAGCATATAGAACAAACTCACCAAGTCAAAGACACACACTCACGGCCATACCGGCAGACGAGGACACATATACAATACCTGGAATCAACATCTATCCACCCCAGCAAGCAACTCAGAGAACATAAAGCATGAGTACATTTAACCAGAGAGCACTCTTAGAAACAATACAGAGAATTTACATCAGAAAGATGCCAACCTTAGCCACTGAGAGGCACTCTGTGAAGGCCAAAGAGTCAAACAGTGACTCTTGCTATTTAGACTTAGGTTTAAAAAGAAGACTGTTCATTGGTGCACATATGAACTCACAGAGGCTCCAGAAGCATGCATAAGACCTGCACAGGTTCAAGCCAGATTGGTTCCCAGCACTGAGAGGGGGAAGTGGACACAGGCTCCCACCCCTAGCCCAAAAGCTACCTGCAGTTAGAAACCACTGGCAAAGAAAAAAATCAGTTTTCTCCAATGCAACTCACTGGGCATATTAACCACACTTCAGGCAGGTTCCACACCCAGGAGTAGTTACCCAACACAAAATGAAATCAATGGTATTTTGTGGACTTTTGGTTTTCCTTTGCTTTGTTTTAGCCTTTTTTTGTCTTGTTGGGTTTTGCTTATTTGTTTTGATTTTCATTTTGTGTTTTTGTGAGTTTTTTTTTCTATCTTTCTTTTTTTCTAAGGAGAAAGAGAACATAAAGTTGGATAAGGAGAGAGGTCGGGAGTATCTGGGAGGAGCTGAGGAAGGGGAAAGGTACACATGATCAAAATAGATTATATGGAATTTATAATTTAAAAAAAAAAAAACCTGTGGCCCTTTTAATGCAGTAGGAAAATGATCAGGCAGAGACTAAAGTCAGGGCCATTTAAACAGCAAGGAGCCCGGATGACATTTTTAGGAACATACTGGGTTTTCTTCTCAGGATTTGAGGCTCAAACATACTCCAGTTCTTTAGAATACACCCCAATGCTGAACCTGAAGGAAGAGTAGTAACCCTAATTTCTTTTATAAATTTTGTATTTTTAAGAAATATTTAGTTTTTAAAATTTTTATTATTAAAATAACTTGCAAATATATTTTAAATCACATTAATAACCTTAATCTCTAACAAGATAGCCCTCTGCAGGGAAAAAGGGCCAAGACATCTGCAAGGGACTCTGGGCACAGCTGTAGAAAGAGACATCTCACCTTTGCATAGGACATCCTGGATGGGTATTTTCCAGGGACTTGAGGGGAGTTTTTAAAAGACATGTCCCTCATTTCAAAAGAACCTCCTGGCACTGAGCTCAGTAGTTAAAGGGCACAAACACTGGGCCAGCTTCAGAGAGAGAAAGAATCAGCAATCTGATGTTCTGGGGAAATCTTCAGATGTCTGTGGTCAGTCTCAGGGGAGCTTGCCAGAGGAGGCAGGAAAGAGACATAGAGGCTGCTGTGGTGTGGGCAGACGTGGCCAGCAGCTGCTGCTGGGAACATGGACTGAGCAGAGAGAAAGAAAACAGTCCTTTCTCCCTTGCTGGTTAAGTGGTGGGGCCACCCTGTCCCAGGCTTTCGGGTTTCACTAAGGAGGTACCTTGTCCAGAGATTCTCCGCTTGCTGGGAATGAGGACCTACTGCTAAAGAGCTCAGCACAGTGGTCCAAACCTGGGTTTGGGTGCATGCTGTAAGGCAACTTGTGTCCTCTGAGTGAACTTTTAGGGAGAATTCCCTATTTGTCATCTTCTCTCTATGCATAATTGAGCACACATGGGATTAAAATCAGATGCATTGTGGAGAAGGACAAATGCAGAAGGAAAACTGAATGTCTGACTTAAACTATCAATTAAATAGAGAACAGCCTCAACTCTACCCCTTTGGAACCAGACTCTCTTTTTAGACCTCCGAAAAAGAGAACCAGACCATAGCCTGGGCCCTTGAATACTCTCACTTCAGGATTGACAGCATAACCCTCTACAATCTGTGCTACTGCTTCACTCTGAAAATTATCTTTGTTTCTTTTGCAAGTCTGTGTGAACTCTTATTTTCAACTCTTTGGATCAGAGGCCAAGACTCAAATCACAGGTAAGGTATCTGTCTGGTGGGTCAAGGCAGAGGCTTCTATGGCAGTGATCAAGTAGAACTTGGGGAATGATACTAACCACACGGAATCCGGAATTTCCCCCATTGTCAGACTAGAGTACAGGAAGCTCACACAGGTTTCCTACCATAGGTGGATGTAAAAGGCAACAGAGTTGTGACATGGTGATGTGGGCACGCAATACCTGCTCAATGGCCTTCTACAGAGTCTTCCTAAACTTCTCAGCTGAAGAACTAAGACTACATTCTCCAGATTCTTTGCAGCTATCATTCTGTATATGACCCAGATCCATGAAACCAAGACCTTCCCCACCCTCCAAGGTCTGGAAGAGGAAAAGGAAATAATATGGTCAGTAGCCTTATAGCGCAGGACTGATTCTCTGCAATTTGGGTGAGGGCCACCGCTGTGTTCTATTCAACTGATTGGATGAGGCCCACCCCAGCTTTGGAGCACAAGCTCCCTCAGTCTGAGGATTTGAGTTCTAACCTCACCTAAAACAACCTCACAGAAACTCCTAGAAACGATGCTTTCCCAGCTGTCAGGGCTGATGTAGAAAATTAGCCACCTCATAGTGATTTCCAGTGGTCTTCTACGTCTTTAGAGAGAGGAGACTCTCACTACAGCTGCTAAGAGAATGACCTGTGGGATCACCACAGGGAGAAGAAGGAGGACTCAAGTTGGCAGGTGTCCTCCTGACTGCCAGCAGGTCAAAGGAGAAGCTATTGTTTTGCAAAGTATCCAGACCTGAGACTAAGTTTGAAAACCTAGGATTCTGAGAGCAAAGCACAAATTCTCTTCCACAACAAACTCTCCAGTCAGCATTCCTTCTTTGGGACAATGAGGAGAGATTTGAAATATTTTCTGTTGTCATCACTCTGACATCTTGACCAGGTTGTGTAATGCCCCTGTTCATTGCACACCACCTATCCCAGACCACTTATTAATACCCACTTGTTCCTATTAGGATACATTTCTGCACCAGCCTCTGCACACGCTGCCTCTGCACATGCTGCCTCTGCACACGCTGCCTCTGCACACGCTGCCTCTGCACACGATGCTGTCCTTCTCCAACAGTTACCGCTAACAGTGATGTGTCAACAAAGTTCCCCTCACCTCCCTATCGACCTTGAATATAGTATACCAGAGGCCTTCAGAAATAACAAGGCTTCTCACCTCACTAGCTTTTCTGGCTGGTCCAGTCTAATTTTCCAGCAATTTCCAGGAAAGCAGGCCAGCCTTCTCAAATTAACCAATTATTGAAAATAATGCATTTGTTTTTGTGGATGTTGATATATATATATAATTTTTCAGCAACCACAGAGAAAAAATATCAACTTCCACAGGAGAAATTGCCAAATTCCACAAAATGTGTTCAATCATTTCATCATATTAAGTAGAAAATGGCATCTTCTGAACAGGAGCTGCAGCAGTTAGTTTCACGGATTAAACCTTTCTCTGTGGAAGAAAGTTTCTCCCCAGAGAATGAATAAATTCAATCAGGCATGACATTTTTAAGGTTCTGCTTGAAATTTTAAGGACTGCCATTTTGCTACGTATATACAATTTTAATTCTCTAAAGTGAAAACTTATAGATTTTGAAAATTCAGGCTATGAAACCGTGGCCTCTTTGTTACATGCAGCCATAAAATGACTTTCAAGGTGTCTCGCGATTTTTCAAACAGGACTGTTCAATGACTGTCACAAAGGGCCACACATGGCTTAGTAAATGGATTAACTGGGTTTAGCGGTTAGTTACTCTTCTGATGTTAAAGTTTGGTTTGTCTGGATCCTGGCCATATCTATATTTTTTCCCACAGTGACATCATTTTCTGGCAAATATTACCTCTAGAGCCCTGGACATAAGGAACTGGGAAGTATTAGATTCAAGCAAGCAGTAAAGAAATAATTTTGTGTCTAAACCCTCACTAAACCAAATCCCAGACTCTGCTCACCCCCAGGTTGCCTTTGGTTCCCTACATGAGCTCAGCCCCGCCCAGCCTCTCAGCCTTCCCTTTTGTATTGTTAGGAATTGAGTCAGCCTAAGCTGAAGCAACCTTTCACCTCTGGGAGGTCTTGCACTCAACACTCCAGTGATACCTCCAGGCTCACAGTCACCATGGAGAGATAGGTTTCTCTCCCTACACCAGTAACACATTTATTTATTTGTTTGCTTGTTTGTTTATTGTGTATTGTGTGTGTGCCTGTATGAGTTTGTGTGTACCAAATGTGTGTGCATTCAGGAGCCTGTGGAGTACATAAAAGGGTGCTAGATTGCTGGAATCGGAGTCGCAGGCAGTTGCAAGCAATCTCAAGCCACCTGATGTAGGTGCTGGGAACTGAGTCCAGGTCCTCTCCAAGAGCAGGGAGAGCTCTTACTTAACCAGTGAGCTACCCTCTTTCTAGCCTCTCCTAGTCCAGAAGCTTTTATACTCCAACTTTCTCACAGTTCCCCAATTCTTCCAACCTTTTCTAAGATTTGCGCTTCCAAGGTAACGATGCTAAAGCTATAGGTAGTCATTGTCTGCACTGGATAAACCCTTAGACAGCAGATGCAGTGTGCTAAAGCTATAGGTAGTCG
>JADRCH010007616.1:95973-119900 GCA_019843965.1 Rhynchomys soricoides | reverse complement strand
GTAAACCCTTAGACAGCAGATGCAGTGTGCTAAAGCTATAGGTAGTCATTGTCTGCGCTGGGTAAACCCTTAGACAGCAGATGCAGTGTGCTAAAGCTATGGGTAGTCATTGCGCTAGGTAAACCCTTAGACAGCAGATGCAGTGCTTAGCAGTTTGTGAGGATTCTCTCAAACTTGTGAGCTTTCTACATCCTTGCTCACTAAAGTGCAGCTAGGAGCTGGTGCATTAGACTCCTTCCAGAAGCCAGTTCCAGCTCCTGAGATCTTGGCAAGTAACAAAACCTCCCTAAGCCTTTCTTTCCTCAACTGCAGGTGGGGATAGCACCCAGAGGTGCTACTGTGAAGATTCCAGGTAAGAGGCTGCCTATGAAGCATCCAGCAGTGTGCCCTGCACACAGTAGGTATACAGTGATGCCAGCTCACTCTGAATAACCCCACATGTGTGACATCAGACTCTCAAGCCCAACAGTTCCCTTCTCCAGGGTCACCGTAGCCTTCCTTCTCTCCCTGCCTGCACTGAGCAGTGGCCTTGGCTCTCCTACTGTGGGCTGAAAGCCCCTCCCACCAGGAAGAGAAAAGAGCTTTTCTTCACCCCCCCAACCCCCTCCCCCCGGGTTCTTTGTTCTGGACCCTCTGCTTAAAGAACCATGCAGGTGATCCCAACAAAACCAAAGCCGCAGACTCACAGACCATCTTCTCCTCCTGTGGCCTGAAGTTATCCAAAGTCCTAAGAAATCCTTTTCAACCTTCTTGACTTTACTTGATACTGTCTTCCTTTTCCAGAGACTGTGATTATGGACTTTTTTATCTTGGCTTGCAAAGAGCCAGTTCCTCTCAGTGCAGGGGCCATCTCAAGCCTAGGAACTGTCAGGGTTATAGGCAGGGGTGGAAGTCCAGTGGGCACCTTGAAGGGATGCCTAGGCCCTTGTGTCCCAGAACAAGAACACATGGATACAGATAAGGCAGCAAGAGTTTATTAGGAGAGTGCACTTTTAAAGAGAAAAGTTGGCCAGAGCAGGAAGGGAAAAGGGTAGCCCCTGTGGTACCATGCCCAGCTGATTGCGTCCCTTGTAGATAACTGGTATGGTTCACAGTTTTTTGTTTTGTGTATTTGTTTGTTTGCTGCACATGCTAGGTTACATGTTGGCCTTGGTAATTGGGATTTCTTCTCTGCCAATGACTCTCTTCCACATGCCGCATCTGACCCCTGACACTCTCATGCCACACTAGGGCTATGGTCCTATCCCCAGGGTACCTGGTGATGCAAATCCTCACATGCCTGCCCTGATATATTGTATAGTTTCAAATCA
The DNA here is from genome assembly GCA_019843965.1 of Rhynchomys soricoides. Classification (NCBI taxonomy): domain Eukaryota; kingdom Metazoa; phylum Chordata; class Mammalia; order Rodentia; family Muridae; genus Rhynchomys; species Rhynchomys soricoides. Next base: position 118,590 of record JADRCH010007616.1, on the reverse strand, counting down.
GCAGAGTGTTGTTCTGACAAATACAATGAGGATATCTTAAGAGCCTTTCTGACTTTAGGGCCACCTTTCATTACCACCAAATATAATTTATTCTATCAGTGGATACAGAAAGCATGGCTTCATCAGGTGTTCAACCCGTTTCCCATGAAAGCGTGTCTTCCTGATTCCAATGCCATGGGAAGATCACTGGAAGAGAGTCAGGCTGTCCTCTCTAGGAATGTGACATTCACGAGTTCTATCTATGGGACCTCTGTAAGTGGTAGTGGTTGGAAGAACGGACCTTGATGGTCCAGCAGTAAAATTTTATAAGCCTAAAATCACTCTCTGCTAGCTACGTGGAGATGAATATTTATGAGAGGCTGACTTTTTTGAAGGAAAGAAACTGTATAGATGGATGCAGTCTATACCCACTAAAGCAAACAGCAGGTGAGTGTTTGCTAACGTCTCCACTATGTGTTAACTAAAGCAAACGACAGGTGAGTGTCTGTTAACGTCTCCACTATGTGTTATTTTTTGCTGCTTGTTCCTCTCATAAAAACTTGGCTTTGCTCATCCTATCCTGACAGCCCTCTCCTTCATCTCCAGCTTCCCACATACATTTCAAGATTTAGCAGTGTTGACGTTTTCACAGCAATTATAAGGTTGCTCTTGTTGCCTCTCTCCATCGCGCACCCATTTTGCTTGCTTGTTTTGTTTCTGTTTTCCGTGCCCTCCCAGACCTCTACTTGAACAGATTGCTTTCTCTCACCACAGTCTTAACACTCTGCTCTGAGCCAAATGGTCCTCTGCCGTCTTTTTAGCATCTTCTAGTCATCAGTGGGAGTTGTGATTACAAACACTCCGACTGTTGCTTAAATATTTGTCCCTTTCCCACACAGCAGCTGATTTCAAAGGTAGGAAGTCCTCACAAATGAGCACTGTGTTTATGGACTCACTGTGGTTGTGTCTTCGTGCTGAGCCTGAGGAGAAGAGGTTTTTGAGATTTCCCATCCCCCTTCATTCTCTACCTGCCACCCCTCACCCACTCCAGCCTGGCCCACCAATTAGAATGCCTCACCATGTCTGAACAGCCAACAGAAAACCTCTACCTTCGAGCACCTGTGCAGGATGGAGGTCTCTTTGTAACAGAAAGCTAAAAAGCTCAAGAGAGAATGGTCAGAGAGAGGACTGCACGTTCTAAGTTTTACCTTCTGTTTGGTGAAGGCATGGAGGGCAGTCTTGATGTTCTAACAACACAAACTCTGTTAAGAGGAGTGTGAAGAGGGAAAACCTGAAGGAGTCCACAGCCACCCAACAGAATGTCTGAGATGCTTCTGTCTCTCCTGGGTAAAGCTCCTTGCTGCCATCCCCAGGAGGGACATGCTACCTTTTAATACTGGCTCAGTCACAGAGCCAAACCATGTTTCCTGGATTGTTTTAGAACATCTAAGACAGTCTGGGTTTTTGTTTTTTTTTCCATTAGATTTTTGTGAGGGACAACAACAGGAACAGACACAAGAAAAAGGTCAGAAATATTTTTCCAGGCCAAGAATGCAGCATGCAGGGTCTTTCCCTCATCAATACTGTGGCAGTCAATCGGCCAGCCCCTTTGAATGCTATCTGCAGTGGTCACCTGCTAACCCCAAGGTAAGTCCAGCTCTAGAGCCCCTTGTATGGGTGTCTCACTGCCTGGCTTCCAGCCTGCCTCTCCTCTGAGACCAGACAGCTCCAAGATGGCAATAGGATGCTCACACAACTGTCACTTATTCAGAAAACATTTCCAGCCCCTCATTTCCATGCCAGGCATAGAGGTCAAAGGGCAGTGGGACAGAGCCACCTCTACTTTAAGGTTCGTGTCCACCGGTCAGGGAAGCAGATGAGCAAACTATCAATGCTGCCAAACTATCAAGGGCGGTGATGGGACACAGACAGAAAGCATTATCTACCTGAGACTGAGAGGTCAGGAGGAACTTCTAGAGCCTGTCATGCTGGAGATGAGATGTGCAAGGGAGTGTGATTAGTAGGGTCTTGAGCAGAAAGAGAGAAAAGGTCAAGGCAGGGACTGCCTATGAAAAAGCAAGGACATTTAAATAGCTCACTCCTCCTGAATCTCCAGTGGCCCTGTCTGGTGGGAAATAAGGGAATAAGGATGACTCTCAGCAGAAGAGGCAGGGAGGGGTCAGAAGGCAGCGTCAGGAAGGGGGGTGTGTACCGAGCCGACTGAGTCCTGGAGCCAGTGAAGAATTTTAAGCAGGGGGTTGACATGATCAGATTAGTGATTTCAAAACCCTGGTAGCAATGTTTAAATAATGGGGGAGGGGGAGAGAAGGACAGGATTTGGTGGGACTTGCTATAATAATAATAGAATAACAGATAACGACAAAGGGTGAGCTAAGCAGGTACCCATCAACTTTGTTGTTTGCACAGTGGAGTAAAGGAAAGGGGAAAGAAAGGGGAAACTCGAAACTGCAGCTTTGTGGCTGAAATAACCAGCTTACAGCAATAGCTAATATAACCGTGTTGTGTGTAAATTATATATCATTTTTCATTGTGGTTTCTCATTTTCTCATTAACCTTTTTCTTGTTGAGGGCCTATTATGTGCCAGGCATAGTTTTAGATATTGAAGACAATGAGAACAGTAAGTAGAACTAATCAGACGATTTTAGGGCAGGGACTTCCCTTACCCCACAACAAAAACGACAACAACAAACCCACAAGCAATTATGAACTTGTTCTTGGCCAGAAGTAGGCAGATTGACTCAAAGCCCAACTCTTAGATGATGTTACAGTCTCACTCTTGAGAGGGTAATGTTAGGAACCTAACAGGAATTAGCAGACTCAGAGGTCATTGAGGACAAACCCCTACCTCGTAGTTGACTGTGGGCCCCAGCTTCTGCTACCTTGACAACACTAGAAAGGGAAACATCTGTTTTGCCCCTCCTTAGGATTCAAGACACCCCATGAGAAGGTGAAGGTGGAGGCCCATTCTACTTCTTCCTGCTTCCTGAAACAGCATCTGAGTTCTAACTCTGCTTCCAGGGATGACAACGACGTTCTCTGCTCCAAAGATTGTGTAACAGATTATTGTCTCCTACTTTAGACTCAATCCAGCTGGGCCTGTCAATCTCCTTCCAGGAGATCACCTCTCACACAGGCTCCTTGACTTAAAGACATGCTAAGGACGTGGGAGGAATGATTACAAGCCCCTTAATGAGAGCAGTTAAACAGAAAAAAACTGGAAACCTTTGTTAATCTGGCATTCATTTAATGAACAGAGCATGCTCCAGGAAAGCCCACAATGCACAAATGTGGAACAGGCAGGTGCTCTGGAAATGTCCCATAAAGGGTATTTCACCTGCTAGCCCTGAGTTTTGGGACTTTCCCCTCAGCTCACCAGTCCACTCCTATTCTTGGAAATGCTTTCTCTTTCTTAATAAGCTGTCTCTTTCCCTGACCATTTAGATCTTCTCAGTCTCTAACGCTCCCCTGTCACACAGATACTCACTGATCTCCAGAGCTGCCTGAGTTGCCTGCTCGCTTGGATCTTACTTAAAAGGTAGATCTTTCTCCCTTTATTTTCTTCATCTCCTTCCTTCCAGCAGCTGCCAAGATTGTCCAGGTTGCCTGCCCTGTGGTTTTCCTTTCAAACGCTAATAAAAAATGTTCTTCCAACTTCCTTCAGTCTGTTTTGGAATTATTTTATTAATGAAGCTAAGAATCCACGAAGGATATCCTCAGATCCCAGGTAACAAGGGTCAGTAGGGAGGAGAAGCAAAGACAAAAGCCAGGAATAGGGCAGCTGGCATCTTAAGTAGGGTGCTGGGGCTAGCCTCCTGAGACAGTAACTGAGAGGTCAGGCCTGTGGTAGTGTGGGCTGTGGGGGATGGGCTCTCTGAGGTCCTGGTGTAATGTAATCCCTTCACACAGGCAGTGTGGCTGAGTAAAGTGATGAGTCAAAAGAGAAGAAAGATATGGGATAGAGAGTGACAAGGGACAGATCTCCACAGTTACATGTGCCATTGTAAGAATTTATGATTTTACTCCAGGAGAATCAGAAAGCCAGTGTGAGGTTACGGGCAAAGTGTATAATATGACTTGCATTTTAATGTTTTTCCCTCTAAAAACGTATTTATATTTATTTTATGTATGAGGGTTTTGCCTGCACGTACATGTACTACAAGTATGCCCAGTGCCCAAGTAGGCACAGACAGTTGTGATCTGCCATATGAGTGCTGGGAATGGCACAGAGGTCAGAGGTCCTTGGGAAGAGCAGACAGGGCTCCCCACCACTGAGCCAGCTCTAGGCCACAGCTTGCATTTTCAACAGGCTTTCTGTCAACTGTGTTGGAGTTAAAGGTGAAAGGGGCAAAGATAGAAGGAAAGCTTTAGTTTGGAGGCCATGCCAGCAACACAGGTTGAGGTGTCATAGAGGCCAGGATTCTGGCAGCGTTGTTGGTGAGAAGTGGCAAGGTCTGAAGATACAGCGGGATTCAAGAGAATTTGTGATGTGACAGTAGGAGACTGAGACGACAAGAATGTCTTGGAGTTGTCACTAAAGCATGAGAAGGGAAAACCCGAGGGAGGATCAAATTTATAGGAGCAGAGTTTTGTTTTCCATTTTTGTCATTATTGCTGTGTTTGTTTGTTTGGAGTCTGAGAGTCTAACTCAGTAGCCTGGGCTGGCTTAGAATTCATTAGGTAGCCCAGACTTGCCTCAAATTCACATAGATCCTCTGGCTTTAGCCTCCTGAGTGCTGGGATTGCATGTGTGAGCCACCACGACTAGCAAAAACTGCTCAGTTTTGATATTGTTCATTTGAAGATGCCTAGTGGGAATCCAAGTGAATTTTTTTTAAGTGACTGAATGTGCATGTCTGGAGTTCAGGAAAGAAGTCTGAGTTACAACTTGGTCATCATCAGAGAGATGCTACTTAAATCCTTGAAACTTGTCTCATCGACATCAGTAACTGTGGTGTCCTGTGACACAGTTCACGGTGAGGGCAAGCTCTCCTGGAAATCAATAGTCCCTTGTAAGGGACTCACTTTAGGAGAGACCATTACAGATTCTGAGGGTAGAGAGCCTAATTCACTCAGAGGAGAAAGGAAGGCTTGTACCATGAAGAGTCTGGCAGAATTTAGGACTTGCAACCTCCCGGTTCATCAGGAACTTCCCATACTGCATTGCGATTCAGCATTCCTCTACTTCTCAGTTAACACCTGACTTTTTCATAAAACCTTTCAAGGTTGTGAACATCTTCGTTTAACAGATATTTAAAGACATTTTACATATTAATCAGTTTATTTATTGAAAGTGTACAGTGCATGTTCACAGATGTAAATTCTTCTGGCACCATAAATTGGCCCTCTTTAGCATTACCTTGGGTTTAGACTTCTGGAGTCTTGGCCCTGTACCTACAAAAGGAGATGGTAAGAATTCTTTCAGAACGGTCCTAGAAGGTTTCATGTTTGTCACCTGCACCTCCACCTGCACCTGCACCTGCACCTGCACCAGGCTGGAGAGCACTGGACTCATCACTTCCTTCACCCAGACCCAGTATGTGCAGAAAATAACCAGCTCCTTAAATCCTCTATTTATACTAAAATCTTACATTGCATAAGCCACTTGTCACTCAGCACTGTGTTAACTTTTCTCATTGCTGTGAGAAAAACCCAACAAAACAATAAGGAATGGTCTATTCTGGCTCTCAGTTGGACAGTTTAGACTGTAACAGTGGGAAAGATGTGGCATTGAGAGCAGTTCTAGCTTTGACAGAAGCATGAGGCAACTGGGTACATTGTGTCCACAAGTCAAAGAAACAGACAAAGATGATGTCTATCCCCTGACAATCTGACATCCAAGCATGTCACTTTTAACCATAACATTCCAACTCTGAACCCTAAAATCTCGTATTCATTTCATAATGTAATATGTATTTACTTTATCCCTAAAGTCCTCCAATATCTTAACGATTTCAATGCTATCCAAAAGTGCATAGTCTCTGCTGAGAATGAACACAAACTTCTTTTTAAGTTACAGGCTTCCACTATACAATGGTACAGAATAAATCTTCTCATTTCAAAATGGAGGGGTGGTGGGGAGGCTACAGCAATGAAAGACCGGGCCAAAGCAAGATGGAAATCCTGAAGAATAAAGACTGAATCTCCATGTCTGGCATCTAGGGAATCACAATGGTTCATCTGGGCTCCAAATGCCTTTGGTGCCCCTGCCCCTCCAGTTCAGTCACCAGAAGCACAAGCACATACAGCATTTCTCTTGGTCAGACTCTACTCCATGCTTGCAGCTTTCCTTGACAGCCATCCCCCAGTGTAGCATCTCCTTTGCAGGATTTACCTGCACAGTTACATGCAGGGACCTCTTGGGGCTTCCTTTCAGGGAACCCAACCTTGTCATTTTCCCAGTGTGCGCTCCTTTTTGTTGTTCTCTTTCTGCTCTATTTCGCTATAGTGTTGAACAAGAACAGTGAGCAACAACCATGCCACAGGCTGGAGATTTCCTCTGCTACCCAACTTAGTTCACTCCTTTTGAATTCAGTCCCACTCATCTTTTCAGGACCAAACCAGAATTTAGCCAGATTATGTAAGAATGTAGCACAAAAGGCCTCTAGCCCACTTCTCAATAGTCTCCTTGTTTCTCCTGAGTCTTCGTAAGTTACATCTCCAATCACATGATTTTAGCATCCTGAGATTGCGCCAAATGGACCATTAATCCCGAATTACAGCAACCTGGGGCTTCTCTAGCCTGTAGCTCCATGGTCCTCCATGTTTCTCCCACAAACCATTTCCAGAGGTTCTCACAGCAACAGCCCCATTCCTGGTACCAACTTTCCATATTGATTACTTTTTTCATCACTGTGACAAAATATTTGCTAAAATCAACTTAATGAAAAGCTTATTTTGGCTCACAATATGAGTGTATGATCCACCATTGCATAAAATATGAGGCAGGAAGAGTGATGTTAGCTATGACAGTAGGAGGGTGAGGTAGCTTGGCACATTGTATCTACCATCAAGAAACAGAGAAAGAGTTACAACTAGGTCATCAGCAGGGAGATGCTTCTTAAAGCCTTGAAACTAGGGGGGACACCATTGGATGTCTCATCTACACCAGGGACTGTGGTGTCCTGGGACATGGTTCATAGTTGGGGAAGCTCTCCTGGAAATCAGCAGTCCCTTGCAATGGAAGCACGTTTGTAGTTTAAATCACTTTCTCTTTGTATTAGTCAGGGTTCTCTAAAGTAACAGAACTGATAGGATGAATTAATATATATAGAATCAAATATATGTTGAAAGGGAATTTATTAGAGTGGCTTATACAAGCTGTGGTCCAAGCATTCCAACAATGGCTGTCTCCTGACAGAAAGGCCAAGGATCTGGTATTCATTCAGTTTATAAGACTGGATGGCTCAGCAGTACCAATCTCTAATCCCAAATCCTGGAGAGCTGCCAGTCTTCAATCTACACTAGAATCCCAGGGAAACAGGTTCTAACACCAGCAAAGGAACGGTCCGGGAACAAGACAGATGAAGCTGCCAGTGAGAGTGTGAAGACAGATGAAGCAGCCAGTGAGAGTGTGAAGACAGATGAAGCTGCCAGTGAGAGTGTGGGCAAGCAGGTGAAAAGCAACGGCTTCCTTCTTCCTTCTTCCGTGTCCTTTTATTTGGGCTGCCACCAGAAGGTGTGACCCAGATTTGGTATGGTTCTTCTGACCTCAAATGATTAGGAAATAAGGCGGGTCTTCTACCTCAAATAATCCAACCAAAACACAAAACAAACAACAATAACAAAAACAAAGAACAACCCAATCTCTCACAGGTGTGCCCAACCACTTGGTTTTTAGTTAATTTCAGACACAGTCAAGCTGACAGGCAGGGCCTCACACAACTTTATCCCCTTTTACTCAGCTCAGGGTCCCAAACTCACAGGATGCTCATGTCTGGGGCGGGTCTTCTCTCTTCAGTTAAGTCTCTCAGAAAGTGTTCTCACACAAGTATCCTAAAGTGTGTCTCCCAGGGTATTCCAAATCCATCAGTTGACAATGAAGGTTAGCCATTACCTGCATGATGGCAGCTAGATGCAAGTAGTCATTTAAGCAGTTTTGTTATCATATACTAGTGTCCAATGTATCATTGTCAATGGCGGGGGTTGTTAGTTTTAAATCAAGGTCATGTTCTAAATCAGGGGCTAGCAGGAGAGCTTCTTTAACGTACAGCCAAAGGGAGAGGAGGAAAAGAAGGAGAAGATGGTGGTGGTGGTGGTGGAGGAGGAGGAGGAGGAGGAGGAGGAGGAGGAGGAGGAGGAGGAGGAGGAGGAGGAGGAGGAGGACGACGACGACGACGACGACGACGACGACGACGACGAGGAGGACCACTACAACGACGACGAGGAGAGAGCACTTCTGTATGTTGAAAGGAACAGTGCAGCAAAAAGAATATCAGTGGTGCTGGGGAAGCACTGGAGCAGCATACTCCTGGGGGGTAAGAGAGGTGGAATCTGGGGTGCAGAGCTGTCCTTGGCTGAGAGCATGGAGTAGCACTCTCTGTTTCAGGTGGCTTAGGCGAGGGATAAGTGAGCTGAGATAGCAGGTCCACTGGGGGAGATGCCATGTAAGAGCTGGTAGGAGTTCTCTTCTGGCTGCTTCAGTTTCTTGCAGTGACTGCCAGGGAGGTCACATGTGGAGAACACAGATGGACGTGAGATCACTGGAACTTTGAAGAAAGAAAAGAGTCGAAAACAGTTATGGAAGGTTACACTTTTACACACACACACACACACACACACACACACACCCCTCATTCCACAAGCTGTTCTCCTAAGGTGACATTGTAGCCTTTCCTTTGTGAGATGGAGGTCCTGGAGGTGCCTTGATACTGTTTCAAACAATAGAATACAATAGAATTGACACTGCATATTTTCCAAGGCTAGACCATAGAAGATAATATAGTTTCTTTTTCTCCCTCCTTCCCGCCCTTCTTCTGTATCTCTCCTCTGTTTCTATGATTCTCCTTTTTATTCACGTATCTGTCTCCTTTCTCCTTGTTCCTATCGCTCACTCTGGCTCTCTCCCCCCTTTGCCTTTGGAACTCTGAATCAATGTGTTAAAAAACAACAAACAAACAAAAAAACAAAACAAACCAGAACAAAAAAACCTCAGCTCTTCTGATGTTACCATGTTGGAGAAGTCACAAGGACAAACTGCCACATAATGTTGAGAAACATGAGCCGCTTCACCTAGATGTCCCTGCACTCAGATTTTTTGCTTCCCTTTAGTAGAATTCTAGAAGAATAATGTCTGGATTCCACAATAAAGTGAACCTTTTGTTGTTAGAGAACGGTCTGGCCTGGAACTCATAGAGATCTGGCCACCCCTACTCCCTAATGCTAGAACTACATGCATGGGCCACCATTCCCTGCATAGAACTAACTTCTTAGGGATGCTGCAAGCTATTTTTCAAAGTAGCTGAGCCATTTCAGGTACCCACCACCACTCACAGTTGGCATTGTGTGTGGTTCCGATGATGGCTCTCCTGCAGGTTAAGTGAACATATCTCATGGTGACCTAACTTGCACTTCCCTAATGACTAATGAGGCTAAGCAAGGTTTCCCGTACTTCCTGACCATTCATATATCTTTTTTAGTGGAATGTAGACTCAAACCATTTGCACATTTTCAAATTGGGTTGTTTGTCTTCCTATTTGGAAGTTGAGAGCTTATTAATCTGGATACATTTTTTTTTTTTTTTTTTTTTTTTTTTCCAATTCTTTTTTTAAATTTTTTTTTTTACCTTTGTTTTTTTTTTTTTCCTTTTTTTTTTTTTTGGGTTTTTATTTGTTTATTTTTTTTTTTTTTTTTTTTTTTTTTTTGCCAAATGCTATTTAGAAATTCTCTTGTCAACCATGGTTTGTTTCTTGCTCCTGCTTTTGTTTTGTGGCTTGTTGTTGGTTAGTTTGTTTCCCTCAGAGACAGGATCTTGCTCTGTAGTCCAATTCTACTTTGAATTTGTGATCTTCCTTTTCACCCTTGAGCATGCTGAGTGTGTATCACCACACCTGGGGTTCATTTTCTTAATCATGCCCTTTGAAGTTTTAATGTGGCTGAAACCTAATTTTTACATATTTTCTTTTGCATAGCATACATTTTCTTCCTATTTCATTTTGTCAGAGCTGAAGCAATCTTTGCTCAAACCAAGGTCACAAAGACTTTCTTCTTTGTGATTAAGTCTTTAGAATACTTTTATTAATTCTTTGAGAATTTCATAGAATACATTTAATCATATTCACCTCCATTTCTCACAGGTGCACCACACTTCTCTAGCCTTCCAACCTCATGTCTTTTTCTCCATACAGCCCACTGAGTCCAATCTGTGCCCAAGAACTCCTGGGTATGTGGTGTCCACTGGAGGTAGGTTGACCTACCAGGAGCTACAACCTTAAAGAAAACTGACCCTCCCTCCCAAGAAGCCATCAACTGTCCATATCTAGGAGTGGGAACTTGTGAGTCCCTTTCTGCTCCATTCCAGACTTGATCTTGTGCATGGTTTGTGCAGGCAACCACCATTGTTGTTAGGACATTGGTGCTGCAGTCCTGTCTTGTCTACCGGACAGTTTCATCTGGGTTCTCCCCAACCTCTGGGCTCTTACAATTGTTTTGTACCCTTAAGGCTGTAATCCCTGAGTGTGTGTGTATCTAGGTGAGTATGTGTGATATAAATGTCCCATTTTGACTTAGCACTCCACAGACACACACACATACCACTTTGCACGGTGACCAGTTGTGAGTTTCTGTGTTAACTGCCATCTATTGCACATTTGAGGTCAGAGAGCAGCACAAATCTACGGGTCTACATATTCAAATTTAGACAACGTTTAATATACGTCAATTTAGCAAAATAATGGTAGTATGTTTACCTCTGGGGCCTATGGGCTTCCAGCCATGGACTCTTGGCCAGATTTATAGTATCAGCTATGTCCTCCTAAGGAATGGACCTTAACTACAATGAGAAAGCAGTTGGTTACCCCTATAACATACAAACCACATTGCACCCATAGGTATATTTGCCATGCCAGATTTACTGTAGCTCATTAACCTCTGGGTAAGATTGTTAATGGCTCCACCCCTCCCCTCCATGCCCAGAAGCCTGCATAGCCCCTTCCAATGCTATGAAATCTGTCCAGAAGGGAAGAAACTTCCAGGGTCTAAACCAGCTTTATTTCTCCAGTGTCTTGTGAACAAAGTATATGGTATCTTTAGCGATGGAGTCTTACCATCAGGTGCTGGTGGGAAACCAAGAGCAAGGGCAATAGCTTCTATTGTTTTGGGGTTCTCTGGGACACCCTTGGCAGCTCAAGTAGAGGTACTCCATGCATGGCACTGGGCTTTGACTTGGAAGCCTAAGGTTTCTAGAGAGCATTAGCCCCTGTGTATGGTAACTCCAGCTAAACTTTATTTTTTTCCTGAGGCATGGTTTCTCTGTGTAGCTCTGGCTGTCTGAAAACTCATTCTGTAGACCAGGCTGGCCTCAAACACACAGAGATCTACTTGCCTCTGCCTCCTGAGTGCTGAGATTAAAAGTGTGCTCCACCACTACCCCAATTAAATTCTTTTATATAAGAAATTATTTGTGTATGTGTGTGTGTGTGTGTTTCCATACACTTCTTCAAACATCCTTACAGTTTGTTATCCCTCCCCCACTCCTCCTTACCCTATGCCTGTCATCCTTCCCCCACGTAACCCCCCCCATTATTCCTCTTTCCCTTCATATCATCTGTACTCTACTGCACCCCACACACACACTTGGGATTTTCTTCTTCCTCCTAACCAAGTCTAGTTTCCTGGCTTCTATGGGTACTCCAAGTTAAACACACAGCTCTAAAGAGCCAATGCTAGGCTCTAAATATGAGTGAGAACATGCAACAGATGCCTTTCTGAGTCTGAGTGACCTCACTCAGAGTGAGGTTTTCTAGTTTCACCCACTTACCTACAAACATTATAATTTTATTTTCTTTTATACTTGAACAAAATTCCAAAATACCAGTTTCATTTTCCATACATCAGCTGATGGACATATAAGCTGTTTTCGTGCTCTACCTATTGCGAATGAGCATGTGTCTCTGTTGTAATAAATAGAATCCTTTAGGTATAAACCCAGTTACTAGTGATATAGCTGGGTCATGTGGTAGTTCTAGAATAGAATGTTGTTTAAAAGTTGGAATTAGATACTCATTTTTGTCCTTTGTAAACATCTGTAATCCCAGTACTTGGGAGGCTAAAACAGGAAGATTTTGAGTTCAAGGCCAGCCTAGGTTATGTACCAAGACCTTATCTTGTTCCTGTCCTACAGTATATAACTGGGAGCAAAGGTAGCAACATGGTGACAGAATTTTTTTTGAGGAGAAAATGTTGAGTCTATTATACTCTGGAGGTGGGATAGCTTTACCGTCTGCATGGAGTAACTAACGCAGTGGAGTCTTTGAGGTGATTGATGGGTGAGGTGAAGCACACAGCATGAGTGAATTCTGTGGCAGAGCTAGAGAGCTGGGGTGTGTCCTTCATGTGACTCAAGAGAAATCATGGAAGGAAAAAAAGCATCTTCCATTGTCGGGGTAGGAAGAAGAGGGGGATGATGCTGACATTTCTGAGCGGAGAAAGAGTCCATGGAAGATGTTAAAGGAGGCCCAGCATTCAGAGAGCAGGAAGACAAGTCTACAGATATGGAAGAGGGGTTTAAAGGTGGAAATATGGATGGGGAGAAATCCTCGGGACATGGAAGGCATTCTGATGAGCACCTTGGGAAGTTAGAGACATTGTTTGTATAACGATGAGGTTGTCTTTTTAAAGTGGGTTTGGTTTGGTTTGTTGCTTGCTTGGCTGGTTGGCTTCTTTATAGAGTCTGTGATCACTATTCTTGATGGTCAACTTGACTACATCAGAGATGAACTAAAACCAAAGTGTCTGGGTACACCTGTGAGAGATTTTTCTTAACTAAATTATTTGAAGTGGGAAGACTGTGGAGAGCCTTTTGGGGCTGTTGACATGAACCTGACATTCAGTCAAAGTCAAAGAAACAGGCTTCAGGCAGGAATCTGACATTAGGCCAAGGACAAGGAAGTAAGCTCAGGCAGGAATCTAATCTTAGGCTAGAACAGGGAAGTAAGTTCAGCTATGAATCTTAATTTTAGGGTGGAACAGAAGAAGTAGGCTTCAGGCGAGAATCTGATTTTGGGCTTAGACAGGGAAATAAGTTGGCTCAGATATTTCGGTCATCCTGACAAGCCCTCAGAAACAGCGATCACAGGAGTGATCACTGGACTTTGTTTACTGCCTTGCTCATTCCTTGACTGTTTGTGTTTATTGCATTGCTTGTTCCTCAACCTAGAACCGACCTTACTGCTTGCATGTAATTAAAATTGTATAAAAGCAGACTGGGAAAAAAGTAAACCTGCCTTCAGGCTCAGAAATGACTGGGGCCATGCTGCAGTGTTGTCAATTGTCTCTTTCTTTTCGATCCCCACTCCTGCACTGGAGAACCTGTTGACTGACTGAGTGGGCTTTAATCTAGATCTTTTGAAGTGAAAAGAGTCATCATTAATTTGGGCCACTATATAAAGGACATAGGAGATGGAAGGTTTGCTCTTTGCCTGCTTGCTCCACTCCTGTTGGCAAGTTCATTCCTTCACTGGCATAGAAGCTACTTCTTTGGAATTCTGGTGCATACTGAAAACCAGCTGAAACCAGCTAGCCTCATGGACTGAACAAATACCGGATTCTTGGACTTTCTGTTGGTAGACAGCCATTGTTGAACTAGCTGGACCACATCCAATAAGCCTGTCTAATAAATTACATATTTTCATTACATTTGAAGTATATATATTCTGTTCCTCTAGAGAACCCTGAGTATTACAGGGTCTTACTACGTAGTCCAGGCTTCTCTCACACTTGTGCCAGATCTTCTTCCCAGCTTCCCAAACACTGGGGTCTCAGGCACAAGCCACCACCCCCAGCTGATGATGCAATTTTCTTTAACAATGACCATTAACCTGTGGCATAAAAGTCAAATGGGTGACTTCACCCAGGGTCAGAATACTAGGTGGATGGATGCAAGATAACGGGAAAGGGAGGCAAAGAGAACGCTGAGAAAGCCTACCATAAGGGACCATGGGAAGACAGGGTTGGGGCCAGGCTCTGCACTGGGACTGAAATTGTGTGTGAGGGTAACAGAGGAGTACCAGAGTACTGTGACCAGGAAGGAAGGAGGTTGGTGAGCTTCAGGACTGATGCACATCTAGCCATGAGATCTGAGAGAAGCAGAGCAAAATGAGTCATAAAGTAGCTGGGGTAGTGGGGGCTGGGTTGACAGGCAAGAAAGGGTTTGCTCTGTTGGGGCATCTGCTGGACTTTTGTGCCATAGACTACACATGAAGGTACATAAGAAGCTGTGCTGTCAGGGACCATCACAGAAGAGGTAGAAACACTAAGAGAGCCAAAGGTCAGGATGGACCAGAGCAAAACAATTCCTCCAGACAGGACAGGACTATTGCACTTATGAGCCCACAGCAGTCTGTGGTTGCCTGCACAAGACCAAGCTGGTCAGGATTCTAGTTTGGACTGGGAGGGGTTTCCTAGGCACCGACCCCTAACTGAGAAGCTATGGACACCTGATGGCTTCAGGAAGAAGGAGAGTTCATTTCTCGAGGGATGTGGCTCCTGATAGGTCAACTATTCGCTAATGAATGACCCCACACCCAAAAGCATACAGGATAGGGAGGTGGGGGATCTGGGAGAAGTTAAAGGGGAGGGGTTGAGGATGACTATTATCAAAATACACTGTATAAATTCTCAAATAATTGATTAAAAAAATTAAAGTAAATAAATGAAAACAGAAACAAAAAGGCTGTGGTTGTTTCTGAGCAGACAAGAAAACAAAGAGCTAAGTAAAGGCAGCGTTCTGGCCAAGGAGACAGTGTGTTGGAGGTGCTGGAGAGAAACCGAATGGAAGGAAGTCAGGGGAGGGGGCCTTTGCCTTTGCAGTGGGCTGGTCCAAAAGGGGTGAGTTGTCTGCTATGCACATTAGTCCTGAGAAAGTAGGGAGAGGGGGAGGGAACCAGGGGAGGGAGCCTGCATTTCCTGCAGGCCTGCTTTGGCCTGTGCCAAGGGCTTTGTGTGCAGAGCATTAGCTCATATCTCTCCAAACAATCCACTTTATGGATGATAAACTTGAGATTCAAGAAAGTGAGTAGGCTGCCCAAGGGCAGTTTTGAAAGCAATGAGCCAGAATCCCAAATGTCCAAGGCTTTTGCATCTTTCTGTTCGCCTGCAGAGATCTAAGATGCTGAGAGAGGCTTCAGCCACTCGTGCAAACATGGCATCTGTAAGGTGCTACCTCCAGTGCTCAATCCTTGGCTTTCCGGAGTCAGGATCAAAGACGTGCAGAGGCATCAGCTGCTTAGCAAACACAGCCTCCTTCACGAGGTATTGTCTTCTATGTTCCTTGGCTCTCAAGGCTAATATGTAACTTTCAGAAATTCTCAAGGCATGGTTTGTATTCCTTTTTCCTTTCGTCTGTCTGTCTGAGGCAGGGTTTCACTATGTATATAACCTTGGCTGGCCTGGAACTGGATAGATAGAACAACCTGGTCTCAAACGCAAGGCAATTCTCCTGCCTCTCCCTCCTGAGGTCTGGGGTTGCAAGTGTGAGTTCAGAAGGCAAACGTGTACTCTACACAGCAAATCCCCACACCTTTTCCTTTCTCAGCCATTTCCTCTGCCTGCCACATTAACTTGTCCTCTCCTCCCAGTTTTGAAGAAACCTTTTCCCCTGAAATCCCCCACTAGGTCAGGTCTTCTGTAGCCTGGGAGAAACTTGGGCCACGATGCCCACTGGGCAGGGCATCTTGGGAGTTGGAAACACACACCTATTGATACATGACATCACAAGATGTGTTCTCTTTGTTCTCTAGACTAAGACACCAAGGTTGGGGGTGGTGGGGAGGAACCCAAGCACAGCTTTGCACTGCCTGTGAGGAAAATCAGCATCAAACTCCACCTTGAGCTTCCACCTTGAGCTTGTGGGGCTGACACAGGGTAATTTACTGCTTCATTTTAGTCTGCCCCAGGTTATTCTTGTTCTGTTCCCTAGCTGTTCCTGTTCAATGGGAGTGGCTTGCCTTGGCCTAGGGTTTCTACGTGTAATTATTCCACTGCTGTCCCCCTTAATTACATGGCTGTTGTCTTTCAGCTTATCATTTATTCTGAGCTTCCTCCATCCCCTCTGGGAAGGGAATGAAGCAGGAATGACAATAGCTGTTTCACATCTAGAGCTGCTGCAGCCTCAGCTGAGTCCCAAGCACTCTGGAGAGTGACCTTAGCCTTCACCTTCTTACAACCCCTAACACTTAAGGGTACCTAGAGGTGCTCCGAGAACATCTGCATAACTAATGAAGTTGTCCCAACAAAAAGCCCTGAACTCCTCAGCAAGCCACAGTGCAGAGGTAAGTCACTGGAAAGGCCTATGGACGGGGGTGTGGAACTTTAAGGAGCTGCATGTAGGAGCTGGAGAGATGGTTCTGAACTTTAGAGATTGCCTGCTCTTGTAGAGGACCCGGGTTCAGTTTCTAGCACCCATATGGTGGTTCACAACCATCTATAACTCCAGTTGCAGGAGATCCAATGCCCCAGTCCTGACCTCCAATGGCACCAGGCATGCATACAGGCAAAATATTTATACTCTCACAAAACTCAGGAAGTTCCACTCTTAGGTGCTCTAGCACGCCCAGGATCATAGGATCAGAGGTGAGGACTCAACATCTATCCCAACACCAGGAGTAACTGGGACCAGGAGGATCCAGGGACCCAAGAACCTGGCTAGACCAGTGGCATAGGTTCCTTCTGGTCTGGGCTGGTGCCCTGAGCAGACTGGGCGAGAACTCCTCAGCCAGTCCCACAACACCCAGAGGAAGCTCCACTCTCAGGTGCTCTAATATGCCAAGATCATAGGATCAGAAGTGCTCTAACACACCCAGGATCACAGGATCCCAGAATCACAGGAGCATGGTCACACCAGGGTCTCAAGGTTGCAGAGGCAGCTTGACTCCCAGGAACTCTGTCACACCCAGGATCCCAGGATCCCAGAGACAGCTGGTCTCTGAGGAGTTCTGACACAACCAGGATCACAGGAAGGACAGGCTGCAGTCAGATAAAGGGAGGGCAGGCAGCACTAGAGATAACCAGATGGCAGGAGGCAAGTGCAAGAATATAAGCAACAGAAATCAAGGTTACCTGGCATCATCAGAACCCAATTCTCCCACCATAGCAAGTAATGGATATGCCATCACACTGGAAAAGCAAGATTTGGATCTTGTTGATGATAGAGGACTTTTAAAAGGTCATAAATAACTTCCTTTAAGAAATACAGGAGAACACAGGTAAATAGCTAGAAGCCCTTAAAGAGGAAACACAAAAATCCCTTAAAGAATTACAGGAAAACACGACCAAACACGTGAAGGAATTGAACAAAACCCTACAGGATCTAAAAATGTGAACAGAAACAATAAAGAAATAACAAAGGGAGACAACCCAGGAGATGGAAAACCTAGGAAAGAGATCAGGAGTCAGAGATGCAAGCATCACCAACAGAATACAAGAGATAGAAGAGAGAATCTCAGAAGAAGAAGATACCACAGAAACATTCACATAACAGTCAAAGAAAATGCAAAATGCAAAACATCCAGGAAATCCAGGATACAATGAGAAGACAAAACCTAAGGATAATGGGTATAGAAGAGAGAGAAGATTCCCAACTTAAAGGGCCAGTAAATATCTTCAACAAAATTATAGAAGAAAACGTTCCTAACCTAAAGAAAGAGATGCCCAGGAACATACAGGAAGCCTACAGAACTCTAAATAGACTGCACCAGAAAATAAATTCCTCCTGTCACATAATAATCAAAACACCAAATGCACTTAACAAAGAAAGAATATTAAAAACAGTAAGGGAAAAAGGTCAAGCAACATATAAAGGCAGACCTATCAGAATTACACCAGACTTCTCACCAGAGAATATGAAAGCTAGAAGATCCTGGGCAGATCTCATACAGACCCTAAGAGAACACAAATGCTAGCCCAGGCTACTATACCCAGCAAAACTCTCAATTACCATAGATGGAGAAACCAAGATATTCCATGACAAAATCAAATTTACACAATATCTTTCCACAAATCCAGCCTTAAAAAGGATAATAGATGGAAAACACCAGCACAAGGAGGGAAACTACACCCTAGAAAAAGCAAGAAAGTAATCTTTCAGCAAACCCAAAAGAAGATAGCCACACAATCATAAAAATAACATTGAAAATAACAGGAAGCAACAATCACTTTTCCTTAATATCTCTTAACATCAATGGACTCAGTTCCCCAATAAAAAGCCATAGACTAACAGACTGGATATGTAAACAGACCCAGCATTTTGCTGCATACAGGAAATGCACCTCAGTGACAAAGACAGACACTACCTCAGAGTAAAAGGTTGGAAAACAATTTTCCAAGCAAATGGTCCCAAGAAACAAGCTGGAGTAGCCATTCTAGTATCAAATAAAATCAACTTTCAACCAAAAGTTATCAAAAAAGATAAGGAAGGACACTTCATACTGGTCAAATAGAAATATCTAAGGGGTAACTTCAGCAAGTGTTATAGGTATCTGATGAATCTCAGTGTAATGGCCTTGGGAAACGCAAAGGAATGTTGCTCTTTGCTCAGAGTGAAGCTAACATATCTTCAAGGGAGACCATTGGAGGGATTTGAATTTTATGGTCACATTAGGGAGGTAAGTCCTGTATATTTTAGAAGATTAGTATTTATTTTCTCTAAATTTAGTTGGAAGTTGTCAACTTAGTTCTAGTTGAGTGTAACAGTAGTAAAGTTTTCAAAACCTACTGAAAACAAGTAACATTAAACGTGTGATTTATGAGATTAGGTTGTGTGCTATTTTGGCTGAAGTCAACTTTTCTTTGTCATTTCAAAGGAGAAAAAATGAATGGCCTATAAAACTGTAAGAGTTGGTCTGTCAGAAATAATTTCCAATTGCATAATGTTTTTACAAAGTGATTTAATTTATTTTAATCATATTTATAATGTGAAAGTATAAGAGTTTTAGCCTAGAAAATAGCATTTTAATTATTATAGAAATGTCTACAAGTAATTTCATAATTTATTACTTCTGTACTTAATTTTGACATGTATCTCATTGTATATAATGCTGTGATAGATATCCCACAGTACATACATATTTTTGTCAACATAAATTCCTAGAAATAAGTTTACTAGATAAAATTTTATGCACAATTTATATTTTGGTACTTGTTGGTAAACTGTTCATTAGAAGTACTGTATTGATTTGTACTTTTATATGGAACAATCTCTAAAATTCTCTAACAATTAAATTTTATTATTAAAAAAAGATATTTATACTCTAAAATAAAATTCTATATATATATCTGCAGGTAGCAGAGGTGGAGCTGGTTTGAGGAGTCGCTCAGGCAGGCAAAGCAGAACCTCTTCTTACTGAGCCACACACAGGCTGCCTTGAGCCTCCTGTGTCAACTGATGGTCTCTCAGCCATCAATCAGATTGCATCATAGACTGGTTCAAGCTCGCAGCATCAACCAACACTAAATTTTCCACTTACTCGGTAACAAATGAGTAATTCTGACCTGATCATTATTCCCTGCTCACTATGCACATGTCAAATATTTAGAGAAACCACACAGCATTAAGTTTACAGCTGGTAACAGGAGACCATTAGCTCCCTTGGTCATCCTTTCTCCCTCTGGCAGAGTCACTCAACCCTGAAGGAGACCAGCTGAAGACTGGTGCTGTGTGCTGGAGATCCCTTTGTAGCAGCCATTCAGAAGCTCTCTGGAAAGTTCTCCTGTCTTCTTTTGCCTACTTAGTTTTTCTACTTCTGAACCCCTACATGCACAAAAAGTAAGGCCTTGTGGTTTAAAGGCCCAAAACACGAAAATTCCACAAATCTCTTGAGCCTAGTGTGTGATGCTACCACACCGCAGGACAATCTAACTGAAGGAGGGAATGCCTGGTGTTTAGAGTGCTCGGTCATATAGTTCAGTTGGACTTGGGATCATGGAGCCCTGCTCTATGCCCTGTACTATAAGCAGAGAGCATGTACCCCAGGCTGAGGGACTTCTCCCTGACCTCACAGGGCTTGCAGGACACCCAGATGTTCACACCTTGTGGTGTGTGTGTGTGTGGGTCATTATGGTTCATGTTGCTAATGTGATTAAACATCCATGTTATGTCCTCTGAAAAGTCCAGGATGAGAATAAAATGGACCAATACCAGGGCATACTAATTGGCTCTCAGTTAAAAAATGTATTTCAATAAAACCACAGGAAACAACTTTATTGTAGCCACATGTAGACTGCACCTAATCTTGGCAGACTACCCTTATGATCCATTTCCCCCAGTTCCTTTTTGATAATTCCAAAACCCAACACATTTTAAATTGCAGAGACTGTCTTGAGTACTTTGTGATTTATTAGTGAAACAATCCCGTGGTTATTCTTTCCTAGCTATTTCTGCTACTGGGTCTTAAAGTCTATAGTTTCTTGGACAGATTTTCTTAAATCTTGATTTATATGTAGTCATATAATTCCGATTACACTTGTATTTCTTATTGTAAATGAAAGATTTCAATTTTTAAAGTGCTGGCTGGACTCACCTGATTGGGGGGCAGGAGGGTGAACTCTCACCTGAAACAGCTTTGATTTACAACTCTCCCAGCCACCGAAGCTCTAAAAGCCAGTTTATGGGTCTGGATTTGAGAATTTACACCTTTTAATTAGGTTTATAAATCCCCCTGCCTTGTCTTCCATTACAGTTATGTGCAGGCTCACCATTGCTTTCTTAAATTGGAGATATATATATACACACACACACACACACACACACACACACAACTAACAGTAAATCTGCTCTTGGAGAGTTATCAGATGGCTGTGGTCTATCAAAAATAGTCAGAAATAAATGTTTCAAATATGCCGGGCAGTGGTGGCGCACGCCTTTAATCCCAGCACTTGGGAGGCAGAGGCAGGTGGATTTCTGAGTTCGAGGCCAGCCTGGTCTACAGAGTGAGTTCCAGGACACCCAGGGCTACACAGAGAAACCCTGTCTCGAAAAACCAAAAAAAAAAAAAAGTTTCAAATACTCTCTTAAGTAGTTAAAAGACACTTAGCTAAGAATTTTCTCCTTTATGTTTGGTTAGATTTACTTTAGGAAACATGGTATTATAATGGGCTGCCAAAAAGAATTTAAAATTTGTGGCACACTCCAGAGAGAGGAACTGTATTGAGGAAGGGTCTGGGGAGCTATAGGAGGAAAGATTCAGTGGCTGGTAGTGTTCCATACCTATCTCTCAGTTCAGAGCTCTAGAAGTTTCTCCAAGCATGTCTCTATTTTAACCTCCTTAAAGTCAGAAGGAGATGGTTTTTAAAGTTTTGGTTTTCAAGACATTGCCTTATAAAAGCTATAGGATGTCAGCACCACCTAGAATGTCTACAAAATAAGCCCCAGCTTGCCATAGGAGCCTCTGTAGAGCCACCAGGCATCAAGCAAGATTAGCAGCTGACACACTGAGAGACAGTGTGCAGAAGAGTCAGGCTCCCTTCTGAGAAAATGGACAGCTTTAGTGAAAGAAAAGATTCACAGGAATAACTTTACATCCTCAAATAATCTTCTATTTGCTTCCAGGAGTTCTATGAGGAGGAGGAATGGAGACAGGTTCCTCCTTCCCATGGTCCCATCCCACCAGCCACCTTTTTGCCCTCTAGCAAATGGACCAGCCTTTGTCAAGGTCAGGGGAAATTGTTCAAAGCACAAGAATGGCTCTTAAGCATGGACAGCAACATCTCTGAGACTCGGTGGGATAAAGAGTTAATAGTGATGTAAAATGTCATTGAATAGTCCCCACAGTTTTGTTATGGTTTCAAAGAGAATGACATGAAGCCTATCGCCCAGTTCACAGTCATACCAAACCTTCGGTCTATAAAATTATTGATCCTTCGGTTCAAGTCATATTGGTTTTAGTTTAAGAGAGTCTGGTGGTTAACAATGCCAAGATCCTAGTTACAGAGAAGTTTGCCAGCAGCTGTAGATGCCTACAGCATCTCTGGAGGGGGTGTGTGGTCCAGCATAGCCAGCAAGTGAATGAAAGCAATCACTCATACTCCAAGCATGAGTGGGATTTGCTGCCTCCCCAAAAACACCAAAGAAGAAAAAGAAGAAGAAGAAGAAGGAGGAGGAGGAGGAGGAGGAGGAGGAGGAGGAGGAGGAGGAGGAGAAGGAGAAGGAGAAGGAGAAGGAGAAGGAGAAGGAGAAGGAGAAGGAGAAGGAGAAGGAGAAGGAGAAGGAGAAGGAGAAGGAGAAGGAGAAGGAGAAGGAGAAGGAGAAGGAGAAGGAGAAGGAGAAGGAGAAGGAGAAGGAGAAGGAGAAGGAGAAGGAGAAGGAGAAGGAGAAGGAGAAGGAGAAGGAGAAGGAGAAGGAGAAGGAGAAGGAGAAGGAGAAGGAGAAGGAGAAGGAGAAGGAGAAGGAGAAGGAGAAGGAGAAGGAG
>JADRCH010007616.1:61013-95873 GCA_019843965.1 Rhynchomys soricoides | reverse complement strand
AGGAGAAGGAGAAGGAGAAGGAGAAGGAGAAGGAGAAGGAGAAGGAGAAGGAGAAGGAGAAGGAGAAGGAGAAGGAGAAGGAGAAGGAGAAGGAGAAGGAGAAGGAGAAGGAGAAGGAGAAGGAGAAGGAGAAGGAGAAGGAGAAGGAGAAGGAGAAGGAGAAGGAGAAGGAGAAGGAGAAGGAGAAGGAGAAGGAGAAGGAGAAGAAGAAGAAGAAGAAGAAGAAGAAGAAGAAGAAGAAGAAGAAGAAGAAGAAAAGATCTTTACAGCCCTTCTGCAGTGATTTGAATATGCTTGACCCAGGAGGTGTGGCCTTGTTAGAAAAGGTGTGGCCTTGTTGGATGAAGTGTGTTACTGTAGGGGCAGGCTTTGAGGTCCTATGCTCAAATTCTACCCAGGGCAGAAAAGATAGCCTCTTCCTGGCTGCTTGTGGAAAACAGTTTCCTCCCGGGTGCCTTCAGATCAAGACGTAGAACTCTCAGCTCCTCCAGCACCAGGTCTGCTTGTATGCTCCCATGCTTCCCACCATAAAGATAATGGACTGAACCTGTGAACCTGTAAGCCAGCCCCAATTAAATGTTTTCCTTTACAAGAGTGGCCTTGGTCATGGTGTCTCTTCACAGCAATGGAAACCCTAAAAAGTCACCATCTGAGGATTTTTAAATGTTATATGTAAACTGGTTAATGAGACTTCTATCCAGTTTTGCTCATAGCTGGGTCCCCAGGGCTTATGCACAGCCTCACATATAATAAGTGCTCAAATTAATGTGAGTTTCTAACTCATTCTTCCTTCAGAAAAACAAAACTCTACATTTCACTACATAATTCCATAACCATTAAACATCCTAATGAAAGCTAAACTTTTTAAAGTGTTAATTTTAAATATTGTCTCAAGTTACAGATTTTTTCACTCTTTGACATGCCTTCTAGGGCCATTTACCTCTGCTTAGAAATGATTGCATTGGAAGTGGCCAAGGCTAAGTAGAAGGTCATGTGGAAATAACCACATATTCATACAGGATCACTACACTGAGATAACACTGTGTATATCCATCAATACAGCCAAAGAGCAATGGTGAGATATGTCCACAATAAACAGTATGACACCCACAACAGAACGTTCTACAGTGAACATCCGTGATAGCTAGACTTCGTGATCAACTTGACTGGATTGAGAGAGGGGACACACGGTAAAGCACACTCTTGGGTCTTTCTGTGAGGGAGTTTTGGGAAACAAACCATCAGTGCTCTAACATAAGGGATGAAATAATCCTTTTGATGGATTCACAATATGAGGACATTATTGGAGAGAGTGACAGTAGGAGGTGAGGCCTAGTGAGTAGAAGCAGATCACCCAGTGTGTCCTTAGGAGCTGTATCTTTCCTGGCTTCTTCCTATATCCCTGTATCCCCTGACTCTATTTCCTGGCCACCATAATGCAAACCACTCAGTTCTGCCATGGGTGAACCAGCACCTCTGAAGCCAGGACACAAAACACCTAATCCCTCTCTTTAAGTTCCTAGGTGTTGGGGTCACTTCGATGCAAATGTCATAGACAGGCACTGGGAAATGCTGTAGAACATAACAAATACTGTAGAATTGGGTATTTTTAGAGCATGACTCAAAGCTGAATGTGTATTCCCGTTGTGGGAATTCACGTACGTCACATGCGTATGAGGCAGTGCTGTGCTGGTCATGGTTATTCTGGATAGAGGAACTATTGGCAATACCTAGTTCTTCGTACTTGTCAGAGTGTTCTATTATTTTATTATTTTTACAATACATATGTATTGTTTACATAATTTCAACAATTTTTTAAGTCAGACGTGGTGACACATCTGAAAAAGGAGAATCACAAATCCAGACCCTCCCTGTCTGGACCGCACAAACCCTCTGTTAAGAAAATAATAATACATAATAGCTGGGGACATGGCTTGGTTGCTAATGTATTTGCAGTGTAAGCACTAAGAACAGAGCCCAGATCTACAGAATCCATATGACAGTCAAGCATGGCAGCCGCCCATAATCCCCAGAGCAAAATGGCTGCTCAGACTAGCAGTATCAGTGAGTCTGGGTTCAACTGGTGATCCTGCCTCCCTGGAAAAGGTGGACAGCAACTGAGAAAGACTTCTAATGTCAACTTCAGGCTTTACATGTACATGTATACACATATGTGTGTGCCTCAATACATACGTGTACACCCCATCCATGAGTAAACATGCACAAGCAAATGTACATATACACAAAGAAAGTGAAAAGAAAGCAAGAGGAACCATTTGACGACAGGATGATGGAGACAGAAAACAGAATGGGCTTCTTCACACTCCACAATCTTCTCCAGGGAAACTGCATAGACTTGTATATCAGAGAGAAAATTTTTTCTTTTTTTAATATTTTACATTTATTTATTGTGTTGTGTGTATGTGTGTGGTATGTGCGTGTATGTGTGTATATGTGTGTGTTGGATATGTGTTTCTGTGTGTGTGTGTGTGGTATGTGTTGGTGTGTGTATGTGGTGTATGTATATGTAGGTGTATGTATGTGTATGTGTGTGGTATATGTTTTTGTGTGTGTGTGGTGTGTGTGTGTGTATGTGTGATATGTGTGTGTGGTATGTGTGTGTGTGGTATGTATGATATATGTGTTTATGTGTGTGGTATGTTTGTGTGATATGTGTGTTTGTGAGTAATGTGTTTGTGTTTGTATGTGGTGTGTGGATGAAGTGTGTTTGTGTGTGTGATATGTATGTGTGTTTTTATGTGTGTGTTTGATATGTGTATGTATGGTGTGTGTGTGATGTGTGTGTGTTTGTGAGTAATGTGTGTGTGTTTGTATGTGGTATGTGTATGTGTGTTTGTGTGTGGTGTGTGTGTGTTTGTATGTGTGTGTGGTGTGTGTCTGCGTCTGAGTGAGCGTGTATGGAGTCAGAGGGCAGCTGTATGAGTCAATTTTTACAGAGCACACTTACCCACCTAGCCATCTCTCAGCTCCAAAAAATGACATTTTTACTAAATAACTTTCAGAGCCTTTGCCCCCTGCTTAGGTTCACAGCTAAATGCTTTGCTGAACTGAGTCTCTGTTTGTCTTCAGAATATGTTGTTCAACCATAAGGGCCATCGCCATGTTCAGAGCAGCTGTAACTACTGTCAAGAAACTCGAGATGGATCCCGTGAACATCCTCTTCTGGAAGGACATTGAGGGTCATCAGACTTTCACATGAGTTTCCAGCCATGCCTTCCTTCGCCTGCTTGCAAGCTGTATGTGAGTCTGCCCAGGCTGCATGTAGTTTCCTGGTCTCAGGAGGTGGTAATGTGAATCGACTGTGGAAAGCTAACTGAAGGGGGAAGTCCACCCATTCATCTATGGAAAGTGATAATCTATGCTGGGTGAGACTTTCCATGGTGTGGCCATCAGAGGGTCACCCATGTTTCTGTAAGTATCCCACCCCACCCGCGCTCTGTACATGAACCCAGTAAGCTCAGTGGTTAGCCAAGTCAGGCTTTGATGCAATCACACTAGGGCCTATTCTTGGTGCTCTCTTTGGGGGTGAGTAGGCATTTGTTTGAGTCTCCCTCAGAGAAAGTGTACACAATACCACGTTAACCTAGGCTATGCTGCTCTACATCTGACCTTTGCATCCTGTGGGGAAAGTTAACAGTAAATAAAGCACTCCTGCACAAAGATCCCTTAGTAGCTCACACATCCCTCACTGCCACAGAAACTGCAGTGGGAACGTTGGGAGGTCCTGGGGTCTAATGAGTCTGTAGATGGGAGCTTGAAGAGCTAGCTCTTTATATCTTCCCCAGTGCTCAAATTCAGTGTGCCAAGAAAACTTCTGTCTAAAGGCAGGCTCAGCTCAAGTGACTACTAATCAAGTCATAAAACCTGGGTCAGTGGGCAGCTGGACTCTGCCTGAGGGGATAGCCTGCCTCCACCACATTCTGCTCAGTTCAGAGTGCCTAGGTCCCATAGGCCTTTACTCCAATCTTTCAGAACCGAATGACAGATTATTAGTTGATAGGAAGCCATGGAGAAGTACAGAAAGAGGGGAAGGGCTGAGTGTTAAATCTGGACGAAACGGCACTTTATGGCTGCCCTGCTGGTCCACGTGTAAGAAACTCGAAAATTGCCTCTCTATCCTAACAGCGAATGAGCAAATGGAGGGCTGGGGTGACTTGGTTGGTAAAGCAAAGATTTACTATACAAGCATGAAGACTTGAATTCAGAGTCCCAGCACTCACATAAAAAGCCAAGCATAGTGGCCAGCAGCTATATTCCCAGTGTTGAGGAATGAGACTGGTGGGTCCCTGGAGCTTGCTAGCCAGCCAGCCCAGTCAAATTGGTGAGAGACCATGTCTCCAGAATTAGGTGAAGAATGACTAAGGAAAACATCATCAATGAGAGAGAGAGAGAGAGAGAGAGAGAGAGAGAGAGAGAGAGAGAGAACACAAACTGAACAATCAACCACTCCTTTTATACTCACAGGGAAATGAGGCTACAGTGCTCTAAAGTAAGAGAGGCAGGTGGATCTTAACACAAAAGCAAACAATACTGACCCCTGCTGCAGCTGATCTGGGTTATCGAAACCTGACCTGTATTTGACAGATTCCCAGAAGTCCAGTAGCTACTTGGAATGAAAGACTCCAGGGAGCGTAGACATAGGGGACCTGTGCCTTTGTGAACTCAACCCAGTTCTCTGTGTGTTTCTGACAACTGAAGTGGGAAGGAAACTCATTTGGAAACATTCCAAAGTGCTCTCTTAATGTGGTCTGCTCTCGGGAGAAACTAGTTAACCAGAACTCAAATGGTTAGAGTTTCACCAAAAACCAACTGGCTTGAGGGACTAGAAATACTCAACTCCAGCCTTTTAGCCTTCCTATTGAACTGAAGATCAAGAACAAATGTACAAGAGACATCTTGGGGCTCTAAAAGACAGAGCTGCCCCGAAGGACTGTGGGATTGACTGGGAAGAGAGGGGTGTTGCTGAGGATGGAACCCAGGGTGTTGTGAAACTAGTTAAACATTGCCCCCATACATCCCAGCCTCTTGTGGGTCTACAGGATGAGTCTCTCTCACACCTTACCACCTCCTTCTTAAGTCTGACTAGTATACCAGCACCTTTACTGCATGCCATGGCCAGCTATCAAGAAAGCATTACAAGGTACAAGTTAAAAAATATCATTTTAGGTATGTAGATGAAGGAAACCCTCAGTTCCATCCCCAGCAGAAGCTGTATCTATAATCCCAACACCCAGGGCTGGTAGAGGGGGTGAGGTGATTTGAATAGGTATGCCCCCATAGACTCCTGTGTTTGAATGCTTAGGACTGGCACTGTTGAGAGTGTAGCCTTGTTGGAGTAGGTGTTGCTTTGTTGGAGGAATTGTGTCACTGGAGGCACACTTTGAGGTCTCATATATGCTCAAACTATACCTAGTGTGACAGTCTCCTTGTGCCGCCTGAAAGAAAGATATTGAACTCTCAGCTCCTTCGCCAGCACCATGTTTTCCCGCACTCTGCCATGCTTCCCACCATGATGATGATGGACTGAACCTCTGAAACTGTCAGCCAGCCCCAATGAAATGTTTCCTTTAATAAGAGTTGCCTTAGTCATAGTGTCTCTTCAGAGCAATAAACCCCAAACTAAGACAGGGAATAAGGAGTTCAAAGTTATCCTTGGGCACATTGTGAGATTTTTGAGGCCAGCCTAGGCTACACAAGACTTTATCTTAAAGATGTTTTTGAAAGAACATAGTTTTAAGAGGGCCAGTAAGCCTCAATATCAGACATGGCAGGGGTGTTGGAATCATCAGACAGGGATCATTAAATGGCTTTGACTAAAATTCCAAGGCTCTGGTCTAAGGGGTAAGATGGACAGCCAGCATGAGAAGCCAGAGACCAACAACATTGGAGCTGAAGTGCAGAATGCCCTTGATGGCCAGCCCTTCAATGAACTGGACACAGTGAAGAAAAGTGTCCTCAAGTCTGAGAGAATCTCAGCGGAATCCAAACCAAAACACAAAGAACAAAGAACAAGGAGACTAGAAAGGGAAGGGCAGCTGCATAATGGAAGGACCAGAAAACCAAGAAAGAGGAGGGAAATGTCTGAGGCAAGAGTGTCTCAGATCCCCCCCCCCCCCAAATTATTGTCAGAAAGCAAACTCCAGTTTTAGGAAACTCAGAAAACATCAAGCAGGAGAAATGCAAAATCAAGAAGTAAGCAAGCAAACACTATACTCAGGCTTATCATTTTCAAACAACAAAGAATCAAAGATGGAGAGAAACATGTTGAAAGGAGAGGGGGAGATGGCATGCATTCAGGATCAAAGCTAGAAGACATCCAAGTCTCCAGAAACTCTAAACAAAAGCACAGCATGATGACTGGCTTAATGCATTGAGAAAAAACGGACACCACCAACCTCCTGCTACACACCCTGTGAAACTTAATTCTCTTTAGAAAAAGAACAAGAAATAATTTCTCAGGCAAAGAGAAACATGGGGAATGTGTCATCAGATCTGCCTTGCACTAAACACGCTAAGAGTTCTTCAGAAAGAAGAAAATAGTACAGAGAAGAAACTCAGATCTACATGAGTATCAAGGGCAAGATAAATAGACGTAAAGCAAAGTCATTGTTCTCATTCTGAATTGTCTTAAAATTGTTCAAAATATTAATAGCAGCATTGCATTTAATTGCTGCTATTTCAATATTCATTCAATATATAAGTAATGCATTGAATGAATATATATATATATACTTATACATATACTTATGTATGTGCATAATGATACAAGTACCAGAGAAAGCCTCACAAGGTGATCCATGACCTGTAATCCCAAAATTCAGCAAGCAAGTGTAGGAGAGAATTCAGAGTTTAAGACCAGTCTCAGATTCATAGCAAGACCCTGTCTTGAAATAATAAAGGCTAAAGATATAGCTCACTGTTATGAATGTTTGCCCAGCACTACAAGGCCCTAGATCAATGCCAGCACTGCAAATAAATAAATAAATAACAACAAAAAGATAATTTATGGATAAAGAAGTATATGTTTCAAAAGAAATGATGTTAGATAGGATTTAATGCAAATGTGACCAGCCTGAGTGTGAAATAGCATGAGGTAAAATCTAGTAGACTGCAGAAGAGACAGGTGCACCTAGCGGGGTGAGCAGAGATTCAACATCTTCAATTCAGAAGTGAGCAGATCAAGCATGGCAGAAAGTGAGACAGGCATGGTTGAGCTCACTAACCAACATGGACGGAGAGCTCCAGGTTTCCTTATCCAGTAAGTCAATGAGCTTCTCACATTCATCTGCAATGTTTGCTGAAGTGGACCACACTGTGAGCATACCTTAACATACGTAACTTACATATCTACAGAATAATGACTTAGCAATTCTAAAGGGAGAGAGTGTGCTCACAGACCATAGTAAAGTTAAATTCAAACTCAATATCAAGAAAATACAGAGATAGCTCAGAGGGTAAAGCATCTGCTGAACGAGACTGATT
Organism: Rhynchomys soricoides; assembly: GCA_019843965.1. NCBI lineage: Eukaryota > Metazoa > Chordata > Mammalia > Rodentia > Muridae > Rhynchomys > Rhynchomys soricoides. Next base: position 88,370 of record JADRCH010007616.1, on the reverse strand, counting down.
TGGTTCCCCAGTGTCCAGGGAAAATCTGGGTGTGGTGATACACACCTGAACCTAGCACTGGGGAGCAGAAACAAGCGGGGCCCCAGGCAGTCTAGCAAAAAAGCTCCAGGTTCAGTGTTAGACCCTGTCTCAAAAGGGAAAGATGTGCCCACGTGGCCAAGCATGCCCACCTACACATATACAGCTTTTGTACACACTCAGTCAATAAATCCATAGCAGAAAGATAGCTAGACAAAACTCCAAATATGTACAATGCACAATACGGTGGTTTTCCCAAAATGAGGCCCAACCATCACACCTGAGATGTCCAGACCCCTGGGACTTCTCAAAATGAGGAAACCTCAACTGCATCGATTGTGGTAGTGGAGGGCTACATTAGAGATTGACCCCCAAATAATATTAATTTTTTTTAAAGAATCCCCAAACACTATGAATCATATGCCCACAAGAGTGTTATCCTACATGAAAGACCAATTTTTTGAAAAATAAATCTGCCAAAATTAAACCAAGAATTAAAATCCACTATCTGGACGTTTCAGTACTAAGGACTGAACTCAGAAACCCACATCCTAGACAGGTGCTCTTCTACTAAGCTGTGTCCTCAGCCCACCAACTCTTTAAAACCTAGTTTTAAGCACACACGCACGAGCGCACACACGTGCACACACGTGCATGCCCACACACACATGCACACACAGGCACGCACACACACACACATGCGCACACAGCGCCCACACACACACACTGTCAGCACCACTTCTGCCAGGATTCCTTCATCTCTGGCTATAATATGATTAGATGATGACAATGATGGTGGTAGGTAAAGTAGCTACAGAGAGCAGTACACAAGGCCCTGTGTTAATCACCCGTGCCCTGAACCCTGACAAGACAATATTTCAGGCAAGGGATTTAACCTCTGCTAGCCTCAGAACCCCTATCTGCCGACTGGGAACGATTGTACCCCTTTTGTTTGTTTTGAGTATTGAGAATAGTATGTAAACTATTCAGGACCCAAACAAGTCTTGTCAATACAGCCTTTTTTTTTAAATTGGATATTTCCTTTATTTACATTTAAAATGTTATCGCCTTTCCCGGTTTCCCACCTCCAGGAAACCCCCTATCCCCTCCCCTTCCCCCTGCTTCTATGAGGGTCCAATACAGGCTTTCAACCATAAGACTTTAAAACCTGTTTTATGCTGCTCAGCTTCATACTTATAGAGCTACTTGCCTTTGTATAGCAAGGATTTTTTTTTTTTTTTTAATGGCAGATGAAGTGCGTTGACCTTCAGGAATATGGAGATTTCAAAACTAAGTCATTTTGCAAGAGTAGATGATTCTCTAAGGCCTGAGACTCAAGTGAGGGGTAGGGTGCCCCCTGTGGCAGAGTTTGGTATATGTTGGGACCTGGGTACCGCTTGAAAGAGCCACGGAGTGCCGGAGAACAGCTTGGCAGGCTTCTCCACTCAGTTTACATTTTCATAGGAAAGCAAGCCTAACTCGGGCTTGTACAGTTCTTGCTAACGTCACAGCGTACCTCTTACTCTACCACTCTGCTTATCAGCTGTGCGTAATTAGGTGATGCATGAGGTGAGCAAGTTTCTCAAAGACACCATTCGCTAACCAGTAGCTTTCTTTAACCATGGGTGTCCATTGATGCTTTTCTTTCTAACCAGAGCTTCAACAGAACTCACCCTGCACCTTTCTCGTCCTGTTTGCCATCTCTCAAAACCACCAGCATCCTATCTATTTCATGAGAACAGAGCTCACGTTTACCGAACCCAGCTCTGCCCAAAAACCTTAAGCTCAGACAAATGCACAGAAGTTAAAAGTTACGCATTTCTGTCCTCTGGGACTTTGTAATCCAGTTACAGAGACAAAGTATGGGTGCGTGAAATGGCTAAGTCACAAGCAAGACAATGGATATGTGTGTGCGTGTCAGTGCACACCTCACATCCGTTCAAGCCAGCCACATGCTCCCTTCCCAGTGACCAGTGCAGTTCACAGCACAGCAGAGAAGTCAACAGATGTTTGATGATGTCAGATGAGCAGCATGGTGATGCCAGCCAACACCGTGAGTACCGAGTGACCACCAGAGAGATACCTATTCCCAAGGTAAGTGTGGTGGCATAAACCTGTAACCCCAGTGCCAACCTAAACCACATAGTGAGGTTCTGTACTGACACCCTCCTTCCTTGCCTTTCCCTCTTCTCATACACTTGCTACTTTCTTACATATTGTCATTATTTGATCATCTTTCTCCCCCTCTACAAGAGAGCATTCCAAGGTCTGAGCTTTGACTGTTTGTTCACTGTATAACTGTAGGACATAGGCTTGGATAGGCAGCATCACAGTCACCCAAGAATACCTTTGGATGGATGGATGGATGGATGGATGGATGGATGGATGAGTGATGTTTTAACCATAATTTACAAAGTGGGTATATCAACACATATGAAGTTTCTGAGTATTGGTGAATTTTAGAGTCAGTATTAGTGGCCACAGGACAAAACAGAAAAACTGTGCCAGGGTGTTTGTGGTGACTTTGTTTATTGTGATGAAGAACTGGAAACTAGCTAAAAGAAGAAAATAGCTCTTTTCAACATATTGCCCCCAGTGACCCCTCTATAATGGAATAACATAAACCACTAAAGCAATAGCCCCAATCTATATTCTTTTGTGTGTTCATTTTCTCATATGTGTGTGTTTGTGTATGTTGTTGGTTTTGTTTTTTCTGCAATCTTGCTGGGTAGCCCAAGATGGCTGTGAACCCAGAATTCTCCTGCCTCTCAGCCCTGCACTGAGATTACAGGTGTGGACCATTTGTCTAACTCTCAGCCATGACATTCTTTTGAAAAGATGCTGTGACACATTAGAAGTGATCAGTTAAAACCACAAAGCATGGGAATGGAGAGATGGCTCAATGGTTAAGAGCACAGACTTCTCTTCCAAAGGTCCTGAGTTCAATTACCAGCAACCACATGGTAGCTCACACCCATCTATAATGGGATTTGATGCCCTCTACTGTCATACAGGCATACATGCAAATAGAGCACTCATATAAGTATATAAATAAATAAATAATAAATAAATACTTTAACAAAACCCACAAAGTATAGCTCTATTTTCAAAACAATTGTGGATGTGGCCAGGACACACATGAACACAAAAGGCTGAAAGGTTGACAGAGACCCATCAGAAAGGCTTCTGGATGAAGGACAGGATTTTCATTTTCTTCTATAAAATTTTCATACTGGTCTATGTTTGAAAATAACAATAATACTCAGCATGCACTGTCTTAAAATCAGAAAGAAAAGGCATGTTCTGAGGAGTCTATCCTACAACAGTGTCAAGTAAGCAATAACCTGTCTGTCCTGTGTAGTCCCAGGCTATGTCCTTCCCTGTACCCTCCCAGGGGCTCCTCTGTGACATAAATTACAGCTGGCCATAGCTGACCCAGCCAGTGTAGTAATATTGATTTCAGATAGCGGTCAAATTTAAGAGGCAGCACTCATCACATAGGTTTATGTGCCTTTTCTGCTGAAAACTGCTGGGATCGCCAAGCAACCTCCCATCAGTGAAACCCTGAGAACTGATGCCTCAGGTCCCAACAGCAAGGTTCCGTGCCCTGGTCTTGCCCTCAAAGAATCACATCGACCAGGACATCACTACACCAGGATGACAACAGCAAGCTGGAAGCAGCAGTGGAGACAAGTCAGCCATGGAGACACCCTGGCTGGGGCTGGGGGAAGTAAAGCTTACCACCTCCTCAAGCCTGGGCTGGGGACCCAAGTATCCTCCAAGCAAAACACACACACACAGTGGTGGTTCATGCCATTAATCCCAGCGCTCAGGAGAGAGGCAGAGGCAGACAGATCTCTGAGTTCAAGGCCAGCCTGGTCTACAGAGCCATCTTTAAATTTTTTTAAATTAAAATCTGAACCAGGGGTTGGTAAATGGCTCATTTGGCAAAGTGCTTGCCATGAAAATATGAGTTCTTTACTCTGAATCCCAAGCTTAAAAAAAAGGCTGTGTATGACAGTGTGCACCTGTAGCCTCAGGGGAGAAGACGGTCAGACCCTGGGGACTTCCAGCTCTGTCTCAAAAGCTAAGGTGGAGGTGGCTCAGATGGCAAGGGCGCTTGCTGTGCTAGAATGAGGACCTGGAAGCCTCACATCCATATAGTAGGCCCAGCTGTGGTGCTGGAGTAAGGCTGCCCCACAGGCTCATGTGTTTGAACGCTTGGTCCCTGATTAGTGAAACTGTTTGAGAAGGATTAGGAGGTGTGGCTTTGTTGAAGGAGGTGTGTCTCTGGGGTGGGCTTTAAAGTTTCAAAAGCCCACACCAGACCCAGTCTATCCAGTCTCTGTCTCTGTCTCTGTCTCTCTCTCTTTCTCTCTCTGTCTCTCTCTCTCTCTGTGGTTCTCTCTCTCTCTCTCTCTCTACTTGCTGCCTACAGATCAGAATGTAAAGCTCTCGGCTACTGCTCCAGCACCATGCCTACCTGCTTTCTGCCATGATGATCATGAACTAACTCTCTGAAACTATAAGCAAGACCCCAGTTAAGTGCTTCCTTTTATAGGAGTGGCTTTGGTCATGGTGACTCTTCACAGCAATAGAAAGGTAACCATAAGTACAGCTATTTCAAACACCTATGACCCCAGAACTGTGGGAGGCACAGAAAGGAGAATCGCCAAGGCTTGCTAGCTGACAGCCTAGCTCTGGGATCAGTGAATGACCTTGTCACAAGGGAATAAGAAGAGTGATCCGAGGCTGGAGAGAAGGCTCAGCAGTTAAGAGTGTCAACTGCTCTTCCAAAGGTCGTGAGTTCAAATCCCAGCAACCACGTTATAGCTCACAACCATCTGTAATGAGATCTGATGCCTTCTTCTGGGGGTGTCGGAAGACAGATACAGCAATCAAGGTCAGAGCAAGTAGAAAAAGTGTCTGAAGACAGCTACAGTGTACTTACATATAATAAATAAATAAATCTTTTTTTAAAAAGAAGAGGAGGAGGAGGAGGAGGAGGAGGAGGAGGAGTGATTCTCTTCTGGGATCCACATGTGTGCATGTTTGTGGGAGACATAGGTTGATTTGGATACCTCATCCTTCATACCTCTCTCTCATGCGTGTGTGTGTGTGTGTGTGTGTGTGTGTGTGTGTGATGTCATCTTCAGGATACTTGCATGTGACATGAGTCCACAGACATCTGAACCAAACAAGCATGCCTGAGTCAATGTGTGCATTAAATTGAAGTAAAGCTTGGTTTTGTTTTTAGTTTTAGAGCAATGTGAGCAGACACCCTGATATTTCCTTCTTACTTTCCTACTGACATTCCCAGGGTCACCCTCTCCCTACCCTGGGACAGCAAAGGCTTTGTCCTCACAGACTCAAGGGCACTTGGAGCCCAGGTCTGTGAGTAGATCTGTAGGCTTTCTGTTCTTCAATGGCTTAGGTTACCCACAAAAAGCCTAAACCCCAGCCATGGTGTCAGCAAACCTTTGGAAGACTCTGAAAGACACGGTGGTGCTTGGCCCCCAACCAGCCCCAAGGTCTTAGGCATGGTGGGTGAGTGCTATGTCACGCCTGACATTCCAGGAGGTTCAGGAAGAATCCAAACCCCCTTCTGTGTGTGCCTCAGTCACACTGGACAAGCTCTGTAACTGAGCTACATCCTTAGCCCTAGTAAAGGAGACATACAAAAAAATTCAGTTCTTAGGGCCCAGCCCAGTGTGCACCATGGCACAGAGGTAGGAGGAGATACTTCATGAAAGCCACGGGGGTGGGGGTGGGGGCAGGACCTGCAGGCTTTACAACAACAACAAATATCCTGGTTTTTCTCTTCCTCAAACCTGTGAGAGTCTGTCAGTTTCTTCCATATCCTGACCAGAGGTAGGTTTAGAAGCTAGTGTGAGTAAAGTCCCGCGTTTGATTCCCAGCAGTGAGAGAAAAAAGTCTGGTCCCTCATGAAACTGTGAATTCCTTGAGGCAAAACCAGTAAAATTTTGCATGCTGTCTGGAAAATAGTAAGTGCTCAATAAATGTGAAATAAATAATAAATAAATAAAAATCACCTGTGAGGCTCGACAGAGCTACTATAAGTACAGTGCCCAGCAAAGGGTAATTGCTCATAAATACATATTATTATTATATAAAGTAATGAAACTGCTCAGTGAGAAATTTTATAACTTTGCACAGTAGTCCCTTGGTAAACTGAAAAAGAGTACATAAATTTATGGTTTTGACTTCCCCAGTTTACAGTATAGACGCTAACTGGAGAAACAGTATTGCGCCTACACAGGCCCCTTCCCACTCTGCACTCTGTGAGTCAGCTGCTGACTATACTCAGGAAGTCGGTTAGGTTAGAGTGCATGCTATCCAGGTAAGATGCAAGATACTCAGCTTCCTTCTTCTTCCTCTTCCTCTTCCCCACCCCATTCGAGAATCATCCACACAAGGGCTGGGAATTCACTGAGTGCCACTACACAGGCTGTCTCCATGTGAAAATAACCCAGAGCCCTCCCCCGCCAGCCCCCCTTCAGTGCTGTCCACTGGCATTCTCTTGTTGCTTTGCTTCCTGATCCCTGTATGTGAACTGAGCTCTTCCCCTGAGCCTTCTCCACCACTGTGGGCGCATCTTCTGAAGCCAGGAGACAAAGAGACAAGATAAATATCCTCTCCATCATGTTCTTGTGGCCACGACACAAAAATATCTTGCAGGTGCCCTTCTCCTGGCTTTACAATTTAAGGAATTGTTCTTATATCTAAGGCTGGCTTTAAACCACTGTGTAGCAAGGGTCACATTACACTTCTGATCTTCCTGCCTCCACTTCCCGAGTGTGTGCCACTGTGACACCCTCTTTCTATGGTGCTGAAGACTGAGCCCAGAAGTATGTGCATGGCAGGCCAGCACTACCAACTGAGCTATAGCCCAGTCCTGCCCTGGCCTTTGGAACCACAGTTTTCTTGCCTGTCTTTCAGGTCTCGTCTCAAACTCACCTTAAATGTTAGGTCTAGAAAAGGGGGGGAGGGGGGACAGCTTACCTAAGATCCCACAGACAAAGAACTAAGATCACATAAATGCAAAGGAGGTATTTGTACCCATTTGCCAGTGTATAGAACAAGGCACCGAGGATGGATGCCAGCGCTGGAGATTAATAGCCATGAAGCTCCATCTCTCCCCTATCTGAGCTCCTCTCATCTCTAAAGTCTTGCACAGTTTCCCACTGTTTCCATGAAAGATTTCAGGATCAACATAGATAGCATCCACAAGACCAGTGAGCTGACACCACAGCCCGGTTGCTTCTCACAGCAGCAGTGCCCCTGAGTGGGAGCAAATCTGGGAGCAGTGAGACATCTTGGAAGCACAGTGAGGGTGTCTCTGACTAAACAAAACACTCTCTCCAGCTGGAAAACCTGCAAATCATTCTATAACAAAACAGCTGGAAATAACAGCTCATGCCTGTAACCCAGCACGTGGATAACAGAAGCAAGAGAGTAATGTGTTTGAGGCCAGCCTGCACTACACAGTGAGGCGGCTAGCCTGTACTATACAATGAGTTCCAGATCAACTTGACATTACAGGATGAAAATTGTCTCCAAAAAACAAAATCAGAGAGCTGGGGAGAGGACTCAGCTGTAACAGTGCTTGCTGTTCAATCAAGAGGACCAGAGTTCAAATCCTAGCACCCCTGTTAGGCAACTCACCAATGCCTGCAACTCCAACTCCAAGAGATCCAACACCCTCTCCTGGTCTCCATACATGTGTGCATACATTCACATACATGTATATATACATAATACAATAAAAATTTAAACAATAATAAACAAACAACCCCCACAACAAACGTACATTGTAGGCCTCTACTACTGGCATGATTCCTCTCTCAAAACTCTATTTTTCATTCTTCTGCAATGAAAACCCCCTTCATTTTTTTCAACCATTTCCAGTCCATCCATCTGCCAATACGCGCATATAACCATATGCCCGCCCATCCACCCATCCACCCACTTATATATGAAGCTATCCATTCCTTACATGAAATATCCACTATACATCCAACCCCCATGCATCCATATATCCCACAGCCATGTCTTCTTGGCCTCCAATATGCCTAGCATTGCTTTGTTAGTGCTAAAGATATAGTAAACAAAACGTACAAGTCCCTGTGGAGTTCACAATTTGAATAAAATAGTAAGTAAAGTATACAGTGTCGCACGAATATATAAATGCTAAAGAAAAAAGACAAAAGAGACGGGATTGGGGGCTTAGAGGCGGCCACAGATGTATAGACAGTGGTCAGTTGGGGTTTTGTTGCAAAGGTGACCCACACACAAAGGAGGAGACAGATGGAGAACAGCAGGTGACAGAAGAGGAACAGATAAACACAATGAACAGCAGAACGAAGGCTTGAGACAGAAGGGAGCCTATGGTAGGAGGGAGTGAGCTGCAGACATTGCAGTGGAGACATTGTCTGAGCCCAACCTGGCAGGACCTGTTGGCGCCACACAGGAGGCTGTGGTCTGAGTGAGAGGAGAATGTGTGGAAAAAGAAGGGTGATGTGATTATGTTCTGAGAGAGCCAGGAGGGAAGAGGTAATGACTGGGAGCAGGGATCTTAGGAAATGACTGTTCCAGGAATTCAGGGAAGACCGGCTGAGGACGCACATGCGCCACAGACAAGGTGCTGAGAGGTAACCAGTTAGTTCGCCTTAGCCTCACTCAGCTCTGTTCTGGAGCTCACTATGTAGCTCGGACTGGCTTCCAACTGTTACAGGCATCCCTCTCTTAGCTGCCAGAGCAGTGGGGTTGTAGGTGTGAACCACCAAGGTGTTGCTGGAGATGTTTGTTTTGTTTGTTTGAGACAGGGCCTTAAAAATGCCAGGCATCAAAGACGATTTTGAACTTCTGATCCTTTTGGCTCCACCCCCTGAACTGTGAGAGTACAGATTATACCTCCACACTAGGCTTTATGCTGTGCTGGGGATCAAATTCAGAGCCTCAGGCATGCTGGTTAAACACTCCAACCGAGTTACGTCTTCAGTTCCTGAATTAGTTTTTAAAGCAGAAACTGTAGCTCCTGGTGATAATCAAGTAGAGGGGTGGAGACAGAAGTACCCTCAACGGAGGCTTCAGATAAGAGCCCTTCGCAAGGAAGGAAATACTCGGTTCCTCTCAGCTTCTGCCCTCAACCAACACCAATCTTCTAAGTTTAGCCTTTCTTTTTTAACATAGCTTGAAGCATGCATTTCTTAAAAAGTAAGTATATTTGAAGTTTCCAAATACTTTAACAGTACATAAAATACATGATGTGTGTGACTGTGCAATGAATATCAATCTTTAAAAATCCTAGCTTCCCACAGAAATTCTATCAGCAAAATTAGAATTGCAATCTTGCTCCTCCTCGGTTGTCTGACTAAGGTTTCCTTTAAAGCCCCTGGCTTGCTTTCAAAAGCACCATAAACATTTTACATACCTACTCATATATTACCAAAGCCATTTTGAATTCAGCCTACAGTAAAATTAATTCCCATGTCATGAGTCTGCCACCTTTCAAGAGAAATCATAAATATTTACTCAGGCCTGATTCAATGTCACTTTGAAATGAAACAATATGGGTAGAAAATTCCATTGTATTACAGCGCTTTTTGCAATGGGCAGAGGTCCATAGAAACACGCCCATAAAGTTTTTAGAAGACTATTTTTCAATATACAGAGAAGGTAGTAAATCAATATTCATATCACTTCAGAAATTCAAAGACCCACGAAGCCCATATGCTACCCTAGCTCCTCCTGGCTGGAGCAGCAGGCTGGCAGCCACAGAGGCAGAAGCCCAGCCTGGGAGTGAGAAGCAATAAGAGTTTGGGAGTCTGGAGGGAGTGAAGGAGGAGAAAGTGAGGGCGAAAGTCTCAATTGTGGCAGGTAGTGAGGTTCTAACAGGGACCCATACAGGTGCCAGGACCCTAATGCAGCTGGTACCCAGGAATCAAAGCCCAGCATGCGCTGGGCCCAAAGGCAGGCTGAGCTGCATCAGGAAAGCACAGGAGACAGACAACCAGGTTCCCATCTAGCGCCACCATGTGGACACTTTGTGAACTGGAGAGGGATTTTTATTTTCTTAATTCATTCAAACTTCTTCATCTCATCTCTCTGTATCATAATTTCCTCATCTCTCAAAAGACAGCTCCTTCTGTTCAGTTGGTAGAGTATTTGCCTAGCACACACAAAGCTCTGGGTTCAATCTCCAACGTGCAGAAACCAGGCACGGTGGTGCATGCCTGTAATCCCAGCACTCAGGAAGAAGAGGCCAGAGAATCAGAAGTTCAATGTTATCCTTGGCAAACTTACTACACAGTGAGTGCCAGTCAGCCTGGGGTATGTGGGGATGTGGCGAAAATTTAATGTAAGAGGCTTAAAACAGGGCCAAGTGCACAACAGGCACATGTGCATGACAGTGTATGCGTGCACAGTCTTCATACTTTATAAAGCTTGCATAAAGATATAGAATAATAGTGTACTTCTGCTATATGTGCCACATATGCATATATACTCACCATGCATGCGTGTACACACACACACACACATACACTCAGGAGGTTGAGGCAGCAGTACTGTCATGAGTTTGGGCCCCCACCTCTGTCACTGTTGAGCTCACAACTCTGCCTCAACTTCCTAGAGATACTAATGGAGTCTGAGGTGGGGTTGGTGTGGATTAAGATGAAAGGAAAGTTCCAGAACATGTGAGAATATAGACAGTGTCTCCTGCACGGTGAGAGTGTTCTTTACATTGCCTTTACGGCTCTCCTGGGCAGTACTGTGCTTAGGCTTCAAGGTCCTGCGTCCTGGCCTGGAGGAGGTACAGTCACATCCACACTGGTCAGCAGATCCAGCCAGCCTCATTTGGAGCCTCACATTGTGTTCTCAGAGGCCCTCCTGGGCAGTCTCATAAGGAAGCACACCTTCTTTCGCATGGCTGGGGTTTAACTGTGTAGATTCAACCTGCTCACATTGATTGTGGCCTTTGTGCGCTGCGCTGGGACGGCTAAAGCTGTAGCTAAAGGGGGCAGTGAGAGGCTGTGGGTGGTAAGCTGGAAGGTTGGGTGTGGGGGAGGCAGCTTCAGGAGAGCCAAACATGTTCCTCTCCCTTCTCTGCTTCCTCTTTTAGCCGAAGGAGGCTTCTTTGCCATCTCCTCCACTCCAAGGACAAGGAGCAGAGCATTTACATGAAAAGGAAAAACCTCAAGGTTGGTTCACCCCTAAAACATAGGTCCACGGAGATCTCCGGAGCCCTGGCTGCTCTCTCACCCATTCTCCTAAATTTAATGGAAAATATATTGGTAATTTCTTTTTGTCTGTACACACACACACACACACACACACACACACTCAACAGTTTCATTGATATATAATTTACACATTGTACAATTCTCCATTGTAGGACTAGCTTGATGACTTTGAATTTATGTGGCTCTTCAACCATGACCATCCAGTTCTAGAGCAGTTTGGGAACTTCAAGGCTTACCTCATACCCACTGTACCCCCAGCCTCAGGCAAACACTGATCTGCCCCTACCTCATATGCCCGAGATTTGTTTGTTTGTTTGTTTGTTTGAGAAAGGTCACAAAGTGGAGCCATACACTGTCACTTCCCACCTGGCTCTCCCTCCACCCAGTGGTTTTGAGGGTCCTACAAGCTAGCATACATACCCATGATGAAGATACACCCATCACTTACCAGTTGAGGAGCTTCTGGATTGTTCTGTGGCCTCTTTCTAAGTTGCCCAAGGGAAGGCTCTTGGCACACTCCTTTGAGGATTTTCAGGGATATTCCTTTAGGTCAGATCCTGGTCCTTTGAAAACCAGCAGCTCACAGGGCCCTATGAAAACACAGCCTCTCCCACCATATCCACAAAGAACCTACTCCCATCCAGCATGCGGGCCCATCTCTCTAGAGGGAATCCCAGTGCTGAGAATGTCAACCATTCATTTTCCAGACCCCAGAGCCATGAAATCAAGTTGCTTAGCTTGTGTATGCACAAGGCCATCTCCTTCCTTTAGGTTCAAACCTAGCAGTAGAGTGTTTACAGGTTACAGCCCAGCATTGCTCACCACACACACGAACCAAAACTAGAAGAGCCAGGTGACCTGGGCCCATCACACCAGCACTGAGAAAACAATCCTACCCCAAGTGGACCCTCAGGGAGAGCGAGAACTCCCCTAAGGAAGAGTGCATCCTAACTGTGTCTGCCTGGTCTACACTCTGCTGATTCATTCCTGAGAGGGCTGTGGGACAGAATATTGTTAGTAAGGTCCCTGAGAAGCCTCTAAAAACTACAGCATGGAGCAGCTCATGAGAAACTCGTGACCATTCCTGATAAAAACACATGCAGGCTCTGCCAGAGACGACTCACACCAACTGCCACCAAGTAGGTGTCAGGCACTGGAACAGGATAAAGGTAGTGTTAACTGGCCTCACTGATACACAGGCTACCCAATGGGGACAGCATCTGATAAAGGTGTGAATGCATCCTGTAGAAAAGGCTTCTCTGGGTCCCACAGGAAGTACCCTGTGAAAATGGGTCGAAGAGTAGGAGAGTGTCGGAGAAGATGGCATTTGTCTTAGGCCTTCCTTAAAGGGAGCAGCTCATCCAAGTGCCCAAGCCAGCAGAGTCATTCTGAGACCTGCCAAGAAGCACAAGGAACCTGACTCTGGCCATTCACAATAAGCCAGTCCCTACATGGGCTTAGCCACATGTGTCTGAAGCCAAGCCAGTTGGCAGCAGATAATGGGAGACATTAATAATCAATTAATAATGGCTGCTTCCCAGCCAGCCTGGCCAAGTGACTCTAAGGATGCTCTCTATCCTTGAATCCCTGTGATTGCTTAGAATAGCAAGAACCTTCTTACTGCGGCAACTCTTTAACATAGTTCCTCGTGTTGTGGTGACCCCCAAACAAAAATTTATTTCATTGCTACTTCATAACTGTAATTTTGCTACTATTATAAAACACAATGTCAATATTTGATATACCACCCCTGTGAAAGGGTCATTCAACCCCACCCCAAAGGTGTCATGACCTGGTTGAGTGCCACTGACTTAGGAAGACATAGACACACCTCCTCATGTGTCCTTGAAGCAAAGCCTGGATGTCACTGGCTCCAATTCTATAAGCCTTGTACTTTCACTGATTTTGTACTGAGACGCTTCCATGTTAAAAACAATGCAAAGACAGAGAACACAGAGGAAAGCCAGCAGGTGGTCATGTCCATCAAACGCTGGAAGTGAACAACCAGAGGAAGCAAGCAGCAAGATGGGAGTCAGGGAGAAGCAGGCAGGCTTCTACTGCTGGTCTCTAGGAAAGTTCTGGAAATCCAGATACTAGATGCCTGTGAAGGTAGAAAAGCACATACAGAATATGGAAAAGGACTGAAGAAGCCAAAAGACCATCCTTTCTCCTGATGCACCCCACCAAGCAGATGTCTGTGAAGAGGTAATTGAATCAGTCTCCAAGGCTTGGGGAGACCAGCTGCAACTGAGGATAGCTATTAGCCTCCCCTACTGACAACAGGCGCTAAAATTGGTTGTGGAGGCTCACACCAGCAAGCCCAGCACTTGGAAGGCTGGGGCAGAAGAGAGCTTGTCTTAAAGCAGGGGTTCTCAACCTTCCTAATGCTATGATCCTTTAACACAGTTCCTGATGTTGTGGTGACCCCAAGCCATAAAATTGTTTCATTGCTTCTTCATAACTGTAATTTTGTTACTGCTATGAATCTTAATGTAAATATTCGGTATGCGATCCCAAAGGGGTCGTGACCCACATGAGAACCACGATTTTAAAAGAAACTAAGGTTGAGGTTTATTGAGGAAACCTAGTATGTCAAAGTTCTGGGTCCAATCCCTAGCTTAACAAATAAATAATAACCAAGAAATTAAATCTGAGGTCCAAGAGAAAGAAGAATAAGCTGAGGTCCATAATCATGAAAAGTCAGCACACTGAGAGTTGGAGGGATGGCTCAGAGGTTAAGAACACTGGCCGCTCTTGCAGGAAACCTGGGCTCAATTCCCAGTACCTATGTAGAACCTCACAATTGCCTGCAACTCCAGTTCCAAGAGATCTGACACCCTTTCAGCTTCTAACTGCTGCACACATGTGGTACACATGAAATCACACAACCACACACACATACACCTGAAAACAGATAGCTTATATAAAAATTTTCAGTACATCGAGTTAGCAAAAGATGTTAAAGGGTTGATGAGGTGGCTCAGAGATAGAGACTTGCTAGTCTTGCAGAAGACCTGAGTTTGATTCCTAGGACTCTCACATTAGGTGGCTCAAAACTGCCTGTAAGTCCAACTCCAGGGGATCTGACATCTTTTTCTGGCTTCCATGGGTCCAGATCATACATATGAACACACACACACACACACACACATTAGAAAGATCACATACAAATTTCTGTCGATGACTATGACTCAGAAGAGCAGAAATTCTCTCTTGTACTTTCTCTTTAAAATTATATTTATTTATTTATTTATTTATTTTCTTATGTATGCATGGGCACATGTGCCACAGCAAGCATGTAGAAATCAAAGGACAATTCTCATGTTCTCTCCTTCCACCATGTGGGTCCTGGAGATCAACTCAAGTTGTCCAGCCTGGCAACAAGCACCAATGCCCTTCCCAAAACCCAGCTTCCTCGATTGTTTGTTTGTTTGTTTGTTTGTTTTGAAAGACAGAGGCTGGCCGAAGCCCTGGCTGACCTGGAGTTTACTTGTGTAACCGGGACTACCTTGATAAGCCATTTCTGGCTTGGCCTCGTGACTACTAGCATTATACAATAATATGTGTCACCAGCCCTCCAACCACAGCAGCCAGAAAACAGTGGAATGATGCCTTGACATTCTGAAGCACAAAGGTAGAAGAAAGACATTTCAGATAGTCAAGGTCTCAAAAATCTTTCCCAGGAGACTACTGAAATGTAAAATTTTAAAGGAAGGAAGGCCCCACACCCATGTATATATGGGCAGCACAAATTAGAAAAAGCAAACATTAAGTTGAGAGGGGGTGGGGTCAAATTGGGGGAGGTCTGGGAGGGTGAATATGATCAAAATACCTTGTACAAATATAAGAAATTCTCAAGTATTAATAAATAGAAAATATAGAGGGGGAGGGAAAGGGCATAATTCAGATAGTAAGGGGTAAAAATCTGGAAAGGAAATAAAAGTCATTCTCAGAGTCATAGTAGAGCTAAAGAAAAACTAAGATTTGAGCAGCACACAGATCCAGGCAGGGAGAGAGGGCATGTTCAAGACAGGACAGTGCCCTGAGACTCTTTCAGTTCTGTGAGAGTTTAGGAACTTGCTAATGGTGGCTGCTGAGCAGTACATTTACATGGAGGATTTAACTCTAGAAAAGAACAAAGAAATGAAAATAACAATACATGACAATAAAAGCATGTTTTAAAGAAATATGGAGAATGGCTGGATGGCTCAATGGGTAATGGTGATTGCTGTCTAATGGTGTCATCCTGAAGACCTGAATTCAGTCCCTGAATCCACATAAACTGGAAAGCAAGAACCACCTCCACAAAGTTTGTCCTCTGACCTCCATACATACGATGTGGTGAATGCACGCACGCACATTCATGTGTGAGTGTGCGCATACACACACACACACACACACACACACACACACACACACACTGACAGATTAACGTTTTTAAAATAAATGTGGAATTCCCAAGTCAAATACCTAACAGAGTTGAAGCTGTCTGTAGAAAAAAAAAAGTTATGTTTTTGTATGAAAGAACTTGGATGCACAGATCTCTACTTAAATATTGTTCAAGGTGTTTCTGAGGGAGGGGGTTTTAGACGAGATTAGGATTTAAACCTATGAACTTCAAACCACCCAGATTGCCCCTCTTGGTGCTGGGTCTCGCCCAATCACTTGAGAGGCTAACCTAGCAAAGAATGACTTCCTGCACCATGGTTCTGTCTGCTACTTTGGTGGGAAAGGATTCCATTTAAAACATGTGTTGTGTAAACATGTGCTTTAAATCAGGAGCCTTGGTTTAAATTCTCATCTCTAGAACACTGACTGGCCCTGACTCTGGACAAATCCCCCTCATCCTCAGTCTCCCTCCATGTAACATGGGTCTTGGTAGGGCTCTCAGGAGGGCCAAATAACCAATAAATGTAGAATGTAAGTAGTCTGTCCTGAATAAAGAGAGCATCTTTAAGACCAGAACGCTCAGCTTTCGTCAGCCCTCCCTGATGGGGGCTCCGGTGTCACATCGATTTCGTCAGGATTATTGTTACAATAAAATACTCTGGCAGGAAAACTCATTCTTTTGGAAAAGAGTATGTGCCCTTTTAATATTTCATTCATGATGTGCTTTTTTTATAAGACAAATACACGTCGAGGATATAATTAAAACTCCTTCTAGCGAGGTGGCTGCAGTCCGGGGAGGAGGTCAGCTCCTCTATTCTTCTGAGGTCCATGGTTGGCTGCTTGCCTGCCCTGCAGGCTCCACCATTTCCTGCCCCCCACGTGCTGTGCACAAATCAAATCATTTCCAGTGACCCAATGTGAGACTCTGCCACTCAAAGCTGAATGAAGAGACCAAGCAGCATCAAGATAGGTCTCCAGAGAACCAGGGCTCTCCGGGGTTGCGTTTCTTGGAAAATATGAGGTTAGAAGGGCAATTGAAGCCAGAGGGTGATGTGGAAAATGGAGAAGTCGCCTGTGGGCCCTGTAGATGGTTCTTTCTTCATAAACAGAGCTCTTGCTTTTGTGAAAGCCAGGCAAGGGCTTTTCAGTGGGATCGGTAAGCTCTGGTGTGAGTGGGCATCTCTCCAGAGAGTAGTCTGCGTCCTATAAATGGGGTGTTGCCTTAAACAGGGGGCAGACTTTCCTTTGGGTCAGCTGAGATAGGAGTGCTTGGAGCAGTTTTCAGTCCTACTGGATTCATAGCGTCCCTTGAAGCCCAGGGTAGAAATGTCAATCTTGCTTCCTTTCTGTTTCCCTAGACACCCTACATTTCATGCGCACACACACACACACACACACACACACACACACACAAACACACACGCTGGCTCCTTCTCCCATCAATGCAATGTATTCATAATTTCCCTCCTGTGATATGTGTCCTCAGGCCTGCAAGCATTTGCATATCCTGCTGTCACTGTCTCGAGTCTGTTTTCATCCACTGTTGACTGCAGGGGAGGGAAGACTTCTACCCATCATTCATCCCTGAGCCCAAGCTTTCCCTGTTCCAAGAACCCTCCTTGGCCTGACCTCAACCTCCACCGCCTCCACTCTCCTTGGCTGATTCAGCTCCCACGTTCTTTACAGCTTTGAGCACATTGTTTTCTTTTCTGTCTTTTTCATTAAAAATCGAACTGCATAAGCCAACATGTTTTTATCTTTTCTCTCTCTCTCTCTCCAAAAACAATGGGAGACATATGTTATCCCTTACTGTGGCTGTTCAGAACCCCTGAGACTTCCCCACATGCAATATGCAGTCTATACCCCCTTACTCTGCTGATCTGCTGTCCTGAGCTGAACACAGTACCTGGTACATAGGCTACAGTCAATTAAAGAGTCTGGAGTGTCGGTAAAGGATACATTGTTTCCTAATCAGTCCAAAGCCTGCCTGCTTGGGTTTCTCTGCCATACTGCTCAAACATCCTGAGTGAGACATGACTTTAAGGGCAGCTTGCTAACTCCTCCAGTTATCTGTGGTATGTTGAGGAGACAGGAAGAGCTGGATGGATTACAGAGACAAATAGCTCTAGCCCTCTGCTGGCAGCTGAGAAAGCAAGAATGCACGCAGGAACTTCAGCAAATCGAATCAGACAAGACAGATTCCCGCATGTTTCTATTCCTTGATGCAGCTGGACAAAACAGTAGGTTTCCATCTTTGCTGCCCTGGATCTGTATTTATTGCCTGCTTCCTGGTCATGTTTCTCTATTGTCTAAAAAGAAATTTGCTGGAGGCTGGCTCCCTTCCCATTAAGGTCACCTGAGAGCCACTGAATGCTGGGAAACAGTGAGCTCAGCACAATGTCAGGGAAGAGTTAGTAAAAAGAGCTCTACACTAGCAAGTCTGGCAGATAGCACACACACAGAGGTCATCGAGAAGTCAACACACAAAGGCAGGCTGGCCAGACCCGGGGGGACCACATACCCCCTCCCCAGAGTCCTAGCAACTGACAAGGGTGGGTGACAGACCTCCCTAACTACAGCAGGACTCCCAGCCATTTTGATGACTCCCAGAAAATCACTTGAAAAAAATCCAATAAGAAATTCTTTCTATGATTAGGAGGAGCAGGGGCAATCTGCAACATGGAGGGCAATTTAAAGCTCTGGAGCCAATCTCTCCAGAGCAGAGCTGCCGCCTCAAAGACTCCATTTTCAAGGAATCCTTCTGTATGTCAAAGGGCTCTTGTGTTACAGACAGATGGCTTCTCTGGATACGTTGAGTAGGAGGGAGACATCCAGGCAAGGAACTTATCCTTAAAGGATCAGAAGAAACCTTTCTAACTTCTGCTAAGGTGCCTAGAAGCCAGGCTGGTGATTTAATTTTCTGCTGTTCCTGTCTTGAACACATTTATGGCTCCCATGCTCCATTCAAACGGGTAGGTTTGTGCTAGAGAAGGTAGGGCCAATTCAGTCCTTTGCATTTTGAGAACAGCAGTACAATGCAATTCAGTAAGCCCTCCTACCACTCACCAGGGAGGAGATAATAGACCTGGTAATTGATTACTAGTAATTGATTGCTCTCCTTTTTCCAGGGACTGAATAGGGAGAGTTACATGAGCCCATGCAAGTCACTGCCTGGCTCTTCTCTTCTTCCTCACACCATAAAGTGGCACTCAGTGGTTCCCCAGGTCACTTCCAACCCACTGACTTCTGAGTGTTGGCTCTCTACTGAGACAAATTTTTTCCAACAATTTTCTTCCAAGTTTTAATAAAAATCAGTGACTTTATTGCTCTTAGAAAGGCTACATGTAAGATACTTAAACAAAATAGAAGAATATGAAAAGTAAGTTTTTAAAAATCCATCTTGAGTCAGCAAGACGACTCAATAGTAAAAACACTCCCACCTAGTCAGATGTCCTTGAGTTCTGTCTCCAAGACCCACAATGATAGGAGAAGGTCTCTGAATATTGTCCTCTGACCTACACACACACACATACACGCACACATGCACACATACATATACACACACACCATGGTGTCCCCACACACAAAACAAATAGAAAAATATTTTCAAAAATGTAATGTAAAAAATTAAATTAAAAATTCATACTCAATATTGTATCTAGAAATAAAGTTAGTATTTATTAAACACCATTCTAGACACCTCTATGGAAGAGTTCTGACAGAAAAGGTAGGTAGATGGATGGAACTCATTTTACAGAAGTAGACTACATGCTATTTTTGGTAAAAATAACAAGTTTAAGCTGGGCAGTGGTAGCACACACCTTTAATCTCAACACTTCAGAAGCAGAGGCAGCCTGAGTTCAAGGCCAGCCTGGTCTACAGAGTGAATTTCAGGACAGCCAGAGCTTCACAGAGAAACCCAGTCCGGGGGGGGGGGGGGGATCAAGTTTAATATTATTCTCAAGTTTAATTTGAAAAACTAAAAATTGTTCTACTACAAGAAATATACAAGGACAGAAGTAACGGCAGGATGCTTATAAGTTTCGATCATTTCTCCCATGAGTCTGGGTTGGGCCTGTGATTTCTTTGGCCACTTGAATACAGTAGAAATGATGTTATCCCATCCTGGGCCTTGCCTTTAAGAAAACTGGCAGCTCCCACTATCTCTCTTTTAGAATCCAGCCACCATGCTGTGAGGAAGCTCAAGCAGCTGGTAGGAGGCCCGGAGAGGTGCCTGGCTAGCAGCCCCATCCAAATGCCCAGACAACAGCCAGCATCACAGGCCACCCGAGTAAGTGTGCAAGGGTCAAATGTGCCTACTCTGAGTCTGGTCCAAGTTGCCAAACTATGATCAGATAGATGATTTTAGGGCACTAAGTTTTTACATAGCTTGTTATGTAGGGGTGGGTAACTAAAACACCAGAAAAGGAAAAGGACGAGGAGCTACAGCACCAGCTCAATGGTTAAGAGCATTTGCTGCTATTTCAGAAGACCTGAGTTCAGAACACCCACTTCAGGCAGCTCAGGATCACTGCTAACCCAGCTCCAGGGGATCTGATGCCCTCTTCTGGCATTCTCAGGAACTGCACACATGTGTGCGTAGCACACAGCAACTATAATAAATAATAAAACAAATCATTTCTTAAAAGATAATAAGATTTAAAGGCAAAAATATAGTATAGTGGTTATCCAGGAGATAAAAATTCCTGAGCTCAATCCTCAGCACAGGGTGAAAAATTTTAAAAAACGTCATCTTAATTGTCCTCAGAATTTCTGATAAGTCATCTTATTTACAAGTTCACAAGTGTTTTTATATTAATATTATGTTCTGAAACAAAATCCCAGAGTAAGTCTTAGCTCCATATTTCAATGGTAAAATGGTTTGTTGGTTTGTTTGTTGCTTTATTTTGTTTTTTTGATTTTTTTTTCCCCCTGAAACAGGATTTCTCTGTGTAACAACCTTGTCTGTCCTGGAACTTTCTCTGTAGACTGTCCTCAAACCTCGCAGAGATCCACCTGCCTCTGTTTCCCAAGTGCTGGGATTAAAGGCAAGCACCGCCACCATCTTGATCAATAGTAAAATATTAACCAAACACTGTTGCACATCTTCTCACTGGCTGATACATAAATACACAGTTGTGGATATGAGATTCCTCTCACTCCTTGATGTTTAAGGGTGTCTGTTGTAACTCTGTCCTTAGCTAGTGACTGACAGGTGTAATCTCCAGCCACATTTTTCTCTAATAATGCAGTGGTTTGAATGGGAATGCCTCCCATAGACTCATATAATTGATTGTTTGCTTCCCAGTTGGTAAAACTGCTTGGGAAGGATTGGAGGTGTGGTTTTGTTGGAGAAGGTGTGTCACTGTCCCTGGAATCGGGCCTTATCACGCCAAGCACCACAGTCTCTGTCTCTGTCTCTCTCTGTCTCTCTGTCTCTGTCTCTGTGTCTCTCTCTCTCTCTCTCTCTCTCTGTCTGTGTGTGTGTGTGTGTGTGTGTGTGTGTGTGTGTGCATGTGCGCACTCGTCTGCCTCTTGCATGTGTCTCAAGATGGGAGCTCTCAGCTACTGCTCCAGTACCATGCCTGCCTGCCTGCCACCATGTTCCCCATCCTCTGAAACTGTAAGCAAGCTCCCAATTAAATGCTTTCTTTTACAAGCTGCCTTGGTCATGGTGTCTATTCACAGCAGTAGGACTAACGTGAGTAACTATATTGTGTTCCTTAAAGTCAAGACTGAGGTTAGTCTAACCTTCCTTCTCTTTCATTGATTTGCTTTTTCTAACTAGCTCCCTGAAGTTTGTTTTCTATGGCCTTTCTAATTGAGCAATGGGCTCAAGACAGTCCTGAGTCCCGTGTAAGCTGTCTTTCCAGGAGCTCAGTTGCCCCATCAGTCTGGAATGTGTTTTATGCCTTTATCCTACAACAGTCTCTTCAAGTATAACATTGACACATTTCCCCCATTTCCATCCTTAATGTGCTTCTTCTGCTTCTCCTTCAGAGACAAGTTACTCTTGCATTGGATCCTTATATCAAATATTATTCCCCAGATTGCTTCAATCTCCGTGTTGTTATTGTTGTTTGTTTGGTTGGGTTTTTGTTTAATGCTATTGTAAGCTGGCACACAGGACTAAATGCTATTGACTGATCTGGTGAGAAAGTCATTTCCTCCATGTTCCCTCTCAGTTCTGTTTAAGTGAAAAAACAGTTTTAGTTTTGTGCACGTTCCTGTCAAACAGTTTGGTTCAGATTCTCTCTACAGAGCCTTGGCTAGCATGGAACTTGTTACATAGATCAGGTTGGCCCTGAACTCAAAGAAATCCACCTGCCTCTGCCTCTGCCTCTGCCTCTGCCTCTGCCTCTGCCTCTGCCTCTGCCTCTGCCTCTGCCTCTGCCTCTGCCTCTGCCTCTGCCTCTGCCTCTGCCTGGATTAAAGGTGCACACCATCATATCCAGCTAATCTTTGTTGAATTTTTATTCTTATTATTAATAATAAGAATAAAAATCATTCTTGTTCTTAGGCATCAAGAAACAGTGTCTCTGCAGTCATGGGAGGATTCTGAACTGCTATCTTGTTTGTTCTAACAGTGCCTGGAAAGGAGCCAATTAAATTAAAATGCAAGGAGAGCCAACACCAAGGGTCAGAAGAAAGCAGGCAAGAAGAGAGCAGGGGCACATGGATCGAATTCATCCTTTCTGCCAAGTGACTAGATAGTCAAATATTAGAAGGGCTGCCAAGCCTAAGCCCAAAGTTTCTGTTTGAGTTCTATAAATCTCAAATCTGATCTTATCTCGAGCAGTAGATGCTGAGTTCATTTAAAATGCTTATTAACCTAATTAGGTGACCGAGCTCAGTATACACTCAAAGTAACAGGAAGGAATAAGTGAGTGAGCAGGCAGATATGGACTAGGCTTTCATTCCCCCACCTCCACCTCCAGAACTGCTGCTGCTGGAGGTGGTGGTGGTGGTGGTGATGATGATTTATTTTAGAAATCTACATCTTTAATTAAGGATGGCGAACATCTCATTTATCATGTCTGCTTAACATAGTGGTAACTGGAGCATTATTGACTTCTAGGAAACCTAAAGTTCCTACAAGAAGTCCACGTCACTGGGTAGACACAACAGACACACAGTCACCTTCTGACTCCTCGGTGTCTTCTGCTTCATTTAGCTGTTCTATGTAGCAGTTTGTTCTGTTTGACCTCACACTGTGAGATTCTCTGAGAAGGCAAACAGATGAGCCTTGTCCTGGCTGGGCTAAGTCCCCAGTGCCATTGTCATGCTGGCAGACTTGTGACCTGTGGGTCTATTTGCATGTGCAGATGTGAATGGTGGGAACAGTAGTTGGGGTGGTAGAAGGGGTGGATGGGGGCCCAAGAGAAAGGACTAGAAACGTTCTCAGTCTCCTCATCTTGGCTGGCCGCTGTCAGCTACAGGCTGGTAGGTTCAAGTTGGCTCGCTGTGGAAGGACTGTTAGTACAAAAGTCAAAGAGCAGGTCTAAGGAGAAGTCACAGTGAACAGCTCCAGAAATGGCAATGCTGACACGGTGACAGAAGATGTGCTTGTCGCACCTAGACCACAGAGCCAGAGGCACTGCTGAGTTCCCAAATGGACTAGACAGCCTCCAGGACAGCAGCATGTCCATACTCAGGTGTTGATGGTGCGGAGGCTGAGACCTACGAGAAACATCTGACTAGAACAGTGGGCTGCGCATAACCTTGTTCCTATCGTTACATCACACTGTCTTTTTACCTGGGATAGCTGCCTTAAAAGGTTGACCTTATTCCAGAGAATAAAAGGAAATTTCCTCGCAGGGCAAAGAGACTCAAGCTGAGGAATACTGAACGTGTGTAAACACGGTAGCTTTGTGGAAGGCTCACACTGGTATTTCTTACTGTCTCAGCAGAGACCAGTACATCGCTTGAAAGTCAGTAAATGCAGTTTTCAGTCCTAACACGTGTCAAGCCTTAGACACCTCATCAGAGACAGAATTTCCATCTGACTGCTGTCAGGTCAAAACAGAAAGCTATCTATCAGATTTTTCTACTTCCAGAAGTAATACCTTTTAAAAACATATATAAATAGACAAATAGAGAGCAAAGCTTTTCTTATAGTCTAAAAGTTTTTCCTTATAATCTATATTCTAGATTAAAAAATACAGGATAATTTTCTCCATATTCTATTTTTGTCTGGACATATGTTAACATTTCTACACTTTTAATTAAGTGTACCTTTTGACTGCTATAATTAAGTTCCTAAGATAATGAACTTATAAGAAAAAAAAAAAAGGTTGCTTTGGCTCTCAGGGTCAGAGGTCTCAACCCGAGGTTAGAGGGACCCAGTGCTCTGGGCTGGATGTTGCTGGGTGGCAGTGATGGGGAACATGAGAAAATGCCTCGATCAATGGCCAAGAAGCGAAAGGAAGAAGGAAGCAAAAGTTAGCAGTATCACAACCCCTTTGATGGCAAACCCAGACCTAAGGACCAGGAAGCAGAGAGCACAGTAGGAACCCACAGCCAGACAGAACCTTCGAGAGTCTCAGTCACCTGTTTACACCAGCTGGTCCTAACCTACTAAAAATTCCACAGTTTCCCAAAATAGCTTCACCAGCTAGAATGGCAGCATTCAGAACAGCAAAAACGTGATGCTGTTTGACACTGTACCCAAGAAGATATGAACAAATGTCTACTCATTCCATAAGAAACTAACAGCAGCAAAGTCCAGCATGGTGGACCAATGAGTTTCATGGGGTTACTTACAGGAGTGTGGGTGAGGGGTGATTTATAGGAGTAAAAATGACTCACAGACAGGTGCATAACCAAAGCCAACCTGAGCATGGATGACAGCCCATAAAGCTGGGAACCTGGAGCTCACTACACAGCCTGGGTTGAGGAATGTCTCTCCCAGATAACTTAGTTGGATTGAGCCTCTTCCAGGCAACAACAATTGTCAAGAATATTGAAAAAAAATATTCCCCTTTATAAGGAGAATTACCAAAGTAAAAACTTGCTTTTACAAGTATACAAAAGCATTCTTCTATCTACCTATCTACCTATCTACCTATCTATCATCTATCTATCTATCTATCATCCATCTACCTATCTACCTATCTATCATCTATCTACCTATCTACCTATCTACCTATCTATCATCTATCTATCTATCATCTATCTATCTATCATCTATCTATCTATCTATCTATCTATCATCTATCTACCTATCTACCTATCTACCTATCTACCTATCTATCATCTATCTATCTATCATCTATCTATCTATCTATCGATCGATCTATCTATCTTTCCTTCTTTCTTTCTTTTATTTTCAGACAGGGTTTCCCTAGGTAGACCAGGCTGGCCTGGAACTCAGAGATCTCCCTGCCTCTGCCTCCTCAGTGCTAGGATTAAAGACATGCTTCCCCTCACCCAACTTCAGAAAATCTAAGAAGAATTTAAGCAGCAGGAATTGAAGTAAAGACTTGAAATCTACCAAATAGGTGTGCCATTTCCAGAAAGATTTTGAACCCGTACTTTAGGCTAACTTTGACACAGGGTCTCAGTATAGCCCAGGCTGATCTGGAACTCCCTATTTGACCCAGGCTAGCTTCAATCTTGGTCAGCTTCCCAAGGGTTGGGCTTGCAGGTGTGCCATTGTCAGCAAAGAATCCTGGCACTTAAGGCCACTTAAGGCACTTAATCCAAACTTAAGGCCACAGTTTGTTCACATTTAAGAAGAAAACCCTGTTCACACTGTCTTAATCTCCTGTCAAATTTTCCAGTTAGTCAACTCTTATAAATTCTGAAATTATATAGTTTCCTTTGAAGATGGAATGCTGACCCTATATTCATGAGCTGCAAATGACCCAATCTTGGCCCTTAAAGTCTGTGGAAATATTACACACTTAAGAAAGGCTGTCTTCAGAATGAGCCTTATATAGCACTAAACATGGAAAACCAAGCAAAATTCACTGAGGTAAAATTTGACATAGCAAAATTAATTTAGAAAATGCATTTGCTGTTTTCTCTCCAAAGCAGCTCTGGTTGGGCCTCTTTTTTGATGGGTTCTGAGGTCCCTGGGCTCCCTAAATTATTCTCTCTGAAATAGTCTCTCTTTAGAAAAACAGAATTTTTCACACAGAAAGAATTGGTGTTTTAAAAAATATCTTTTTTTTTTTTTTTGAGTAACAGAATAAAATATTCATCAAACTCTGTTTCCCAACATAAGCTTACTAAAATGTGCCACTGGGAGTTTTGTGTTGCCAGGGACAGTTATTTACTTATGGCTCTTGTGCCTCCAGTCCAGCCTTTACCTATTTCAGATATCACTGTGGTAGCACAGGAAAAACAACCAGCAAAGTGCCTGCTCAGAGGCTAGCATTGCTATAAACACACTCATCAAGAACTGGTGACGAGGTCACGTTAGCACATGGCATACATAATCTGGTAGAGAAAATTCCAGAAGCTCTCTACCCAGTGCTATTTTTGACAACCAAATGAAATATAGGTTCTCTGGAAGACGAAGATATGATTTATAAAGTTGGCTGAGCCAACATCTTCCCGGCTGGAAAGCCAGTCAGTGGTTCAGTATTAATAGGTATATTCTATACCCTTGAATCATGCGGTTTCTCTGCTGGTGAGTAATGAAACTATTTGGTTTTCTGAGCAAGTAATAACAAGTTTTGCTGAAGGAAGCTAGTTTTCTTTAAAACTTTGAGATTGGGGGTTGTGGCTGGGCTGCTTTTTTCCCCTTCCCTTGGTTGAAAAAAAAAATATATAGTCTGCATTGAAATTCTTTACAATAAAAAGGAGAAAACTACTCATTATCCCATGTTTCCTTGGAACTTGTCCTCACACACCCAAATTTTGCATCTTGGTAGCAAAGCCCCAGTTAGAAATGGTTTAGAAAGTCTATCCCGTTACTTAGCAAGCATTTGAGTATAGTGTCCACTTGTGCGGGGCAGTGTTCCAATCAGTTCGTGCTTGTGGACTCCCAGGTCATCTAGAAACCTGTGAGAGATTCCTGCTGATTTCTTCTTTCCTCTCTAACTTAGGGCAGTGATGATTTATTGCCGTGGGTAGAAGCAGGATTTCAGTTTAAACCCTTAAGGATCATCCCTAGCAGATAAAAATGGAGAATCAATCTTTAAAATATGATTTTGGAATGAGTGATGGTAGAGAAAGATTCAGGCATAAAGAACACCCAAATTTAATTATTTCAGTTTGATAGGGCTTGTAAATTGAGAAATGTTTATAAAAACAGACTAACTCCAAGCATGTGAGCTAGTTAGTTTGTGCTTCTTATGTTTTAAAAAAATCAGAAACTGTTATCTGAATTGTCTGAAATATGCCATCAAAGGTAAAGAATGGATCAGTATTAGACTTAATAGAGTGTGCTTATTAGTTTTTCTAATGATTAAACATCGGGAGAAAGGCCACTGTGTGACAGAAGGGCAATCCCACACAGAAGGCCAAGTTTCTGCTTTGGTCTTTCAGTTTGTATATGTGTCCTTTAGACAGAGACTATGACACCTCCCTTAATGGAAGCTGGGAGTTGGCCAGATGAATCCTGAAAGTCCCTCACATGTAACCCAAACCCCCCATCCTTCTGTCTCTCTGTCTGTGTCTGTGTCTGTCTGTCTCTCTCTCTCTCTCTCTCTCTCTCTCTCTCTCTCTCTCTCTCTCT
>JADRCH010007616.1:0-61003 GCA_019843965.1 Rhynchomys soricoides | reverse complement strand
TCTCTCTCTCTCTCTCTCTCTCTCTCTCTCTCTCTCTCTCTCTCTCTCACACACACACACACACACACACACACATCAGACCACACTCAATAGCAAAGCATCATCCCCTAAATGAGATTCTCAGAGTGCTAGACTTATACAAAACTACAGTCTTTCTCAAGATGCAAACTGCTTTGAAAAAGCTTCATGTGCTATGGCCTTGTTGATGGTCAATGCCACAAGACTCTAAAAGGGCCTGCAGTCAGTGAAGCTATGCACATCATTTACTCCTTAGCTTGGGCTTTGAGGATGTGGTAGGTAGGAACTGTTGGTCAACTTATCTATCTGATGAACCCAACAATCTGCTTTAGTATGTAAGGACAAGCCAGTGCAAAAAAGTCAGAGCCTGCACCGGGTGGCAGGCAGGGGATGATTTGGGGGGCTCTGGGTGACACTGCTATATTTGGTTGCTTGATGTTAACGTTGGGTTAGTCAGCCTTGTGCATGGCCCATTTGCATCATGGTCAAAACAAGGCCACAGTCTGATATTTATTATCAATTTTTTATTATTGTTATTCATTCCTGTCTTAAAGCACGCCCAAAATGTGTTTAATGCAGTATAGTAACACACAGAGGCGTGGGAGTGGCTGTAATTAGAGAAGGTGGTATCCACACAGGTCCCCAGAGTCACTCAAAGAGGTTCAACCCTGGTACTGCAAAGCCTGGTGGTGGCTCCCACTTAGCAGCCCAGACTTTGGAAGGTGAGGTGGGAGGAGCTCAGGATGAGTATACTCCGCTATCTGGAAAGTTTCAGGCCTGGGCTATGTACGACCCTACCTAAAAAGAAAAAGAAGAGGGAGAAAAGAATGAAAAAATGCTCACGCAGTCCTGAATTTTCACTCTCATACTTCTTCCCTGACACAAACCCATTTAAAAATATTATATATAAAAATTATATATAGTATAACCATGTGTATATAATTTATATGCATTATATATCAAAATATGCATTAACATTAACATATGCATATCTCTGGTAACATAAATGCCTTTTTAATCTATAAACTATGTTTTATGTGCACTTTGACTTTAGTTGATGTGAACAGTATCTTACACCACATTCGGAAGATCCTCCCAGGTTGTGGTTGTCACATACGCAGCATCTAGCTGCCACATAATACTGTTTAGAGAGTGGATCTCAACCTTCCTAATGCTGAGATCCTTTAATGCAGTTCTTCATGTTGTGGTGACTCCCAAACATAAAATGACTTCATTTCTACTTTATAACTGTAATTTTGCTACTGTTATGAATTGTAAAAATCTGATATGCAACCCCAAAAGGGGTCACGACCCACAGGTTGAGAAAGACTCTTGGTGGTCCCCTCAGCAAGACCAATACTTTAGTGTTCTCAAGAATCTGGATCGTGACTGCTGTGTCAGAGGGCAGGTGCCCATTTCGTTTCATGAAGGAACATGAATGAGATTCCAGAACACCCATGCCAATTTACACCCACACTTGAGTGTCTCCATTTCCCCAGTGGACCGACAAGCTGGGCTCCATGCTGGGCACACCCATGTCGACACAGGCAGAGTAAGAGCAGCTGCTCACGTGGAGCCCTCTTAAGCTGTCTCAATCTGCCTTCAGTGCCAATAGACTAAACTGTGAAAGTACCTGTCCTCATGTGCTGCGTGTGTGTGTGTGTGTGTGTGTGTGTGTGTGTGTGTGTGTGTAAGTGAGCTCTGGTATGTGTGCTGAGGACTGGAGACAACTCAGAAAGGAATCAATTCTCTCCTTCTGCTATGTAGATTTAAGGGACCAAAGTCCAAAATCAGATCATCAGTCTTGGCAGCAAGTGCCTTTACTCGCTGAGTCATTTTCCTGCTCCAGAAACTTTTTCTATTGATGTAGACAGGATCTCACTACGCAGTCCTGGTTGACCTGGATTCACTTTGTAGACCAAGCTAGCCTAGAATTCACAGAGATCTCTCGCCTCTGCCTCTGCCTCTGCCTCTGCCTCTGCCTCTGCCTCTGCCTCTGCCTCTGCCTCTGCCTCCCAGAGTGCTGACATTAAAGACATATGCACCACACCCAGCAAGAGACCTTATTTTGAAGATCATTCAGACAGAAAAATTAATCTAGCAAGTTGTCTACAAAAACTAAAGAATAGAAGATAGTAAAAAAGTTGTGTGTGGATTAACCCAACTGTGAGAATCATGTTTAATGGAAATGTCAAGGAGGAGCTGCAGCAGTTGAGAATAAAACTACATAGCAATATCCATCATGAATATAAAAACAAAAGTTCTTAGTAAATACTGGCAAACCTAGCTGAACAATAATATTTACTTACTCATGGAGTTCATCCCAGAAATGCAATATTTGTTTAACATTCAAAAAATAAAGCTGCAATTCACCATGTTAAGAGAATTAAAGAGAAACCTTGTGTGATTGTCTCAAGAGATACAGAAAAAATCATTTGGTAAAATTCTGCTCACGAATGCATGGAGATATTTAATCAGCAGCCTGATAAACAACATCTATGAAAAGCCAGTGGCAGTACTGGAGAGATGGCTCAGTGGTTAAGTGCACTGGCTGCTCTTCTGGAGATCCTGAGTTTAAATTCCAGCAACCACATGGTGGCTCACAACCATATGTAATGAGATCTGATGCCCTCTTCTGGTGTGTCTGAAGACAGCTACAGTGTACTTACATATAATAATAAATAAAAAATCTTTGGGCCGGAGCGAGCAGAGGTCCTGAGTTCAATTCCCAGCAACCACATGATGGCTCACAGCCATCTGCACAGCTAAAGTGTACTCGTGTGTGTGTGTGTGTGTGTGTGTGTGTGTGTAATAAATTAATCTTTAAAAAAAGAAAAAAGAAAAGCCAGTGACTAATGTCATGCTCAATGGTAAGAAATTAAATGATTGCTCTCAAAAATCAAGAAAAAGACAATATCCACTTTCATCTCTTCTGTTGAATGCTGAATCCTAGAATTCTGCCCCAAGAAAGAGAAAGAAAGAGAGAGAGAGAGAGAGAGAAACCATTGGGGCACATGTGTGAACACACATGCACAGATACACACACAGAGAGTGCAGCATACACACATGCACACATATGTGCAGCTACACACACACATATATATGCACACAGGTGCATGCAAACACACACATACACCCTCTACACACATACACATACATATACACACACAGGTACATGTACTCACACACAAAAATTATCTTCACTCACAGAAAACATGTTCATGTAAAACTCTAAGGAGTTATAAGTAGAATCAGTCTACAATCCCAGCAGTCAGGAGCGTGAAGTAAGAGAATCTTGAGCCAGAGGCCAGCCTGGGTTCCCTACCGAGACCTGGCTTCTCTGTTGCTGTTGCTGCTGTTGTCTTAAATCTATCAAAAAAAAAAAAATCCCAGAACTAACAAATGAGTGAGCCTAGCAATGTTCTGAAACTCGTGCCAAGCCTCAGGGCCTCAGGAGCCAGCAGCCAGCCCCACAGGTAAGGTGACTGCTGTTCAAGCTTGGATCCCAGCCCTGTGTTAATCTGGGCACAGTGGCATGCCCCTGGAACGGCAGCACGGGAGAAGCAGGGAGAGAGACAGCTCCCAGGAGGCTTGCTGACAAACCAGAGGCAAGCTCCAGGCTTCCTGACAGACTCTCAAAGACCAAGTAACAGGAGAGGATACTCCGCATCAATCTCTGGCCTCCAGGCAAGTACACACAAGCATGCATACCCTCAACCGCACACTTGGGTACACATATGCACACAACACACAGACACACACACACAGACACATCTTTATTCCTGTTTTTTTTGTGACATCTTGCTATGTTACATAAACACTCTGCCCTCAAAATGGGTATCCCCCTTCCTCAGCTCCACTGGATACTGGCATTATAACCATGTACCACTTGCCTGGTTGGCATCGATCGTAATTCTATAAATACCAACAAATAACCAGAGCTTGGAATTTTTAAAACTTTTTACTGATTCTTTGTGAATTTCACGTCATGTACCCCAATCCACTCATCTCCTGCCTTCCATATCTGCCGTTTGCCCTTACAACCTTCCCACCAAAAGAGAACAAAAAAGAAAAAGAAAAACATTTCACCTTGGAAGCTGCAGTGGGTCACGGTGTGTCACACAGTATGTCCTTTTGAGCAAACAGCTTTACTTGCAAATGTTCATTGCAGTGAGTCACTGGTCGGGTTTGAGGCCTCTGGCTTCTGCTACATTATCAAGACTGTCACCAGGACTCTTGTGAGAGCCTGTTGTTACCCTGTGTGATGGTCCTGCAGCTTTGGTTCTGCAGGACAGACTCCTGTGCTCCAGCAGCTCACAGGAACATCAGTAGATGTTGGGCTGGGCCAACTCAGAGCCCTGGATCTGGGACTGGGTAGCATCTGAGTTAGTCAACCCGCTAGCTCTCCTGCATTCACACCATCAGTACCAGCTCTCCACTTTACCCAGGCCAGGGCCAACTCTCTTGCCTGTAGCAGCAGCCACAAGGGGCAGAACTCTCTCCCTTGTGCTCAGGCCCTCAGGGCCGGCTCTCCTGGACCATGACACCAGTAAAGGATTTTCCACAATTGCTTCGAAAATATGAGGTACTAAGAAATAATTGCAACAAGATACACGTGAAAACTGTATAATGAAAGCTACAGCAGAGCTGAGAAAAGCTTAGAGGTCGAAGTAAACAAGGCAGCCGGACTGTGAATACTCTAAAGATGCCAGCTCTTAACATACTGAAACTTGTCCCAAACTGACCTGCAGCTTGTGACGATGGTTCATACAGTTTTGTTTTTGTTTTTTTGTTTTGTTTTTGTTTTTGTTTTCTGAGACAGTGTTTCTCTGTGTAGCCCTGGCTGTCATGGAGTTCGCTCTGTAGACAACAGTGCCCTCCAACTCACAGAGATGCACCTACCTCTGACTCCTGAGTGCTGGGACTAAATGCATGTGCTGCCGCCACCACCACCACCACCCACCACCACCACCACCACCCACTACCAAGCTTACTCACACATTTCTTTTTATTTTTTATTTTTTTAAGATTTATTTATTTTATGCATGTGAGTACATTGTTGCTGTCTTCAGACACACCAGAAGAGGGCATCAGATCCCATTACAGATGGCTGTGAGCCACCATGTGGTTGCTGGGAATTGAACTCAGGACCTCTGGAAGAGCAGTCAGTGCTCTTGAATTCTGAGCCACCTCTCCAGCCCACTTACACATTTCTTAAAAGAGCCTACTTTGGATTTGTTTCGCTTTGTTTTGCTTGTCTGACAAAAACTGAAAAGGTGACTCTAAAATTTGCATATGCATGTGGCAGAAACTCAATCACACTGTGAACCTGAAATTGTGTTATTTACTGGAAATGCCAGTTTCTAGTCTCGTGGCTGGGCCTTAGCACAGCCTTTAATCCAAGAACTTTCTGATTGAATATGGTAAACAGGATTAAATAAAGTCAATCATAGGTCAATGGACCGAGCAAGCAACCAGTTGACAGGAAATAAACACAGAGGGGGGGAGGGGGGACCATAAAAAGGGAGTCAGGAGGATTGATAGAGACACACAGGAAGTGGAAGGGAGGGGCGTTCAGTTGAAAGATATTTTTTGAAATATCGTGAGAGAGAGGCATTCCTGATGAGAAGGAAGGTCAGCCGGGTGCTTTCTCTGCCTCTCTGAGCTAGCAGGCCTTCATTTCAGCATCTGGAATCCTAAGACTTCATTGGTAAAATCGAATGATTGAGAGTTTGTTTAAAAACATGCAAAAGACGTAAAAGAGCCAAAGAAATTTTGAAAAAGTAGAGCAAAGCTAAATTTGTAAATTTCCAGGGGGGTATTTTTGAGACAGGTTCTATGTAGTCCTGGCTGTCCTGGAACTCACAGTGTAGTCTAGGATGGGCTTGAACTCACAAAGATCCTCCTGCCTCTGCATCTCAAGTGCTGGGATTAAAGTCAGGTGCTACCATGACGGGCTTAGGAGAAAAATCTTACCAGATTTTGGTAAATGGTGATTGGTTAGGAAACAAAAAGCCCTTACCATAAAAGAAAAAAAAACTGACAAGTGAGACTTGCTCAGATCTAAGATGCTGTTTTATATGAGGCCCCATTAAAAGTATCAGTGCTTTGGTTCAACAGTAGAGTGCTTCTTGCCCAGTACACAAAAGGGTCTGAGTTCTGTCTCCAGCTCTGGGAGTTTCGAGAGAGGCCTTGTTAATATCCTGAATAGTAAAGCCTCCAGAAAGACCTGTGTCAGTGGAGCTGTCAAATGTAAACCTACTGAGGCCAGAACTCGGAAACCTCACTCTATGGGAGGAGAGTCTAACCCACAGCCTCCCAGCTTCCTTTCCCTTCATTTCTATGGGGCTGAGACGTCCTGAAGATTTGGCTGTCTCTCTGTAAAGGTTCCAGAGCATCATGATCTGATTCAGCCCCACTCCTCCTCAAACAGCTTTGTCACAGCAGACAGTGAAGCTAAGTGGCTAAGTGGCAATGGCCTTCAGAAAGGAGGGTGATGGAGCCCTTGATCTCCATGTGGGGTGTGTGTGTGTGTGTGTGTGTGTGTGTGTGTGTGTGTGTGTAGATACCCTACCACCACAGCACAGGTGGGCTTCCATCACATGGGTTCCAGGGATGGAACTCTGGTCATCCAGCTTGGTGGATTTTTACCTACTGAGCCATCTCATCAGCCCTGAAATATATTTTTTAAAACCAATGTTAGTCTCACTGATTTATAATCAGGAAATGAAAATTAATTATCTTCAGCATATTAGTTACAAGGACGGAAACTCACTTTGATCAATGGAAAGACTGCTGGCCTCTGAAGCAACTTGACCTGAAGAACATGACTATTAGGGCAGTCGGTCTCAGGAACAGCCTCCCCCACCCCACACTCACTCCACACTCCACCCCTTCCCCATCCCAGCTCTCCACACTTGGCTCAAAACCCAACACTTTGTAGATGAGCTGCACATCTGTCAGTCTCCCTGATCCCCGTATCTAGGAGCACCAAGAGCCACCCAAGAGTCCCTGCTCAGTCATACAAACGCCTTTCCCAGGGTTGATGCATCAGGCCAAGACAAGGCAAGAAAGTTCCAGCCAAAGAGTGTGGCCCAGGTCATTCTCTTTTCTGCTGCTGGGGATGTGAATTCTAAGTTCCTTTTGCCCATCCTGGGCTAACTCTACCATGTGCCCATTGTCTCTCCCTCCTAAGAGCACCCAGCACAGGGCCACAGCCTAAACTGGGCTTCATACAGTCGCTCACTCTTTAAGTCATTCATTCGCCAAGAGTGTAGCCCATGGGAGATGCCAAGGGTAAAACAGGAGATGCTGGCCTGTTTCCGGGTTTAGCACTCAATAACTCTTTACAGTTGAAGAACCCTCTGCCTCGAGGACACTTCTAGGGGATGGACAGAGAATCCCCAAGAAAAGCAGGGTGGAGACCTTTGCTAGAGGGAAAATGTGCATCTTGAGAATTCCTCAAAAATTCAAATTCATGTACTTTTCCTTTGATTCACAATTAAAGGACTGCCCCAGCCTCCTACCCCCAACCCCAGTCTCTCCCCCAGCTTTCCCCACCCCAGCCCTATGGAGGCCAAATAGACCTGTCTACCTCACATTGTTGTATGAACATTTAAAACTGGTCATCCATGCTGAGGATGTAGATAGAACACTCACCTACCATGAGAAGGGCCCTGGGTTCAACCCCTGGTACTACAGAAATAGACAATTGGATTTGTTTTGTATTTTCCTTTTTAATTCATTAAAGTCTCTTACTCTAAGGTATTAATGTTCCTAAAGGTAAACTCACGGTCATCTGGAAAGCTAATTTCTACAAAAGCTGCTTGTTGGCTAATATGGAATTGAGGGGAGGGGGGTTGTTTCAGCCGAATGGGTTAGGAACTGGGGACATTCCTGCCACCCGGATGATTTATATCACATATTTATAAATGCATCTTTTCCATAACAAGCTTTTGTTAAAGAATAACAATGAAGCCCCCTGGTTCTTCAATTAGTGTGCACTTTCAACCTCTGTGGGCACTAAAATCTCAGGAAGCCTATGAGACACAGTTACGATGCGCTCAGCCCAGAATGCAGTGCGATATCGCTTAGCCTTTGTTGCGCAGATGATGTGTGTAGGACAGTGACAGTGAAATCTTAATTCCTGATACTTCTACCTGTCAGTCAACTCCTCCCCCTCCCTTTTGAATTAAGAGGATGTATTAGAAGTCAGGAGCTAACCTCTTCTGCATTTCCCAAAAGAGATGAATGATGTTCAACAGAGACACACAGCAGATACAAACACATACTCAGAAATACATCCACATTTATACTCAGTTTATATGAAAGACGAGGCCATGCTTTTTTTTTGCCCTAATAAAAGGAATGCTTACTAGAGAGTTCCTTAAAAATACATTAAAGGCTGTGTTAAATCAAAGTATCACATTGTGCGTGGATATATATAATTATTACATGTGACTCCAAAACAAGATGATAATTTTTAAAAAGAAAATTTTTTAAAATCACATTACTTTTGTATTAAAGTAACAAAGATTTCAATTTACATGCAGCGTCTGGAGGACATGTCTATGTGTGAAAACAGCCACGCTTGGGAAGATTTGACAACGAATCCTATTCACGGCACCAAAATTCTTGCTGGAGCATCAGTCTCCTTTTTAGGAGGAGTCTGCTGGGGGGCAGGGGAGACACTTGAGTCCCAGACTCCTTTCCAGTTCTGTGATGAGTCCCTATATTTGCGGATTACCCTTCAGGTCTTGGATGCAATTTACATTTGGCTGGTGGCAGTTGCAGGAACCGTGGCCCAGCAGACTGGAAATTTACAAAACTCCTGGATAAGCTATTTGCTAAGCTTACATCAACTATGCCTGACTAGGCTGAGACAGCTGCAGCATCGCATTGCCTGCGGGTGCAGATGGTGCTCCTGACATGCAGCCAGGGCTGGCTGCATACCACACATCACAGAAGCCTCTAGCCAACAGGCTGGCTCCTCGTGCAAAGCATCCACACCCCACTCCAGCCACTGTGGGGTGGCAGCAGTGACATGGCATGGTGGTAGAGAAGGGTCCAGGAGGAAGGGCTTATTCAGCCACCATCTTTCCCACAGCACATCCTGGCATGGGTATGGGAGGAAGCATGCTTACGCAGCAATATCTAAAACACATAGAAAGTTCCTATACTACCCAAAATAGACAGGTCCCTCCAGTGACATAAATCCTTCCTCTGTCACACGCAAAAGGTGTCAACCATCTAATCTGATATTCTGGCCCCTGCCAGTCTGGTCTGTCTACCTTCCCAAGCCTGAACAGAACTTCATCTTCCAAAAACAAGCCTCTGTGGTCCCTCCCAACATTCAGGTAAGTCCTCTGTGAGAGGCATCAACGCTTAGCTTTGAGCCATCCAAATGCTAATTCACACATTCACTCCACCACCGTTCATAAAAATAGCGTCTACTAAGGTCTGTGTGCTAAGGGCACAGTTGTGAGAAAGTCCTCTGTTGGTAAACTATATTAACAGGTTCCTGCCTCTGTGAGTTTCCATCTAGTCAGCACGATCAGTGAGCAGGTAGAGGCACACAGAAGAGTAAACACATCAAGTCCCAGGGGCGCCACAGATCGGCTGATGTCTAGGTGGAAACCTGAAAAGCGAATAGACCTTCGGCAGTTCCAGATGCACAAAGACAGGGAGGGACATGAAGTGGGCCCTGGACACCCAGGACACCAGAGTTCCCAAGGACAAGATCCCAGAGAATTGAAGCAAGCACTGAAAAGAGATAGGAATATATTCATTTGTGCATTGCATTTTGCTTTGTGTGTGCTTTAATTTTTTAATGTAGATGTTTTCTGTCTCCCAGAGGTTTTTGGTGTTGTTGTTGGTGGTGGGGGGGTTTTTTTGTTTGGTTGTTTGGTTGGTTGGTTGGTTTTTTGAGACAGTATCTTCTGTGTCCCAAGCTGACCTCAAGCTTACTATGTAGCAGAAGATGGCTTTGAACTTCTGACCCTCCTGCATCCACCTCCCAAATGTGAGCCACTAAAACAGGTTTATGTGATGATGGTGGGGATTAAGCCCAGGCTTCATACACGCTAGACAAACACTCTACTGACTGAGCTACACCCAGCCCAAGGCTCAGTTTGTAATGTAAGCCTTCAACTGGTATTCAAATATGTCTCAATCCCTTTTCCCCAAAGAGCTACATATGGTGAAACAAATGTAACTTCCATCTCCCCCGGCTTTGGGAGACCTGACAGTGGTCCCCTCCCTGTACAGTGACGATAAGGACTAGAGGGAAGGAGCAGATCTTCGGGCGTTTTAGGATTCACAGAGGGACATTTCTTGGAACTCAGTTTTCTTGAACTTCTCAACACGATTCAGTACCCAGAACCTTGTTTGCTTCTTAAAGCTCTTTCGCTTTTGACTTACGAGACAGTGTTCTCCTTCCAGCTCCCGATGTTCTTCTCTTTCAAACCCTGGGCTATCTCAGGGCTCATCTCCCAGGTCCCTTCTCTGATCATTCTTCTTGGTAATTTCTTTAATTTATCTCTCCAATAATCAACGTTTGGCTGTTTCTGACAATGTTCAAATAGATCCAGCTGAAGCAGCCCATGGTGGTTCTGAGGAGGGCCTGCCCATTACTGTTTGAGACCTAGCATCCACAACTCATTCTGTTTGTAGAGAATCCTCTTCTTACATGTCTTGGTGGGAAGCTAAGCTGCCACATCACCCACAGAAACCAGAGACAACTCAGGCAATCAGAGCCTCATTTACATTCAGTCCAGATCTTTCCAGTGACAACTGTAACAGCAGTCCCCAGAGACCATGGCTGGAATATCCATAACACAGGATGCCACACCCTGGGATCAGTAGTGCCTCCAGAAGCAGTGGCTGCCTCCAGGGTGTGCTATTGTGCAGGCATGTAGGCGCGAGCGCACGCACGCACGTGTACACACACACACACACACACACACACACACACACACACAACCTGAGCATAGTGCTTTCTCCCGATTCTTTCTGTTTGTTTCACATGCCTAGCTCTTCAGGCCTCACTATCTGTTCATTAATCTTTTTCTGCTTAAATGGAATTAGGATCCATTCTGTTGAAAGGTTTCTGTCTATTCTGTTCCCTCAAGAGTTGATCCAAGGCTTTGCCCAAAT
Source organism: Rhynchomys soricoides (assembly GCA_019843965.1). NCBI lineage: Eukaryota > Metazoa > Chordata > Mammalia > Rodentia > Muridae > Rhynchomys > Rhynchomys soricoides. Next base: position 49,831 of record JADRCH010007616.1, on the reverse strand, counting down.
CAGTGAATTCTGAGGGCCCCAGTGGGAGGAGAAAGCAGGTCATAAGGTCTGTGAAGTCAGGATGATTTTCCTAACATTACTGAGACATTCTTTATCTACCTTTTCCCCAGTGTTGAGGTTTTCTCTGAGGACAGAATATAAGTAAACACTATGGGGAAGGGCTGAAGCCTCAGCACAAACCAAAGCTGTGGCATCAATCTGTGGCAGGAGCATCCCATCTCCATTGACAGAAAAATACGACCAGTTTCATTTAAGAATATTACTCAGTAGGGGAGGGGACCAGAAAGGGGCTGGGTGTGGCAGCGTGTACCTGAAATCCCAATGCTGTTGAGACAGAGGCAGGAGGATGCCTGAAGCCTGAAGGCCAGCAGCCTAGCTGAATCAATGGTCTTGGAGTTCAATGAAAGACCCTGTCTCCAAAAGTAAAGAGGAGAAATGGCTGAGGAAGAACCTGGAGTTGACTTCTGGCCTCTGCACACATGCATACACATGTACATAAGCAAATACACCACAACCAGGAATGCATATGTTGGAAGATGGATTCAGTGGTGTGTTGGACCAGGTTCTCTACAAGAACAGAACCAATAGAACGGTCTTATGCTGTAAAGGGGGGGGTTATTAAATTGAGTTACGCAATAGGGCTGGGCTACCAACAATGGCTGGCTGGCTGCTGGAAAGGCCAATTACCCAGTTGATGTTCACATCATGCAGCTGGGGACCTCAGCAGTCCTGGTCTGGTGCTGATGGCCTGGGTTCTTCTGTGGAGTTGCTGACATTAAGTCCATGTTCAAGACCCAAGAAGCTGAATCTTCCAAAGATAGCAACAAAACTGGGAAGAACTCATAAAGGCCTTCTGCTAGGGCCCGTGAGACATAGCTTCCTTCAGGCAAAGCATTTGTGTCGTGGTTTGGGTTGACAAGTGGACACCATTTTCTTTACAGAACACCATTTGTCTTAGGGTTTTATTGCTGTGAAGAGACACCATGACCAAAGCGACTCTTATAAAGTCTAACAGCTAATCGGGGCTGGCTTACAGGTTCAGAGGTTCAGTCCGTTATCATCATGGCAGGAAGCATGGCAGTGTGCAGGCAGACATGGTGATGGAAGAGTTCTACATCTTGATCCAAAGGCAGCCAGAAGACTGTCATACTGGGTGTAGCTGAAGCTTAAGAATAATAAATCAATAAATTAATACTGAGAGCTCAACTTGAGGCATACAGAACTGAGTGGTACAGATATGGTCCCTGCCTCCAAGTGCTATGATTTACTGACATACACAAATAATAAACAGGCATATATATTTCAAATTATTGTATATATTGTCAAGGGAAAGAGTGGGGCACAGTGGGGCACTGGGACTCCTCTCGGATACCCTGCTGTTGCCATGTGTCATGGAGATCCTGTAGCTTTGGATCTGCAGGACTGGCCTCTTCATGCTCTCTAGCAGTTCATAGATGGGGTAGATGTTGAGGTGGGTTGATTCAAAACCCTGGATTTGGGCCTGGGAGGTATCTGAGCCGGTCAGCCTGCCAGTTCTCCTGTTCTCACACCCTCAGGGTTAGCTCACAAGCAAAACCCACCAGGGCCAGCTCTTCCCTGCTGCCCAGGCAAGGTGCAGGGCCTACTCTCCTGAGTATTACAACTGGTGTGGGACATGACCAGTTCTCCCACTCTCGTGACCAAGGGGCCAGCTCTCCTGCCTGCCATAGATGGTGAGGGATGAGGGAGGGGAGAAGGGCGACACTACCCAACAGACAAGAGACAGGACCAACTCTTCTACACTCACACCCTCAGGGCCAGATGCCTGCAACCCCTGCATCCAGGGCCAGCTCTACTGTGCTGCTCAGGTGAGGGCAGAGCCAGATCTTCCACCGTGATGACCTCAGAGCCAGATCTGCTGCCTGCCTTAGGTGGCAAGGGCCAACAGTGAGGGAGACACCTGTCCTTCGCATTGAAGACAAGTGGCAGGGCCAACGCTCCCATGCTCACATCCTCAAAACTGGCTCCCCCTTACCACCATCAGGGTTAGCTTGACTGTGCTGCTCAGGCAAGGATCAGGGCCTGCTCTCTGAGTGCTGCAGTAGGTGAGGTGCAGGGTCTGTTCCACTGTTCTCATGGCCCCAGGCTCAGATCTCCTGCCTGCTGCAGATAGTGAGGGGTGAGGAGGGAGCAGAGTGTCTCTCCCTCCTCCATGCCACTGCATGGGAGACTAGTGGCAGGGCCAGGTCTCCCACACTGGCTAGTATCCTGGGGTGGGAGGGATCACTCACAACTCCCACAATGTGCGTGTGCAACATGCAGGCACTCTCCCCAGTACTGCAGTACTAGGGATGGAATCGGCTTTCTGTTCTCATTCCCCCAGGGCCAGCTCTCCCACGATGCCCAGGTGAGGGGTGGGGCCAGTTCCGCACAGTCTTCAGACATCAACATGTCCCTGAGTGGCAGGGATGTCTGTCTGGCCTTTGATGGTAACAGACCCCTGCTGCTGCAGGGCCACAGACCCAGATGTGTGCCCCCTCCCACCCCACCCGGGGCAACACAGGCCAAGCCCCCACCACAGTTCCAGGTGGCATCACTGGCTACTCCAGTTCTGCCTCTCTTCATTGTGCCCACATCCCTCTGTTTCTCTTTCTCTTCCATTTCCCCACCACTTACTTGCTCCTTTTAGTGGTGCCAAGAGTCTGAGTGTCTGGGGTTATCTCAGGAATGGTCTCAGGAGTGCTCTGCCAGGCTGGTGCATTTGGCGCCCGGCTTGGGTATTCTCAGGTATGGTCTGCCTCCACCCTCAGGTCCTGTGTAGAGCAAGACTGGTGGTCATCTCAGGATCACTTTCTTCAGGGAATGTTAGGCTACATACTAATCAGAGCATAGACATCACTTATCTCCTCTCTGCCACCTTGTGGCCAACATGTGACATAGCAGCCACACTTGCAATGCTTCTAGGGGCAGGGATTTTAAATGTTTTATATTTATGTATTTAATTTTATGTGGCTGGATGTTTGGCCGGCATGTGTGTCTGTGCACTATATTCATGCTGAGGCCTACAGAGGTCAGAAGGGGAGTCAGATCTTCTGGAACTAGAACTACAGATGGTTGTGAGCCACCATGTGGTTGCTGGGATTCAAACCAAGGTCCTCTGGAGGAGCAGCCAGTGCTCTTAACCTCTGAGCCATCTCTCCAGTCCCCAGCCTGTGTTTGTTTGTTTGTTTGTTTGTTTGTTTTTCTCAATGTGAGCATTAAAATCTATAAAAATCCCTCTAAACTCTGCTTTGGCTACATTCCAGAAACCTCCACATGGTGTGCCCGCATCCTCACTTCAGTTCAAGTATTTTCTGACTTCACTCTTGAATTCCCTAGCACTCTGCTGGTCATTTAGAAGTAGGTGATTCTGCTTCCTTAGTCCCATTGGTTGCTGGCATCTGAGAGTACACTGCGTGCTCCACCGGTTTTAGGGCCAACCCTACGGTCTGTCCTGTGGGGATCATAGCATACCATCTAGAAAGAATTCAAATTCTGAAGATAGAAGGTGTGATGTTTACATCAATTAGGACACAGTCGTTGATTGCCTTTCTCAGACCCTTAAATCTTGTGCTTTTTTTCTAGTTTCTCTGTCAGTTGCTGAGATGGGGCCAATGACTCCTGGTTTTTGAAGCTGCTATTAAGTACACACACATGTTTACTGTTTTCTCGGCGACTTGATTATCTTATCATTATGAAAAGTCCTGCATTTATCCCTGATAATGCTTTTTTGTCTTGAAGTCCATCTTCTCTGCCTGTGCCTCTCACGACTGAAGTAAAGCCACATCCTTTAAACTTTCTTACATGACTGCTTCACACTGGTATCTCCCCCTACCCCATCTCAGCACAAAGCTGAAACAAGCCACAAAAATGGCAGGAACCAAAAAAATTATTTCCTCTAATGTAAAAGAGAGAGGGGTAACTAAAAGACTGGCCCATCCCCCATCTCTGTCTCTTTTGTTGATCAGTCTCCAAAAGGCCGAGCTGTGCAGCCTGCACCTTCCCCGGGCATTCACTCTGAAAGCAACTCTACCCATTTCTGATATTTTCAGGCTCTATTAAACACAGGACTTTCAATAATGCATGAAGAGGAGAATCATTTCATGGCTAATAAAGCAGGTTGGAAGACAAACTTTTTGGGGAGAGTGCAGCTGTGAACATGATCAATGGGGCTCTGACAAGCTTCCCTGTAAAGTCTCTCGTTCGGGGCACTCTGAGGAAATCAGGTAGCAGCTTAGCTGTGATCTTTTTTTTTTTTTTTTCCTTCTGATCAAACCCTCCAGAACATCTTCTATTCCTGCTAAGGGGAATAGCTAGCAATATAGATGTTTATAAACTGTAACACAGACAATACACGGGGGTACCCCTAAACGTTTGTGTTGATAAACAGTTTTGGAGTTGTTTCTAAATGGATGCTTGGCTGCTGAAGGAACTTCTCGATAACTTTAGACAGTTTTCAGACATTTTGGAATCTCCAATAGCCATATTGGATGTCTGTGATCTAGATAGATGTATTGATTCATAGGCAGCTCCATGAATGCTATTTTAGGCAGCTACACAGATGGGATCTAAAAGGGTCCCAAAAGCCCTGAAACAGTAGCAGCCTGACCCCATTGCTTTGAGAACTTTTCTTCAAAAGGGTCACAGGCCACTTCTACATGTTCAACATTAAAATCCATTAACACATTGGAACGTATAGTTTAGTCTTGTGATGGCAATAGGCGTTGGGACCCATCACAGGGCAACGATCTCCCTCCCTTCGGTCCTTTGCTTTCTAGCCCTAATTGTTTTTCATTGTCACCCAAAACAGATGACACACATCTCCAGCTCCAACCTGTTTGCCTGAATCATATACTTCTATCTCTGCTTCCAGGTCATTCCCACCAGTCTCTGGTTAAATAAAATCTGACTGCACTGATTAATTCCCTGTGTCAATTTGGTTAGTCTCATGGGTGTCCAGGTGCCTAGTAAGACATCATTTCTGGGTTTGTCTGTGAGGGCATTTCCAGAAGAGACTAGCATTTGAAGAGTAGACTTATAAGAGCATCCCACTTGCAGCTCTAGTAGGTGTCACCCCATCTGTATTAGGGAAGAGAGCTGACCCAATGAACATGTATACATCACAGTGGCTTACAGGCTGTGATCTAGGTCATCCAACAATGACTGAATCTGGAGTCCCTGGAGAGCTGTTGGACTTAGGTCCATGTCAGAGTCCTAAAGAAACTGACAGCAATGGGGGGGGGGGGCAGGCAAAAAAGGCAAAACTTCCTTCTCCCGTGTCTTTTTATCTGAGCTGCCACGAGAAGGTATGGCCCAGATTTAGGACAGCTCTTCCAAGTTCAAATAGTCTGATCAAGGAAATCCCTCAACATCTTGGGTTTAGTTGATTCCAGATGTAGAGAAGTGACAACCTGGATTAATCATGATATCATCCTTTAAAGGCAGAACTGAAGGACAGAGGAAGAAAGTATGTTGTCTGTCTACTGCCTGCCTGCCTGCCTGCCTGCCTGCCTGCCTGCCTGTCTTTGGTCCTTGGAACTGGTCATCTAACAGTTCTCAGAACTTCCGACTCAAGAATTCACACCAGTGGACATCTGGAGTTATAGATCACCTGACCCAAACGTGACCCATCGGCTAATTCTACTCTGTTCTTGCACATTAATGAAAGATAAGTGACAAACAAAATATCAGGTGGCTTCAGTGATGACAGGGGCCTCATAGCAGCAGACGGTAGACGCACCCCTCAGAAATAGTATCCTCTCTCTTAATCATTTTCCTTTTGGGGAGTGGGTTCAAGACAGGGTTTCTCTGTGTAGCCCTGGCTATCCTGAAACTCTGCTCGGTAGACCAGGTTGGCCTCAAACTCAGATTTTCCTGCCTCTGCCTTCTGAGTGTTGAAATTAAAGACAGGTGCATCATCACCCAGCTAAAATTGTAATGTCCTAAGTGTAATTTGTTGTTGGTTGGTTGGTTGGTTTTGTTTGTTTTGTTTTGTTATTTGGGAGGTTTTGTTTGGTTTTGGTTTTGGTTTGGTTTTTAGTTTTTCAAGACAGGGTTTCTCTGTGTAGCCCTGGCTGTCCTGGAACTCACTTTGTAGACCAGGCTGCCTCCAAACTTGGAGATCTACCAGCCTCTGTATCCTGAGTGTGCCACCATTCCCAGCTGCTGTTCATTTTCTAAGCCTGGCTGGCTAGGCCTGTAGACTCCATGTACTGTCCAGAGTCCTTCCTAAGTCAGCTCCTGTCCAAATTAAGTAATCCAAGGCTGGTCTCTGATGTTTCTACTCAAGGGCCCAAATAGTAAAGAGTCAACCAGGGCTACGGGGAAATTGGAGGGCTGCCTGAAGGGTTGGATTTTAGAGAACCAGGCAGTAAAATCTAGCTAATATTCAAGGAATCTGGCAGCTGCTGGCCCTGGGTGGTAAATTGCTAAAATTAAATTGTCACTTAGAGTCACCTGGAATAAAAAACTCATTCAGGTTAAACATTGAAGGCCATATTGCTACTCACAGAGAGCAAAATGAAAAGCATGAATCACAGGAACTGCTGTGAGTGTGGCTTCTCTTATGAAGACCAGATAGTTGAAAAACTAGGTAAGTTTAAGCCTCTCTTTTCCAACCCTGAGATTTTCCAGTAATGAGCTAGAGCAACCTCTCAAACACAGCCAGACTTCAACATCTGTTGAATTGACACCCACCCCCACCTTCCAGCTGTGATGATAGTGGTTCACGTGATTCAGGAAAGACTGTGACCCTAGAGTCTACAGTAAGGATATTTAATAAGATCTGAAGAACTCATACATCCTGAGCGCTGAGACGCCTGTGCCCTCTGTGTTTGCTTCTGACAGGAAGGTGCTGCCACTCCCTGTGCATGCATCCTTGTGGAAGAGATTGGTCTCCGCTCCATCACTCACTGCTTTACGGGTTTCTAAAGACAGTCAGACCCCAGTGTGGCCTGGAGGGAAGATCTGGGATTACCAGAGAGGTTAAAGGCCCATCAAAAGAATGTCCGAGCCAGGCTTGTGCCTGCAGTGCCAGCCCTCAGGAAGCTGAGAAAGAAAGGGTCTAAGTGAGGTCAACCTAGAATATTAGGTGCTTTTCACGTTCTATGAAAAGACACATGACTGGAAAGGTAAGGGGCTAGAGACTCGGCTTGGTGATTAAGAGCACTGGCTGCTCTTCCAGAGAACCCAGGTTCAGTTCCTAACACTCACATGGTGGCTCCCAACCATCAACTCCGGTTCTAGCATCTGATGCCTTCTTCTGGCCTCCGAAGTCACTGCATGTATGCATGTGGTACATAGGCATGCATGCAGGCAACACCCACATAGATAAAATAAACTCATAAAATAAAGGCTAAAAAATGATGGTTCTAGAAGAAAGCCAGCCAGGCTGCAATGATGGTGGGAGAAAGAACAGTTCTGATGAGGACAGTATTTCCTCTGCCTAGACCGGCGCGAGCGTGTGTGTGTGTGTGTGTGTGTGTGTGTGTGTGTGTGTGTGTGTGTGTATGTGCATGGGGGGGGATGGGAGGGGGAGGAGAACCTCCCAGCCTTAGATAAGAACATCTAATCACTTGGCTGCTATGCTGTGCTGTACTATGCTACGCAGGAGGACTGTCTGGGAGCAGGAAGTTGCCCTATGACTATAGACTCTTACTCAAACCTCTTCAGAGTCTCTGTGTAAAACAACGAACCCATCCACCCCAAACCCCACCCTGGCCAAAAATAAGCTAGCTCGATGACTTCCTCCCACCGCTCCCTCCCCTACCACCTACCCTTTATCTCAGGTGCCCTCAAGATAAACACCAAAGGGTGAGTTGAGGGAGCCGCAGAGGGTGAAACATGAAAGTCTTTAAGCCAGAGTCCTCAGATTTAGAAATCTATGTTCAGGCCAGGCTGTGGTGGCGCACTCCGGAGGCAGAGGCAGGTGGATTTCTGAGTTCAAGACCAGCCTGGTCTACAGAGTGAGTTCCAGGACAGCCAAGGCTATACAGAGAAAACCTGTTTCGAAAAACAATAGAAAGAAAGAAAGAAAGAAAGAAAGAAAGAAAGAAAGAAAGAAAGAAAGAAAGAAAAAGAAATCTATGTTCAGATTCAATGGGTGGCAGCTGGAACCAACCAGAAGCAAAAAGACAGGAAGGTCCAAGACAACACTAGCCAGGCCTGAAAAATCTTGTGACTACGAACCAAGCAGTCTGTTTGCCAAAAATGGAGTTGAGACAGCCTCTGTGGAGTAGGTCAACTGGTAAACATCTTAGGTGTGGTAGGTGTCATGCCTCTGAACCTTCTTCCTGTGTATGAACAATCTGCCACAGGGTGGAGGGCAGGAGGAAGAGCCCCTCCTTCCACCAAGGCTCATTCTCCCGACCCTGTACCCAGAGCATTTCAGGATGTGACCCAGGACAGTTCAAGTTCCACACAGTCACTCTACTGTGGCCCATGTTGGGAGGCAGTGTGTTCTCTCTGAGCGACTGACTAGCAGGTCCTGACCAGCTGGCCTTTGTGGTATGCCCCTGAGATGTGCCTGACCATTGTGCTTCCCACACACACCTGCCCATTCTCCTAGCCTGGTCTCCAACTTGCCTGCCAATTCTGGACAGACCTAGTATTATTCCATTAAATTCTTTTGTTGTTGTTGGTTTTTTGTTTGTTTGTTTGTTTGTTTTTTGTTTTGTTTTTGGTTTTGTTTTTGTTTTTTGAGACAGGGTTTCTCTGTGTAGCCCTGGCTGTCCTAGAACTCACTCTGTAGACCAGGCTGGCCTCGAACTCAGAAATCCACTGCCTCTGCCTCCCAAGTGCTGGGATTAAAGGCATGCACCACCACTGCCCAGCCCATTAAATTCTTTTTGCTGCTTTGGTTACCCAGCCTGCTGCTGCCTCTGTTTTAGATAAGAAGCATAAGCAGGACAGTCAGTACAGAAGCAGTTTGAAGTTTGCCTGTGTAGATATGAAGTAAGCTGCAGAGAGAACCTCTGGCAAGGAGGGGACAGGGACCTATAAAGGGGAGAGGTGGGAGCTGGGAGTGTGCCTTGGTGGGGGTGGGGTGGGGAGGAGCAGCTGATGGAAGACGCAGGAAGTGAAGAGACTTGAATACAAAGAAACTCAGTTCAAAGCTCAGTATCTGAAACTGGAGTTATTGTTTGTGAATAAGTAGGTCAGTGCTTCCACACATCCCCCCAAGTGCTGTAAGGAGGAAGAGTGACGGAGTGGACATCACAGACGTGGAAAAAAACTCGTCTTTCAGGGGAAATGCCTTTGATTCAACTTCATTTCTTCTCATTTTTCTTTTCCATTTTCAAATGTGTGTGGAATGCATATGTATATATGCATGTTTTGCCTGTATGTGTGCACATTTGCACATATGTGGATGCATGTGTGGATGCTTGTGTGTAGAGATCTGAGGTGAGCAAGGCAGTGGTGGCGCATGCCTTTAGTCCCAGCACTTGGGAGGCAGAGGTAAGTTGATTTCTGAGTTCGAGGCCAGCCTGGTGTACAGAGTGAGTTCCAGGACAGCCAGGGCTACACAGAGAAACCCTGTCTCAAAAAACCAGAGAGAGAGAGAGAGAGAGAGAGAGAGAGAGAGAGAGATCTGAGTTTGATGGCAGGAGGCAGCCTCTATTACTGTCCCACCTTATTCATCGAGACAGGGTATCTCAATCAAACCCAGAGCTCTCCCATACAGCTAATTCTTGCTAGCCAGCTTGCTTTGGGGATCCCCTGTGCCCAGCTTCCATGGACAGAATCACAGAAGAGCCAACATGCCCGCCCAGCACTTCTGCAGGTTTGGGGGATCTGAACGCCGGTCCTCACACTTTTGTGGCAAGCACATGAAGCCATTTCCTCAGCCCCTCAACTCCATTTCTTGATCTACTTTCTGAGCAGTTGAAATATTCCAGTGTTTGCCATTAGTCATCATCATAGTCTTTCCATTAGCAATCACCTTATTCAAATTCTGCATCTTAAAAATGGCTGACTGTGAGCCAGGTCCTGACTGTGAGCCAGGTCTTTCTATTTCAGCAGCTACAGAACAGCAGCCAGGACTTTCTTTTTGTTACCTTTTTTTTTTTTTCTAATCAGATTGTCTGTTTGGTGATGTAAATGTATTCTTCAGTTAATTTTTAGTCTGACAGATTTTATCAAGTGTGATCTCCCCATTGTCAGTTTCATTTAATAATCTTTAAAACAATTTAGGTACAACCTGAGGTTTCTTTATATGTTTCCTGGTGAGCAGCCTCGTTATGTCAAGAGGAGCAAAGACAAGATTGACTGGGGAAGAGGGGCCTTGAATCAGAGAAGATTCCTAGGTTCTGTTGTCCAACAAGAACACCCCTTGTCTGAAACAAACACCTACTGTGTGGGGAGCCAGTGAAAACATCTTTTAAAAAACACCTACTGTGTGGGAAGCCAGTGTAGCTTAAAAATGCCAAGAATCTCCTCTGGCACCATAGCCAGGCCTGTCTGAAAACACCCTGACTCTCTGTTTGCACCCAGTATGGGGGTTAACTTGCAAGGGAGTTCTCAACTCCTGTGCCTCCCTGCGCATCACCCCATTCCTAGGACCACCAGGACATCAGACCACGGCAAGAAGGACAAGCAGAGTCCCTGACTCCTTCTGTCCTTCTCTGTCTCCTCTTTCTAAATTCTAGGTCAAGATATTCGTGGATTTTAAAATGTGAAAAAGCAAAGGGGTTAGGTTGTTTGGCAAATGTTTTTTATATTGTTAGAACAGCGACCGAAAGCAAAGCAAAACAAAACTTTGTCCAGTGAGTTCCATCTGTGTCACAAGACTTGCCTGCCCCAGCCTAAACACGCAGCAGGCAGAAAGAAGCCTAAGTGCCCGCTCTAAAAGCTGTCCAAACACTTGCAAGCCTTCTGGCTCACCAGTCCAGGACCCCTAGCACCCCTAGCGGCCACCCAGCCATCGCGTCTTTGCGAGGCACTGGCGTTCTGCTCAGTATTGTCCACCGGAGGGCGCCCGTGCTCCTCTGAGAGGACCGCAGATGAGTCTGCCCAATGCCACCCTGAATTTCAAAGATGCTACAGCAGGAGACTGCAACATTCACAAGCATCAGCTTCCTTCAATGGCCTAAATTTGCCTATACACGCAGTCTAAGGACTTTTAGATTGAAACTATTTCCTATTCCTTGTGGCAGTCCCTTGAAGTCATTGTCATCATCATCACCGTCCTCCTCCTCCTCCTCCTCCTCCTCCTCCTCCTCCTCTTCCTCTTTTTCATGGCAATAAACAACCATGATTATGGTTATAATGGTATCTCACCCCTAAGGATTTCTGGCTCAGAATAATCTTGTCTTGGCTGTTTCTCACAGGTTATTTGAAGACCTAAGCTATTACCTCTCCCTCGGGGACTTTTTAATTTTTATTTATTTCAGGGAGAAATTCATATGTCCCATTGTGCATATAGAGGTTAGAGGACAACTTGAAGGAGTCAGTTTTCTGCTTCCCACCAATGTGGGCCCTGAGGTTTGAACTTGGGTTGTTAGACTTAGCAACAAGCACATTTCTCTCTTCCGGTATTTTTAAATGTTTAATAGTATCTTGCACTGCATATTTTGCTTGCAATTTTAAAGTGCTCTTCAGAAACATATTATTTAAACTAAGCAAGAAAACAGAAAACATTTGTAGACAAGAACAGTGATCCATGCCTGTAATCCTAGCAGTTGAGTGGCTGAGGCATGAGAATTGGGAAGTCAAGACTAGGCTGAGCTGGTGAGAGCCCATGTTAGGGAATCCTGGTGCAGCAGGATCCACAGGTCATCTCCAGGTCCTTTACAAAAACACCTGCCCTCTTGTGTTAATATTACGTTACATTGGCCTCCTGTCTCACGGGCTTCTATCACCACGGTCCTCCAGGAAGCTCCCAGATACCTTTGCCTTACTTCTTCCTGGGTACCTCACCTGAGGACTTGGAAACACAGTAAGTGGGTCCATTGTAGTTATCAGATTAATAACAACAACAACAAAATCGTTTTTAGCCAGGTTTGGGGCCATTGGGATATCTCAGTACTTAAGAGATTGAGGCAGGAGGATCATGAATTCAAGGCCAGCCAGGGCTACATATGGAGACTACCTCAGTAAAATCGAGGCCAGGGTCTGGAGAGGTTAAGTGCACTGGCTGCTCTTGCAGAGGACCCTGGTTCAGTTCCCAGCACCCACTAGAGTCTCACAAGCATCTGTAACTCCAGTTCCCAGGGATCTGAGGCCCTCTTCTGGCTTCCAAGGGTGCCGCACACACAGACAGACAGACAGACAGACAGGCAAAACATTCATTCACATAAAATAAACAAAAGAAAACAAGATCTTTGTACTAACGACATAGAGAAAACATCCAGTAAGATGGCTCAGCAGGGAAAACGGCTCTCCATGTAGTGATGGCAGCCAGAGTGTCCACGGTGTCCCTGGATCCCAAAGTGTGAAGAAAGAACTGATCTCCCAAAGTTGTTCTCTGATCTCCACATGTGTACAGAAATATCCCACACTAGTGATGATGATGATGATGATGATGATGGTGGTGGTGGTGGTGGTGGTGGCCGCAGCTGGCTCCACAGTTAGGAGCACTGGCTGTTCTTCCAGAGGACCTGGGTTCAATTCCCAGCACCTACATGACAGCTCATAGCTATCTGTAACTCCAGTATCAGGGGATAAGATACCCTCATACAGCCACACATACAGGCAAAACAACAATTCCCATAAAGTAAAAGTAAAAAATAATTATTATTCAACATAGAAATTCTAGGGTTTCAGGGAGCCTAACAATTGTTTCACAAAGGTGACTTCATCCAAGATAACACAGATTGGAATATTACTTCACATGTGAATATGAGTCGAAACTTAGATCAGATGGTTTTCCAAGAAATTTTTACTTATTTAGTTTATGTGTCAGGAGTGACCACTCACCTGTGCAGCGTTTCCACAGAGCCTCCCGTCTGTACATCACAATTGTTTGCTCTCTCAGGTTCGCTTTTCTTTGCCTTCCAGGACTGGTTCTTCTGCCCCATTCTCAAAACTTGTCTCTTAGAAACTCGGGGTGTGGGGCTGGAGAGATGGCTCAGCAGTTAAGAGCACTGACTGCTCTTCCAAAGGTCCTGAGTTCAAATCCCAGCAACCACACAGTCATGTAGTGGGATCTGTTGCCCTCTTCTGGTGTGTCTGAAGACAACTACAGTGAGCAGACAGTTGCAGTGAGCTGACAGCTACAATGTACTTACATATAATAAATTAATTAATTAATTAAAAAAAAAAAGAAAAAGAAACTCCAGGTGAAGGGAACTGAGGTGGTTGTGGGGCCACAGCCAGCACAGGCTGGCAGACAGACAGGCTGGTCAAATGTATGGTAGCCAGCCAGTCCTCAGACTGTTGAGTCTCCAGGCGAAGCTCCCAGAGGCTCCTGGGAGACATTTTAGTACCCCAGGATAGTACCTCAGGCCTGACTGACTACCTGAGACACGAGCCATCAGGCTAAACACAAGGAGCCTGGCCAAAGGAGATTTATGAGGCCACTTTGGATTCCTGAGGCCTGGGACCATAGGGACAATCCCTACTCTAAGACACCTGAACCTGATGAATCAAGCAAGTGCTGCCTGACTTCCACTAACTTCCAACCTTACTCTAGACCTCCCCAGAACATGCTCTGCGGAGCAGGTGCCTTCACACCACACTTGCTGGGTATTCTCCCGGGAGTGTGGCATAGATCAGGTCAACAGTGGTCTAAAGGGTCTTTCAGCCTAGAGCATCCCTAGTCTCCCCCTAGCACGAGAGAGCCCCCTAACCATTCATGTCTTTCAAAAGCCCTGTGGGAATGAAAAGCCACTGTTGAGACCCTTAAATTCTGCAGAGTTCTCATGAATCTTTCTCATTCAATCCTCAGACTCTTCCTATGAACTAGGTAAGGCCTGGTGTTCCTCACAGGTGAAGAATCTTAGACTAGAAACTGAAATTACTCAGGTCTGAGGTTTCAGAAGAGCCATAGACCCCAAGACATATGCTTTCACTCTCACAAAGTGAGAGGAACCCCCAAGGACATTGCTCACCTCCTCCTGCTCAGGACTGTCCCCAAGGGCAGTACCATCCTCATTCAGAAGCACTGGGGTTAACTCTGGTGTGCACTGGCTGTGCTGAACTCCCAACAGACTACGGTACTGCTGCAGCCTATGTAAGCAAGATCCATGCAAGGCAGCAAAACCCACATCCAAAACCAGAGTGTGCCAGGACCCGGAGTTATGATGCCATTTGCTATATTTGAAAAGAAGGGGTCTTTAGGAAGGGCCATCTGGCTGTGATACTGTCGCCCAGTGACTGTCAGTGTCGACGTGTTGATCTAGCTGCCTGGACATGGCTCCCCTTCCTCCTTCACTACTCCATGTACTTCTCTCCCACCACTGAGGTAGCCATTGTGCAAGGCAGGCACAGGCAGAGACCACTCCTCTCCTTTGTTGGTTGAAACTTTATGGCGCAAATTGAGCATGCACAGAGGCATTCCTGTCAATAAACGGAGCCTGCTTAGGGATAGGCTAACCCTATATGAATAGCCACCCTGAATGAAACCACATTCTATCTTTGTTCAGGGAGGGAATTGCTTTGAAAATGACGCCCTTGCTCTCTTCAACTGCTGCAGGTGATAAATTCCACTGTGTGAGTGTGTGTGTGTGTGTGTGTGTGTGTGTGTGTACGCGTGTGGTTCCCTGTGCTTACGGCCGCCTTGCAACCATCAAGATTCAAATCCGTTGTGTTCATTGATAAACGTATACAAGGTGACTACGATCTCCTGCTAGAACCTCCAAAAAAAAAAAAAAAAAGGCAGTAGGATAGACAAGGTACAAATGGAAATAAAGATGCCAAAAGTCTTATTTACTTTATAATTATTGGGGAAGTGAGCTACACGTGTCTAGGTCAGAGGATATCTGAGAGTCAGTTCCCTCCTATCTTTGCATGGGTTCCTGGGATAGAACTCAGGTTGCTAGCCTTGCAAGGAAAGCCCTCTAGACACTGTGCCATCTCCATGTCTTGCTGGGCTTTTTATTTTGCTTTTTGTTATGAGACATCCAAGTCTATATGAGTCAGTGCCTTCAGTAATTGTAGCTTCTAGGTCTCTATGGCACACACACACACACACACACACACACACACGTTCTTCAGTCTCCTGTCTGGGTGAGATTTCCAGCACAAACAACACTGTCACCAGAGTTAGCTGTTGATGTTGATAATGGTTATTTCTATTACACTATAAATATTTTTCAAAGGCCTATGGGAAGGAATTATATAGAAATATATATACACACAAATGTATATATAATGAATGAGTAAATGAATGAATGAATGAGGAAGCAAGCCTTTGCATATGTGGTCCCTGTTCTGAGTGTGACTGGTCTCAGATCTGAGATTTTTAGTAGTGAAGGCATCCCTTAAGCTACCGATGTTGCAAGGAACTGTTAAATTTGCCTACTGGTTCTCTGAACATAGTGAGCTGTAACCTAACTTGTGAGAACAGAGTACAACCCACTCCTGTAATAAGTCACAGGATCTCAGCCAATCAAAAGCAGCCAGCTGTTCAAACCTTTTTCAAATAAGGAACTCACCAGCTGTTACTAATCTAGCTGTCTCTGGTCCTGGATTTCGAGTTCTGCAACTCTCTTCCTGCAATAAATATAACCTGCTATTCTGGGGCTGGCCTCTGTGTACAGTGCTTGCCTATCCTCTGTGTGTGTGTGTGTGTGTGTGTGTGTGTGTGTGTGTGTGTGTGTGTATGTGTGTGTATGCTTGGCCCAAGGTGTGGCTCTGTTGGAGTAGGTGTGTCACTGTGGGTGTGGACTTTGAGACCCTCCTCCTAGCTGCCTGGAAGCCAATATTCTCCTAGCAGCCTTCAGATGAAGATATAGAACTCTCAGCTCTGCCTGCACCATGCCTGCCTGGATGCTGCCATGTTCCTGCCTCGATGTGGACTGAACCTCTGAACCTGTAAGCCAGGCCCAATTAAATATTGTCCTTTATAAGACTTGCATTGGTCACTGTGTCTGCTCACAGCAGTAAAACCCCAACTAAGACACTGTGTAAGGCCCTGGGGAGAGGGTGGGGGAGGAGAGAATTTGCCCATTCAGAGTGAGGCACTTTGTTCTAGACAAATGCTCAGCTCTAGAATCACAAATAAAGCCAGTAAAGATCTGCAACACTAGGTAATCAGAGTGCAGCCCGGTGGGAAAGAACTTGCCTAGTTTATCTAAGGCCTTTCGGGGAGATTCTCAGCACCAAAAAAAAAAAAAAAAAAAAAAAAAGTTCCCAAAGCTATGTCTGTCAAGATGTTATTTGTCAGCAAGCAGAGACTAATGGTGTAACTCAGGACCAGAACACCCCAAGCCCTGGAACCAGACCCAGATACAGTGGCTCTCCTGACCAGCCAAGCCTCTAGCTGGCTCCTAAGCAAAGGGTTTGTCGATGAAGCTATCGCTGCCCTGTTCTGCAAACCCAGAATTCTCTTATTTTTCTCTGTCCTATCTGACAGCTTCAGTCCCCTCAGACACCTCCCAGTCCCCTCAGACACCTCCCAGTCCCCTCAGGCACCTCCCAGTGTCATCCTGCAACCATGTGGCCCTTCAACTACAGTCCTGTGCTGCTTGATTTTTCTCCCCTCATACTTTCAAACTAAATGTCTGTCTTAAGTCAACAGCAGAGTCAAACAGGGTGCCCTAACAAAGCCAGGTTTGTAGACCTAGTATGAAAGATTCATATCCCAGAGAAACCTTGAGATGTCTCACTCTGGGATTATTACAGGATGCTGGAAACAGTGGAGTTGAGGTGATGTTTAAATGGCCAGGGCCTCATGGGGTTCACAGTAAGGCAGAGTGTGAAAGGGTCAGTGTGAGGGAGGGCCTCTCAGCCAGGCCTCTAAAGCAGGATGGATCTAGAAGGTAGACTACAAGCACCCCACCCAAATCCGAAGCTCTCTGCTTGTGATATAAACAGACACCTGTGGTCCTGGCTGGTTTTTCTTTTAACTTGATGCAAGCTAGGGTTGTCTGGGAAGAGGATCCTCAGTTGAGAAAATGCCTCCATCAGATTAACTGTAAGCAAATCTGTGGTAGTTTTTTTATTAATGACTGGCATAGATAGGATGATCCCAGGGGAATGGGGGAAGGATGCCACTCTAGTAGCAGGCTGAGCAAGCCATGGGGAGCAAGCCAGTAAACAGCACTTCCCATGGTCTCTGCTTCAGTTCCTGCCTCCGGGTTCCTTCTCTGACTTCCCTGGATGATGGACAACAGCTGAAAGATGAAGTCAGCAGGCTCCTCCCCTAGTTGTCTGTGGCCACTGTTTTATCACAGGAATGGTGACCCAACTAAGACACCTGAGTCAACGTGAATTAGCGCCTCTGGGCAACAAAGGGAAATTTCATTCTTATTGATAAAATTAATTTCTCCCAGGGCTGGAGAGAGATGGCTCCCACACCCATCAGATGGTTCACAAATATCCATAATTCGAGCTCCAAGGGATCTGACATTCTGTTCTGGCCTCCATGGGCCCTGGCACATACATGCACACGCATTCACACACACATACACACACACACACACACACACACACATTAAAAAACAAAATTAGATAAAAGTAGGCAGTGGGCGGGGCAGTGGTGGTGCACGCCTTTAATCTCAGCACTCGGGAGGCAGAGGCAGGTGGATTTCTGAGTTCAAGGCCAGCCTGGTCTACAGAGTGAGTTCCAGGACAGCCAGGGCTGTACAGAGAAACCCTGTCTCAAAAAAACAACAACAACAACAAAATAAGTAAGTCTCTTTTTAAAGGAAAAAAAATTTAAAAAAATCTAAGTGACTCCCTAGTAGAGTAGTGAATTTTAGGTTCTCAGACTATTTATCTAATCAAAGTACCATTGACTGCAGCTTTTGTTGATAAATATTTTTATGTAATAAACAAAAGAAATAAGAGAGGACTGTCTGATTCAATGCCTGTGGGGGCAAGTTTCCCTTCCTATATACATGGAAGGCATTTTGGTTACCTATGTTCTGACTTGGAACAAAATGACCTCAAGTACCTGTTAGCCACTAGGTCACTCATTTGGGGGACAAAATAAATCTGTCCAGAGCCCTGCTATGGGGTGACTTCACATATGCATGCACGAGCACACACAAAACATGAACACACATCCACACCATACGCACACACATATACACACCACATAGTGTACATGTACAGACACCACACACATGCATTCAAGCACACAGAGACACACACTACACACACTCATGCATATACCACACACATGCACACACATTCCACAAATACATACACACAAATACACACACATGCACACAAACATGCATGCTTCAGCATACACCACACACACCTTCTCCAAATGCACTGGCCTCTGAATTAGAATTTGCCCCACTTTCGGAGGTTCAGCAGGAATCTGGGGAGGGGGCAAAAGAATGAGGGACAGGAGACTCAAAGAAGGAGAGCAAGTCTATACTCTAATCAAGCTCTTGAGGTTTATTTCAGGACTGCAGCTTAAAAAGACAGGCAGGTGGGAAGGTTACACGTGGCCCAAAGCCAACCCACTGCTGTAACCAGTTTTCAGGAAATACCAGACGTTCTTTCAATTCCTGGGTCAGGAGACTGCAAACACCCTGTTCTTTCTAACCTTGCACCTTAACTGACTAAGCTTCACAGCACAGCAGGTAATTTCATGGGTTTGGCTCCTGACTTCGCCTCCCTTTTTAGAATTTTTATGAGGCCAGTGAGTAGTTAGGAACGATCGAACTATATGAAGATGAATGGGCATTAACCAGAGGAGGGAAGCATTGACCTGATCCTCCAAGCACTTTATATGTCATCGGTGTCTTTTGGGGAGGAGAGGTTAGCCTTTGTCAATTTCTGTAGGTATCCCCACAGAGTATGATCAAAGGAAGGGCAGACACCAACCTCTATGTAATCAGGTTTGCTTCATGGGGGACTCAGAAATGGACATTTGGGTCCTACCCCTGCAGTACTTAGTCTTGCACCCCTTGCAGGTGCCCATGCCAAGGCAGGCAAGCATAAATCTGAGTTTTATGTGTAGTGCCCGACTCTCTCGAGACCCCCAGAAAGACCACCAGGACTCGACTCCGATGCACAAGCAAGAGAGCGTTTATTTCAAGCTCGAGCTTGGATCACCACAAAATGGCAAATCCCCTGCTTCGGGGAAAGGGGTATTTTAAAGGCAGAAACCACAGTGGGTGGTTAGGGGGGTTCCATATTGGTGAGAAGCTGATTGGCTGTAGGCAGGAATGTACCCTCCACGGTTTGGCCCCTGTAATTTCCTGGAACATTCAGTTCAGTGGGTAGGGAGGGGACCTTCCTGGAACATTCTGCCCCTGCTGGTCAAAAGTTTAGTTTCCCAAGCCCTTAGCTTGGCCCAAATGGCATCTGGGAAACAAAATAGAGTTAGTGGTGTTGTGTGAGTTTCACATATGCAGCTCCCAAAGGAGACAAAGCATTGCAGGGATCAGCCAGGCCTCTATCAGCCAAATCAAGTCTATGATAATGAACTTGCGAAGGTTTGGATGCCAGGGAGTCAATCTGTTGTTCTAAACGCCTATCTTAGTAACATTTTTTTGCTAAAAGATTAACAAAAGTAGCTGTCTTAACTTCTTGTGTCAAAGCAATTGTAGAAACAGTGGTGCTAGCCATTAATGTAATTAAGGCTGCTATATCAGCAATAATCAAGCCCACTACCCTCTTGCTTCTGCTTAAAGTCTGACTCACTTCTTCCAGTACTTGCAAGCCTTTTTCGGAATACCAAGGTCCTGTAATACTCACAGGCAATAAAACAAAAGCTGGTTGACAGACCACCATAACAGGCATGCCATATTTCAGCACACAAACACAATTAAAAAGTGTACAATCAATACAACTTACATTAAATACTGTAGAAGAAGCAAAAGTAATTTTAACATGACCAATTAGTAAACAATTAGGAGCCTTAACACATGCACTAACACGTGTTCAAAGTCCAGATCTTGTCCCAACTTTCTTTATCTAACTTTGCTAACATAACATCATAGAGAACTGCAGCTAACTTCCAAATATGTCTCTGAAAATGTCCAGAACCAGCCTTCCAAATGAAGACTGTCATTTCCAATATTGGATTGATTTCTATACCAGCCCATGATTGAGTCAGAATAACTGGTCTCATTAAAGGAAAGAGAAAAGTCATTAGAACTTCTCTTTTTGACTAATTTTTGAAGCAGTTTCCATAGTCTCCATGTTCCCTGTCCCACAAGGTCTAAAATCTTGAGGCAAGGCAGCTTGTCCAATCTGGGATATAGGCAAGCAAAGGTAGGTCAGGAACAGATGTCCAATACAGCTTTCCTGTCATCACTGTCAGGGCACTCAGCAAGCTCATTCTTTGTCCCAGCATCAGCATGTCTCACCAATCACTCTGGCGGCTGGCATGCTCCTTTAGCATTCTGTAGAAAAAACACAAGCGTGCCCTCTTCCCCATATTAAATGCCTGATCTGGATCATGCCATATGCCTGTAAGTGGATCCTTCCATTTCACCTAGGCATAAATATGCCTATCTGTCGGGTTCCATAGACACTCAGCAGAGAGTTCCTTGGCATCCAAATTTAAAATAAAAAGCATGATTTAAATAATTTTGTGGTATACAGGGATATAACTCCTCCTTTTTATTTTATGAAGATATTATTTTTAAGTTCCACAATACCTTGGCCTTGAGAATTACAAGGAATCCAAATAATATGGAAATATTAAATTGTTGACAGAAAGCCTCAAATGCATGACTGTAATAGCCAGTTCCATTATCTGTTTTAATCTGATTGGGAACACCCAGTATAGAAAAGCAATGCAGGCAATGACTAACTACATTTTTAGTTGCTTTTCCTGTTAAAGCAATTGCAACTAGAAAGCCCGAAAAGGTGTCAATAGTCACATGTACATATTTTAATTTTCCAAGATCAGAAATATGAGTAACATCCATTTGTCATAATTGGTTAGGTATAAGTCCTCGAGGATTAACACCATTATGTGGTACAGGTAGAAACAGGACATTCAGGACAAGTTTTTACAATTAGACATGCACATTTTCTTTCTTTCTTTCTTTTTTTTGGGGGGGGGGTGGTGTTGTTTGTTTGGTTGGTTGGTTTGTTTTTTTTTCAAGACAGGGTTTCTGTGTAGCCCTGGCTGTCCTATAACTCACTCTGTAGACCAGGCTGGCCTTGAACTCAGAAATCCACCTGCCTCTGCCTCCCAAGTGCTGGGATTAAAGGCGTGCACCACCACTGCCAGGCTGACATGCACATTTTCTAGAAATACCAAATTATTGTCTCAAGCTATTACTATTTTGATGATGTAAAGAATGAAATTGTTTGGCCAATTGTTCTTGTATAAGGCCTATACCTTCTTGGTATACAAATCTGCTGTGGCACTGCCCTCACTAAGGGGTCCGAGCAATCTAGTATGAGCTCTTAAATGTCCTACAAAATAAGGAACTGTACATTCTCTTAAATTGAGTTGTATTTGCATAAATGGTTGCAAAATTTGAGAATTTGCAGTATCTAAAAAAGGAACAATTTCAAGTAATTGTAAACCATGAACTATATTTTGGCTCTCAGTATATAAATTAAAAGCTTGATTTTTTAGCATTTCAAAAACAGCAGCTAAGTCTGGCAGGGGTGACACACGCTTTTAATCCCAGCACTTGGGAGGCAGAGACAGGCAGGTTTCTGAGTTCGAAGCCAGCCTGGTCTACAGAGTGAGTTCCAGGACAGCCAGGGCTACACAGAAAAATCCTGTCGTGAAAAACCAAAAAAAAGAAAAGAAAAGAAAAAAAAATCTAGCCTAAAAGCAGGCAAATGAATGTACAGATCTTCTAACTGAGCAAGATAGAAACCTTGCCCACACCATGATGAGGATTACAAAAAGCAGATGTAACTCCCATGCCTGCAAGAAGACAGCAATAAAATTGTAGCAGCTACAAGACATGTCTGAGTGAATTAGTCTGAGGTGTACAAATGGGAAGTCCACGACAGGCTAGTCCAGCTTTTGGGGTAACTTCTTCCCTCTGTGTTGGAACGTTTGGAGGAACAAATGTCACAGAAGGTTGTGTGTACCCACATAAGACGTTATGGTAGCACAACACATTTAGGGGTCAAATCTTGTTGCAGATCAAGCAGCTAATGTCACCACACCCAACTCAGCCACAACTGCAGCATGTGAGCAGCTATAGCAGTAGTAGCCAATGGCCACTAATCCAGATCAGGAGAGCTGGAGTGTACACTCAACCCCACTTTGGAGTGTCATTCCAATCCCAGGTCATGTTGTTAAGTTGCTGTGGTGGTGGGGAAGGAACCTTGTGCATGCTAGACAAGCACTCTGCTAAACAAGGTAATAAATTCCTAGCTGCTTCCCTTAAACTCCCCACCCCTTTTAAAGACAGGGTCTCAGCTGGCGTGGAGGCAGAGGCAGGTGGATCCCTGTGAGTTTGAGGCTAACCTGAAACCTGATCTATATATCAAGTTCCAAGACAGCTGGGGCTACTCAGAGAAACCCTGTCTCAAAAAAAAAAAAAAAAAGACAGCGTCTCATGTATCCCAGGCTTGCTTTGAACTCACCAAGTAGCTAAGAATAACCTTGAACTCCTGATCCTCCTGCCTTACTGTGCTGTATCACAGGCATGCACTACCTACAAAGGCACTACAGAACCTGTTGTTCAAGGAGCTGCAGAATTCTACATCAGATGCACACCATTGCACCATATATTATTGAGAAAAGGCAAATGTGT
Source organism: Rhynchomys soricoides (assembly GCA_019843965.1). Lineage (NCBI taxonomy): Eukaryota > Metazoa > Chordata > Mammalia > Rodentia > Muridae > Rhynchomys > Rhynchomys soricoides. The sequence goes on along the minus strand of JADRCH010007616.1, from coordinate 27,011 downwards.
GACCAATTAAGCTGTCATAAACCCACAAGTGGTGGAGCCAAACTTTAATCCCAGCACTCGGGAGGCTGAGGCTGTGGTTTTGAGGCTGTAGTGCCTCATTCTCCAGCCCAAAAGACCAACTAGGAGCAGATATCAATGCAATCACATTAGGGTCTCTTTATTACAAACTCCAGTTTGGGCTTACTCACTGACAACCTACAAGACTGTTTAGTGAAGCAGCCCCAAACTCTCATCTGGACAAGGTTTTATAGAAAATGGAAGCAAGTGAGGGGGTGTCCATCCTGGCAAGCATCTAACTGGATGGCTATTGTAAGCTGACAGGCTAGTGTTCTGAAGCAAGACTGTATACAATCAGCCTGAAAGTACATCTGAAACAATCAAACTAATCTTTGATTAACTGTTGCTAGGAAGTAGCTAGGGAGTAACTCTGGCCAAGGACAAGCCTTGGGGTCCTTTCCTGGTACTTGGGTGCTGCTTGGGTTCAGCTACAGGTCAAGTTCTCAGGCTTTTTTCTTTTCTTTTCTTTTCTTTTTCTTTTAAGATGGAGGCTGGTTCTAAAATGGAGTAGGTTTGGCTTCTTAGGGCCAGTGTGGGATACACAGTGAACCATCCGAAGAACTACTGAGTGAGACATTGTCTCCAAAAATAAACAAAACAGAGGTAGCCCCTACTCAGAAATGTTACATCAAATAACAATGTATCTTAGAATCATGAGGATGAAGTTACTTGGCATAACACAGGAGAAATCGTCAAGAACATACACTGTGATGTGTATCCCAGAACAAAGCAATATCCCTTTTTGTCCGTTTGCAGTGCTGAGGGTAGAACATGCCTTATGAATATCAGTTAAGGGCTCAACTCCAGCTCTCAGGCCCTCTGTAAACCGTATACTAACTGACCCATACCCCAAGTCCCTCACAGGTGAGTCCTAGGCAAATGTTCTCCCACCGGTACATACACTGCAAGTCCCTGTGGATGTGTTAAGAGACACCCCTTGCCCGAGAGTCCCCTCGAAAGATGGCATAGGGGTGGGGAGATGCCCGAAATGACATTCTACTAATAACCCCCCCAATTGTATAGAAGATCAAATACCCTCTGAAAAGCAACCAGCTCATGCTGTTGGCAAAGATCTACCTCAAAAGTTGTATAAAAAGGGTGGGCTTCAGGAGATCAGGGTCGCCTCTGTTCCATTTGCAGGATGACCCCAACACATTGGAATTAATAATTAATAAACCTCTCATTAATTGCATCAGTTTCCGTGTCTTTGCGAGGGGGAATGTCCAGCAGTTGTGACTTTCAAGTCCAACATTAGCAGTATCTTTCGACAGTGATGTCTATAAACATGAAATACTACAGGGCATTAAGAAGGAAAGACAATAGTTATACTTAGCCCCACTCTCAAATATCATGCTACAGAAAGGCAGTTTACACAACGTGGTGATATCTTGCAGGGTTTGTGAATTCAAAGCCCAGGCCCTGCTAGATGCTTGTATTTTAGATGCTCTTAATTCCGCGCAAATATGTTTTATGGATTTTTCTTACACGTGCAATACATCTCAACATTTTCCTAAGTCATGTGATCTCTGTGCCATGACAATCCCAAAAGACAGTTTTTAACAAGAAATGGGGATCTGGGTGTGGTGGCATACATCTATATCCCCGCACTCAGTTTAAGGCAGGAAGAATGAAAACAGACTGGGTAACAGGCTACATCCCTCCCCACCCCAAAAACAAAGAGAAAAAGCAAGTGATAGCCAGGCTGTTGGGAACCTGTGATCCCAGCACTGAGGTAGAGGCAGGAAGGTAAAGAGTTCAAGGTCGTTCTTGGCTCCAAGGAGTTTCAGGTTAGCCTGGGTTAGGATGTGGCTGTATCTCAGGACAGAAGAGTGGAAGAATAATCTCAAGCTGTCTCATGATAAACACAGCTAACATCTGTTGAGGACTGTGCCTGAGATTCTACACATGATAATCTCCTCAATCCAGGCTTCGGGATTACAATCTCTCTCTCACAACTAGAAAAACTGAGGCTCAGGGCTGGAGAGACGACTCGGTGGTGAAAAACACTGGCTGCTCTTCTAGAGGACCAGGGTTCAATTCTCAGCACCCACACGGCAGCTCTAAACTGTCTCTAAATCCAGTTCTAGAGGATCTGGCATCCTCACACTGACATACATGGAGGCAAAACACCGATGCACATAAAAATAAACAAATCTATTTTTTAAAAAAATCTTTAAAAAGAAAAACTGAGGCTCTAGCAGATCAGGTTGGGTGTGTGTCCAAGGGCCTTACCAAGTTCTCTGGGCCATACTCCTAATTCAGGAGGCCCAACTCAGGAAGAGAATAAACAGTCTTGCACAGGCTCCAGCCCCACCCCCACCTCCGTAGAGCCTGCTGTTCCTGCCTGTTACCAACTCTCCCCCTGTACTTCTCTAGACTCAAACCATACCCCAGAAAGGGCAATAAGGGTAGAGGGTGGAAGGGGCTCTGCTGGGAAGCCTGGAAGCCGGTTTGTCCTGTTCTCCTTTGGAACAAGATGTAGAGCTCTCAGCTTCTCTAGCACCATGCCTGCCTGGATGCTGCCATGCTTCCTGCCATGGTGATAATGGACTGAACCTCAGAACCCAATTAAATGTTTTCCTTTGTAAGAGTTGCCTTGGGGGTTGGAGAGATGACTCAGTAGTTAAGAGCACTGACTGTTCTTCTGGGGGTCTTGAGTTCAAATCCCAGCAACCACATGGTGGCTCACAACCATCTGTAATGAGATCTGATGCCCTCTTCTGGTGTGTCTGAAGACAGCTACAGTGCACTTACATTAAATAAATAAATAAATAAATAAATAAATAAATAAATAAATAAATATCTTTGTGTGGGAGCGAGCAGGGCTGGAGAGAGAAGGAAAAAAAACAAAAGTTGCCCTGGTCATGGTGTCTCTTTACAGCAATGGAAACCCTAACAAATACAGAAGTTGGTACCAGAGACTGTGATAGGCCTAACCATGCTTTTGTTTGGAGGAATGTGGACTTTGGAAAGCAGTGAAATGTTTTAAGCAAGGCTTAATGGACCATCCTATTATAAGTACAGAGACATTGGTGCTGAGGGTGATTTGAACTGTGCAGACCTGGCCCAAGAGGTTTCAGTGGAGAAGAATTTCAGTGTGTGGCCTTAGAGGCTGTTTTCGTGGTATTTTGGTGAAGAACATGGCTGCTCTTTGCCCTTGTCTGAAGAGTCTGCCTGAGGCTAGGGAGAAGAGATTTATATTACTTGTATTGACAAAGGAAGTCTCAGCAGATTTTGTTTTCTGGTTTAGTCTCAAAGAGCATTTTCATTAAGCATAGCAAGCTTAAAAAAAAAAAATTCAAAATATATGGTTCAAAGAATAAAGGGCCCCAGAAAGTAGAATGGAACTGAATCCTGTGTTCAAGGAGATGACAGATTAAGGGAGCCATGACCTCAAGGAAAGATCCCACCCTGCTAAGCTTATTGTTTATGCTTTTGCAGTTGAACAAGGGACTTGGATGTTGTTTTCATTTGGACTTTTAATCTGGAATAACTAAAATCCAGAAATAGAGAACACAGTCTTTTGATTCAGATCTTAAGGAATGGTGGCCATGAAAAGCTAAGGCCCAGGTGTGGTGGTACACACCTTTACTCCCAGGAGACAAAGGCAAGCAAGCAGATCTCTGAGTTCAAGGCCAGCCTGGGACAGAGCAAGTTCCAGGAGAAGAAAAGCTTAAATCCAGTCATGGTGGTACATGCTTTTAATCCCAGCATTCAGGAGACACAGCCATGCAGATCTCTGAGTTCAAGGTCAATTTACTGAGAAAGTTCCAGGACAGCTAAACTTAGGCAATGAGGGATGTAATAGAGCAAGGGTCACCATGTTCCAGCCCCAGCAAGCAGCAGAACTTGGCAGCTTCAACCACATGGCTCTGGCTTTAAAGTCAAGAATAGACAGGAGTACTGGGACAATTGACGCTGGTTAGCTGGAGCTAAGAAATTAGTGGTGATTAAGAAGAGACCAGCATCATTGAGGTGAAATCTTCTGCAATGTGTTTTCTGAAAGCACAAAGAAGCTATATTCCAGAAATAGCCAACATTGTACCTGGTGCTTCAGCTGGACTTGTTAATGTGTAAGAATCGCCCAGGTGGTACTGGTACTTGTTTTGAAGGTATGAAGGCATCGTGAAGAACAGCTAAGACTTGGCACTGTGAAAGGCCATGGAAGGCCATTGGTGAAGGTGCAGCCTCAGTTGCAGTTGACAGCCCAGGCCTGAAGGGGTCATGCAAAGAAGCTGAGGCTTGGCACCATGAAGAGCACCTATGAGAGGCTGTTGGTAAAGCCTAGTTACAGCAGCAGACTCCACTGAATTAGATATGCCAGTACCATGGGATGACCACCAAGAACAGCAGCAGCAGTGGAGTGAATCAACCAGAGCCTAGAGAGCTGCAGAGGGCAGAGCTGGAGAAGTGACCCAAGGCCTTTGGAGGAGCCCAGAAGATCATGTGTGGATCTCAGACATTGGGACAATAAGCTGTGAAGCTAAAGTTGACTTGACCCTAAGATGTTAAAGATGCCAGAGCCATGGGATACCTGCCAAGGAAAGCTGACAACAGTGAGTGGAAACAGCCCAAGAGAATAAAGTTTGTTGCTGCTGAATGCCAGATCTGCCAACAGCAGTCAACGAGGAGGAAAGGAGTTGGAGATCTGAAGAGCACTTTGACACCAGACATGGCGACACAGCTGGTTTTGTGTCTTGCTTTGGTCCAGTATTTCCTCACTATGATGTTTTGGAATGGTAATGTACACCCTGTATGATGCTGGGGCTATGTGATCTGCTTTTTGATTTTGATTTCATAGGGGATTACAGTTAAGAGATTGCATGAATCTCAGAAGAGACTTTGAACTTTGTACTTTTAATACTGTTGAGACTGTTATAAACTTTGGGACTTTTGAAGTTGGACTAAATGTGTTTTGCATTGTGCTATAGCTAGGTATGGTCCCAAAGACTCATGTGCTTAAACAAGTCTATGGGGCCAGGGAGTGGAATGTGATGGTTTGAATATGCTTGGCCCCGGAAGTGGCACTATTAGGTATAACCGTGTTGGAGGAAGTGTGTCTCTGTGGGAGTGGACTTTAAGAGACCTTCCTCATAGCTGCCTGGAAGCCAGTCTTCTCCTGTTTGCCTTTGGGCCAAAATGTCAAACTCTCAACTCCTCCAGCACCATGCCTGCCTGGATGCTGCCATGCTCCCACCTTGATGATACTGGACTGAATCTCAGAACCTGTAAGCCAGCCCCAATTAAATGTTGTCCTTATAAGAGTTTCCTTGGCCATGGTGTCTCTTCATAGCAATAGAACCATAAGTGAATTCACATGAAGTTAATAGAGATTCAGTGTGCCAAAAGGCAGGGTGGTACAGCGGCTGGAGGTACAGACTCAAAGCTAATTGGATTCAAGTCTACTCAGACCAAGGCCTAGAGCAACCTAAGCCTTCAAATCTTATTGGTAACAAGGTGCTGACAACAGAAATCCCTTTATATTCACCTGGCAAGATGGAAAGGCTCACAGTATTTGCCTGCTGTGGCTTTGCATCTTTGTGAAATTTGGGAAATGGAGGCTTGAAGATTTGGAGTTGAAGGTTATCTCCAGTTCCAGGCCAGCTAGGGCTACATATTAAGATCTTGTTGAAAGGAAGGGAGGGAGGAAGCAGAAGAAGGAATGATGGGGGTGTGGCTATGTTCAAATAGTGCCTAGCACAAAGCATCTAGTAAGTGTTGGCTAATGTCACCATCTGGAGGCTTATGAATTTGAAGAACAGTGACGACACATGAGTCTGGATATTCATTGCTCACTACCTCCTCAGCTCATAGAAGTTGGGAGGATGTGGCTTGTATGCTGTAAAAACTGAGGCTGCCCATGGGACACTGTCTTAGAAGCGAGTGCCCCAGAACTGTGAAACTGATACGCTAGGTCAGAATGATGATGTTAACACATCTTGGGCAGGCAGGGATGTTGTAAACTAGGCACCTTGTGGTCTCCTGCTCACTGCTGTACAAAGTCCCCATTACCAGAGTGATGGGAACCTGCTGGGATGAGGGTGGAGGTGAGCAGATTTGCTTAATGAAAACGGAAGGAGTTTGAAACCCTTGCCATGCAAGGAGCAGGAAGATTGGATTTCTGTGTATAATAACATCTCAAAGTTGATCCCACCTTAGCACCTGCACTTGTATGGAAGAACCCTGGGATGGAACCTAGACAAAGACCTTCTCCAAGTAGGAATGGATCTAACTCATTAACTGACAGACAGGTGATGGGTAGTAAATGTTTTTGGAATGAGGTCAGAACCTGTGACTAGTTCCTGCTCAATAGCCAGCAGATTCCCTCTGGTTCATTTGCCTCTCTCAAAGGGCTTCTGTTTTCCTATTTGCCTCTGGACTTGGTATCTGAGAGTCTATCAAAGAATAAAACTCTGCCTGATTCCAATCTGGGGAGCTGGCCAGATGCCTAGGGAGACCTATCTTGGCACAAGAACCTCTGGCCTCCCTCTCAGTAGAGACACAAATCTATCTGAGCTGGGTTTGTGTGATGGAGAGGCAGGGCTAATGTTGCTCTTGTCCTTTGACTGTTGAAAATGGAACCTTGATCTGTTACAGGAGGACTTGCCAGCAGTCCCCTGCAGAGCAGAACAGTCCTTGCCTATCATCCCAATTGAGGGAGGGTCTGCCACTCAGAAAACACTTCCCAGTTCTGATCAAAATGAGTCTTGTCCAATGAAGTTACTGATTTCTCAGTTTGTATTTAAAATTTTGCATTTATCATTGAGTATGCCACCTTATGTGGCACTCAGAAGACAACTTGTGGGAGTCAATTTTCTCCTTCCATGATGGTCCCTCCCTAGTCCCTAAGAGCGAAAAGAATTGGGCTCAAACGTGTGAGAAGGAGTGCAAACTGAAGGCAACCAGCTCCCAGGAAAGACTAAAGGGGGCAGGGCAGATGGGGAGGAAGGCACAGCAAAACCACAGCAAGGTGGTTGGGGAAGCAGATGGGGTGGCTGACAGCTCAGAGAGGCAGTCCTCCTGAGAGGGGACAGGGGCAAGGCCCCTCTCAGATCTGCTCTCCTTTCACCACAATCTTTCCAGAAGACTAGAGGGAGAGTCTGGGCCTGGAAAACCAAGGTTGCCTCTTACAATTAACGGTACAATTTTAATTAGAAGTCAGAAACTTTAGGTGGACCTGGTGGCTCTGGCTCAGTGGGTAAGGTACTTATGGCCAAGCCTGATGACCTGAGTTTGATCTCTGGGGCCAACATGTGGTAGCAGAAAATTAACTCTCATGAGTTGTCTTCTGAGTCTCTCTCTCTCTCTCTCTCTCTCTCTCTCTCTCTCTCTCTCTCTCACACACACACACACACACACACACACACACAAATGCAATTTTTAAACAACCAAAGGAATCAGTAACTCGATTGGGTAAGATTTGTTTTCATTAGGATTGGAAAGCATTCTGCTTGTGGTAGACCCTCAGTGATATAGCAATAAGAACTATTCTGCCCTGCACAGGATGTTCAGTGTGGCAAGTCCTCGGCCCCCAGCAGAGTATGCCACAGTAAAGTTTGGGAGTAGGCCTAGCCTACGGCAAGCAGAGAGGAGGAGACACAAGACCTGAGGGGAGCTATCCTATGGGAAAGCTTGGGGATGAAGGCAGCAGCAATCAAACAGAGGAGGGGAGGCCTTTCCACTGTTGTGATCAGTGTATATGAAGACACGAAAGCCAGCTTCAACTGTGGTTTCAAATCTGGGAGATCCACGGCTTGTACAGTCATAGTGAGAGGCTCAGACAACTCTCTTGGATTTACTCTGGTTTGCTTAAGAAAAGATTTCTCCAAAACAGAATCTGGAAAGAAACCTCACCAAAGTGTTTATGGTGAATTGTTACTAACCCGTGTTTGATGAATTCAGCAATGAAGCTGAGCTGGTGGGGCAGCTGGGTAGTGGTAAGCGTTGCCCTCTAGTGTGTGCAAAGACACTAGCTACACACACACACACCTGACAGATGTCATGGTGCATGCCTTTAATCCTGGCACTTTGGAAACAGGCAGGAGGATCTCTATGAGTTCATGCTAAGTCAAGGCTACAGAATGAGACCTTGTGTAAGACAAACCAAAATCAGCAAAGAGTAAAGCTAAGCAGGCCTGCACACTGTGTATATGTGTGTGTGCATGTTTGTATGTGTACATTTCTTTACATGTGTGTATGTGCATGTGTGTATGTGGTTTATTCATTGAGGATTCTTTTATAGGGTAATATAGTCTCTCCCGAAGCATGTTTAGCCCTTGAAAATAATATTTTTTTTTAAAAAAGATTTATTTTTATGTGAGTACACTGTCGCTGTCTTCAGACACACCAGAAAAAGGCATCAGATCCCATTACAAATGGTTATGAGCCGAATTGAACTCAGGACCTCCGAAGCGCAGTCAGTGCTCTTAACCACTAAGCCATTTCTCCAGCCCAATAATAATCTTTTTTTTTTTTGGGGGGGGGGGAGGGTTTCGAGACAGGGTTTCTCTGTATAGCCCTGGCTGTCCTGGAACTTACTCTGTAAAGCAGGCTGGCCTTGAACTCAGAAATCCGCCTATCTCTGCCTCCCAAGTGCTGGGATTAATATTGATTCTTGATTGCCCATCATTCTATAGGTGTCTGTTGAACTAGGAGATATGCAGCATAGCCAACTGAATATGAGGGTGTGCTGATTAGTTCTTATGTCTACTTGATGCATGCTGGAGTGATCTGAGAGGAGGGGCCTCACTTGAGAAAATGCCTCCATAAAATCAGCAAGGGGAAGGAAGGTGAAGAGTTCAAGACCAGCTTTAGCTACATAGTAAATTTTGAGGCCAGCCTAGGACCTGCCATTACCCTGTCTTCACTGTTTAAATAAACATGGAGTTTTTCTCCTGCTACTTCAAAATTTCCGTGTCTGACTTCTAATGTTCTTTTCATGACCCATCTGTTTGTGGGCTCTGTGCTTATCCCACTTGGGTTCATACAGGTAGCTGGAAAAGTTTCCAGCCATGTCTTTGAATATTTTTTTATTTCCTTTCTCTCCTCTCTGGATGTGTTAGTGTCCTTAAAGTTGTCACTCAAGAATATCTATTTAGTACTTTCCAGTGTCCTTCATGGTCTGTCTGATACAGCAGTGTCATTTTGTGTTAACACCTTTTGATTGGTTTCCTTTAGTTCTCAGAGCAGTTTTTGGTTTTTTGAGACAAGGTCTAACCATGCCGCCCAGCATGGCTTGCAACCCTTGCACCCAGCAGACATTTCCTTCCTCAGCCTCAGCTTCCCCAACAGGTAGATCTTCCATGTACCCATGCTACTATGCACAGCAAGCCTAATTTGTTGGTTTTTGCAGTGTCTTGTAAACAAGCATGCTTCTACAGAGGGGCATACCTGGAAATTATAGTACCAGGACTGCACTAAATGGCACTTTGCAAATGTTCTTGTCATTTAATAGCTTTTCCTCTCGGGCTGGGCTGGGTTGTCAAATTAACACAGCTCAGGTCATCTGGAAAGAAGGAACCTCAGTTTAAAAAAATGCTTTCATCAGCTGGCCTGTAGCTATGTTTGTGGGGCATTTTCTTGATTAGTGATTGTTTGTGGGAGGGCCCAGCCACCTCTGGGCAGGTGGTTCAGTACTGTGTAAGAAAAGCAAACTGAGCAGACCATGAGCAAGCCTGTGAGCTTAAGCTGCTAAAATATTTTTAAAAACAGGGTCTCATGAACAAAGCAGGTAGCTAGGATGCCTTTAAACTTTTGATCCTCCTGCCTCAACTTCATGAGTGCTACGTTTGATGGCATGTACCACCACATCCAGTTTAGGTGGTGCTAAGGATCATGTATGCTAGGCAAGCACTCTACCAAATATCAAGTTATACCTAGCAGTTGACCCTGCATGTTACAAACCAACCTGCCAGACGTGTCTACTGCGCAACAGTGGCATGACTGTTACGGGGACAACTGTCCTATTTAGCAATGTCAACTAGATACAGCCTGAGAAGCTTTAACTGAGGAACTGCCTACCCCAGTTTGTAGATAATCTTGACACAGGTGGGCCCGGTCCAGGATGGCGGCACCATCGCTTAGGTATGTGCTTCTGGGCTGTGTAAGAAAGCTTAGCTAAGCATGAGCCTGTGAGTGACCTGTGAGTAGAATTCCCCCATGGCTTCTGCTTCTAGATACTGCTAGAGCTCTTGCCAGACTTTCCTCAATGATGGATTGTAGGGCGCAGAGGCCAAATCAATCATTTTCTTCCCTCTGTTGCTTTTGTTCAGCATGTTCTATCAAAGCCACAGAAATAGTAAACAATGCTTCCTGAGTGGGCTTGGGGCCTGTTCCTTAGAAGGGAATTCATGCCTGGTACTACGAAAGTGGTCAAAGGCCCATAGCTGGAGAGACCACAGGTCTGCGAGGGGAACTTACTACTACTGTTCTGCTAAATGGACATACTGTCAAACTGCCTTCTACTACCACTTCCCACCAGGTCGCTGGCACACTACCCATGCGCATGCGGGCAGCTGACTGGACTCAGCGGCTTACAAAATTAAAAATGAAGGAGGCAAGGAGAGATTTGAGGAGAATGGGAAGGGGATTCGGTTGAGTATGACCAAGATACACATGCATGGGACTGTCAAAGAATAAATGTTCTCAAAAATACATAGTTTTAAGACTACCAGGAAGCTAAGCCACTACAATATTCATCACTTCCATCAAGACTAAACGATGTGATCTGCTGCTTCTGCATCAAGTATGATGGTGTACACACACAAGGCCACTTTGACTTAACTACAATTAGCAAATAAGCAATTTAACAATAAGCAAATTAACTTAACTAGCAATTAGCAAACAGATGACATTGCTTTTAATTAAATGACAGTAATTTTAATGTTTCACCAAAAGGCATTTTTCTAAGTATACAACTTCTGTCACACTCTTAGAAAATCAACATTGCTTCATATCAAGTAACAGTCCATACAAAAACCTTCTGAAATGCACCTCAAGTATCTTTAGTGGCCAAGCTCCTGGAGTTTGGGTATCAGTAGAAACGGGATCCAGCACCCAGGCAGACAGTCCCAGCTACACAGGAGGCAGAGGCGAGAGGATTACTTGCTCCTAGAGTTTTGAGTCTAGCTTAAGAGATCAAAACAGAAGAAACCCCAAGTCCATACCCTGCACTTGATTGTTGTATCTACAACAGTCTCATATTTTTACACTGACTTTTGTTTAAAAATAAAGATCAAAGGCCTTACAAATGTGCCCACGTTACAACTTTACTTTATTATCTCACAGTGAAGACTCAGGCCAAATGCTACATCACCAGTACGGTAGAACTTTAAGGCTATTTACACTTAATTTAAATGCTCTTTAAAATAAATTATAAAATTCCTACGTATTACTGTCTTTCCAGATCACTAACATCTTTACAAATGAGAAAAAACACACACGCATCCCAAACAGTAGTGTGTTTATCACTATCTGCAGCTATGTAATATGAAATAAGAGAAAAAATTCCATTACAGTTTCACCTTTGTATTCTCTTAAACCCCAAATATTTACTAAGGTTGTTAGGTTGAAGTCTATAGATCAACTAAATTAATTTTTAAAAAAATCAATTTGTAAGAGCTGAGGACAGATTTAAAATGTCTAGTGTGAAAGGTTTTTTCATCACTAAAAGGTTTGGTTTTTTTTTTTTTCCCCAAAATAAAAGTTTTTGAGACAAGATCCCATTACATGGCTCAGGTTGGTCTCACACTAAAATAACTTTCCAGCCTCCACCTCTCAGGTCCTGGAATTAAGTGTGAAAAAAAATAAATTTTTTAGGTGGCATGGTGGTGTACACCTTTAATCCCAGCAGGTGAGGCAGTGGATCTCTGAATTCAAGGCTGGTTTGGTCTGTAAAGTGAGTTCCACAGCCAAGACTACACAGAGAAACCCTGTCTTAAAATTAAAACAATAAACTTCTTAGGAGTTGCTACTGTGTCCTCCCTGTGCTAGGACAAGCTTATAGTCCCTGAGTTGCACGAGCTGAACATGCTGATTCTTGTTTCACAGTGAACTAAATGAGTATGAAAGGTCCACAGAAGCAGATGGCAAAATTAGGGCTCAAACCAAGCCTGTGTAGTGAATGCCAAAAAACCATCATTTTTATCTACTGCACAAAGCCCATCTAGAGGGTAACAATGATAATTTCCAGTCTCATGTTTAACTTGGTCATTCGTGTACGTAAGTTCTGTACAACCTGAAGACAGAACACAGTAACACTTCCAGGTTTCCATCCACCTTACTCACTTTGCTGGCAAAGTTAATGATGTCTGATCTTCACCTGATGCAGTGTAAGTTGTCGACGGCTTCCTGATGGCTAAACCCAATTTCTGCTTGTCACCTGCCTAAACAAGATCACCAACATCTCTCCCCTTCTTGAAAAACACTGATCACCGGCAATTCACGTGAGGGTGTCCTGTGCCGATCCTGACCACAATACGATTAACAGTCTAAAATACTGTGAAGGCAGGGGCTTACATTATCATATTAAGTGTCTGGCAAAATATAAACTTTAAAGAATTGCAATTAGGTCTCAAAAAAAAAAAAAGGAAATTCATTTGAAAACTTTTGCAATTTTCTAATTTAATAGAAATAGCCAAAACAATGTGGGTTTTAAACAAGGCTTCAAACTAATCTAGTACAACTTCTACAACATTCCAGAGCATTGTAACAAGAATTATTTACAGGCAGCTATGTATTAAATAACCATAAAAAGAAAAAAAAAACTTGCTTTTATTACACGCAGCAAAAACACAGGAACAGAACAATTAGAAATTTTAACTTTGTTTAAAAAAATTAAATATGATCATTTAGATAATACAATACCACAGAAACAGCACTTTTTAAGAGTCATTCTGAAGGGTAGTTTAACTATGTGCAAAAATAGTAATGAAGGGAGACCAGCTGAAATACAGGAAGCAGGAACTAGTAAGGCCGTGAGTTTAACCCTTGGTGCGTAGATATGTCCACGTAGGAAATCAACAGGCTTTCCAATCGCGCACACCTTGCATTAGGCATGGATTCATGTTTCACTGCGTTAAAACACAGTAAACGCCTACATTTTTTCAGAGCAGGACCAGGCATTCTCAACAATGAAATTTAGGCCACAAATGAATGGAGTATTGTGACACTTAAAAATCATTTTGGTGCCTTCGTAGGAATCTCTTGAATGTAACACAGTATCATTTTCAGTTTTAAATAACACTTGCTAGAAAAGGGATAACTTTGATTCTATACATTCTATAGTCTGACAAATATGCCCAACTTATTTTTTAAAGATAATTTTGTTTCTAGATACAATAAAAATATATAAAGGATAATGTAAGGAAACAGAAGTTACTAAGATCAGAGAGATCCACTTTTGACCAAGGAAAACATGCATTTAGCCAAGTAAAGAAGCCATTATAGCCAAGAGTAAATGCTGAAATTGGAAATGTCTATGTAATAAACTGTGGCATATAAATGTTTTTCCTTAAAAAAGTACCTTCAGTTTTTTTTTTTATTCAAACAGCTACTTTTAAAAAAATATGCAACTTTCCCCAATTTTTTAAAATAAAATGCCACAATATATGTCATTACTTCCAGCATACATTTAAATTTCTTATTTTTTTTTTAAAAGATAGATTGGGTGATATGCATACAAACTTTCCTATAAAATCACCATCCAGGAGGATTATGACATGCTATTTACTAGGCAACAGAGTCAAAGCAGCATTATTGCTTTACCAAGGAAGTATTAACTGGAGAAACAAGTTAACATCTAGGTTGGGTTTATGATCTAACTTCAATACACTTCAAAAATCTTAAACACCTTCAGCAGATAATTAGTGAGGAGGCAAAAATGGTGTATCCACTCACAAGTTGTGTATGATGGCATGTATGCCAGGGTGCACACGTGGAGGTCTGTAAGTTTGCATGTTGTGTGTGAGGGCACATGTGCTAGGGTGCAGGTCAGAGGGCAACTTCAGGTGCTAGTCCTCAACGTCCACCTTCAGACAGGGATAGCATTGACTATGCCAGGCTCGCTAGCCAATGGGCTTTTGGTGACTACCTCTGCCTCCCATCTTTCTGTAGGAGAACTGGGCTTAGATGCACACTACTATACCCACCTGTATATAGGTGCTGGGGACTCAAAGCCAGATCCCCGTGCTTGTGAAACACGAGCTTTTAACCAGTGTCATCTCCCCAGCTCAAAGAAGTTGTTTCAACTCAGGGAGTTAGGGTGAGGAGTCTTTTGTTTTCTTAATTTTTTAATTAGCAAAACTACTTACTGTTCCAATCCAATGCTGGCTACAAGAACTGGAATTTTTGTACTTCAGGTGCTGTATGTGAATGAGGCTGGGTACCAGGCTACGGGAGAGGGGATTACAGCATCTACTTCCCCATCCACACTTTAGGAAAAACTGCTCAATAACAAGTGGTAAGCCACAATTTAAGGGCATAGTCAGAAGACCTGAATCTGTTAGCTTACTAACACTAACTCACTAATAATTACATGGCAGGATACCTGCTGAGGTAATCGATAAAACTATAATTTGCACACTTTAAAGCATTATGTCTTTGGATTAACTTTAAAAAAAACAAAAACAAAAACAAACCTTCAAACCTGTTAAAAGAATGAGAACAGACTTTTAATGACCTAAAATTCCCTCATAAACAGAAGTGGGAAAAAAAACCAACCCTTTGATCCCAAAGGGGACGGACTGCCTTTCATAGCTCTGTGGTAATAGTTTGATGTTTGCATACAGAGCAAGGTCCATAATCTAACCTGATCCTAACACTGGGCCCAATATAGCAGTTTGTTCACTCAGTCAAGCAGTAAAGTCAAGTGCTGAGATACGTAAACTGACGCATAAATTAAGGCCAGCAGAGCAGGCTGAGGAACATTTATTCTTAGTTTTCTGATGGGAAAAATGACCCTAAGTTCATCAAGAACTTTGAAGGATTTTAAGGGATCATCATTATGTGGACTTTCCCCCAATTCTAAGGTACAGGTTCTATCAAAGTATCCAACATGAAAATATCATACCCACATCTGGGAGTTAACAGATATTCTGTGTTTGTATTTTAAAAATATAAACAGGGAAATGAGATATTTTGAAGAAGAATTAAATTTTTCTATTTTTTAGTCATACTTATGTTACAGCTGAACAGCCTAGAAAACACAATGATCAGTGTGCAAAAAAGGGCCCTATAAAAGTTAAAGTGACTATCATTTAAGAGTGTCTTGTTGATAGCAATTCAGTCCTCAGCAGTAGGGTACCTGTGCTAACAAAAAAAAAAAAAAGAGCCTACTAAACAATGACCATAGAGAAAATTCTAAATTGGTGGTCTTAAACAAAGGGAAACAAAAACACCAAGTAACATGAGATGCCCTTTATGGAAGACATTCTCTCTCAGGGCTTCAAATATTGAGAAACATTTGCTTAAAAATCTGTTTGCCCTGCTTAACAGGGCTTATTGATAATTTATTGCTAAGAATTTTGAGAAGGATTCATATGAGAAGCAAATATAAAACACTGGAACTCAGAGGCTTCAAACACTGAAGTCAACCTTACTCCCCCACTTGCCAAAAATGCATCCTTAGATATTCATCTACTTTCAAACTCAAATCATGGATACCAAAGAAAATAAATAGGTATAAATAAAACATCTTAAAAATCCCCTCATAAAAAATGAACTTGAAACTTCAATAAAATGGTATCGGTCTGGAGCGTTATTTTTTAAAAACAAAGCTTAATTTATAAGGGAAGAGAAGCTAGGTTGAAGCCAGGAGATGAGGCAGTCATATGAGGTCATATGACCAACCTTTCGTAAGCGTGGTGTGAGAAGGCTAAAACATACTCCTCGTTACCCACACCCCTAAGAAAAAAACAACCCAAAGGAATCTGTGTAATAATTTCTTTAGAGCACTTTATTTGATTCAATGCACACTAAAAATATTCACTTCTTCGACAATTACGTCAAATAGCTTTCTGAGGAGGTCTACAGTTTGAACTGCTTACGTTGAATTTTTTAAGAGGCAAATGATTTGCCACACATCTGCTGACACCTGAAATGTTTCTGATGTTGGATTCTACTTTGGTCACTTTATATTCTACTGTGTCCATACAGAAGTAGGACTACAACTCTTAATCCAGTGGAGAGGCGCACACAGTCTAGAGCACACTTGATCTGAGCATCACAACGAAGAGGAGAAAAATAAACCAGAGCGAGTAGATCTATGTGCTTCAGGTTCTGCTCCTGTCACCAGGTAGTAAATAAGGTTGGGTTTATTCCAATTGCCATTCAAGTGGGGATTGGCTCGTTCTTCAGGATTTACTTAAAGGTCTCTTCTAAGTCATTTAAAGCCCCCAGTCCATGCACGTGTCCCACTTGGTGGACAGATGAATAATCTAACCCCACCGGGTTTATTTCAATATTTTGATATTTCAATAATAAGCTGCTTCTGAAGATTTTTTGAGACGTCTGTTCTCTATTAAAATAAGATAGAACCTCAAAATATGAATGTGAACATTAGAAATAGACAGCATAT
Source organism: Rhynchomys soricoides (assembly GCA_019843965.1). Classification (NCBI taxonomy): domain Eukaryota; kingdom Metazoa; phylum Chordata; class Mammalia; order Rodentia; family Muridae; genus Rhynchomys; species Rhynchomys soricoides. The sequence continues at coordinate 10,381 of JADRCH010007616.1, read as the reverse complement.
ATTACAAATCCATTCTTGATAGGAACATTAGTAAGAATACACATTAGCTTAAAAAACAGGCTCAGCAAATGTTGCTGATCTGCCAGAAGTCTGAGCTCACTATTTACAAATAAGACAAAGTGAAATACAGAAAATTGTACACATTTGGTAGCTGACAGATTTCTGTTTACCAATAGTGGTCTACTGGAAACTGGTATGAAGAAAGACTAGGTTAAAGTTAGCTGTCACCTTCTCAATCTAATTTACCTATACAGAAAATTCTGAAATAAATGTTCTGCCTTTCAAGGGAATAACTAACTGCGTGATCAGATGAGCTGACCAGTAAGTGTAATTGTTTAGAAGGGTTTTCTGGAAATGACTTCCATAAATCTGTATGATCCACTACTGAAAGTTATCATTTTAGTACACCACTGAAGTTGACTAAATGATCAATGGTTATGTTCCTAGACCCTACATCTAAAAAGAAAATAAAACTACTGTTGAGTTCTTTAAACCAATTTAAAAACTAAGGCCCAGAAGATCAAAGTAAGAGAAAATACAGTGGCATGATTCAATGCATCTTCAGTGACATTCACGTGGAATCTGATCTACTCATTTTTAACCAGAAAACAACCCATTTGTGTCTGTGGAGGGGAAGGCTTTTTTAAGTTGTCTGAGTATCTGTGTGCTCAAGCAGAGACACATCTCGCAACATATCTTGCAGGCTTGCCTGACTCAGTATCCGGTACCAATTAACATACATGATCATTTACATTTCTATCAGCCAGAGAACCACCTTCATCTGTAACAAGTCCCCACACTTTTTCACTTCTAATTTTGTTCTTAAAGTTGCAAATAGAGCTCGCTCCCCTTTTCTTGACAAGAATGTTTTCTGTTTCCATTATTTCAATCTAATACTGTATGAAAGCTACCAGCTTCTGTAAGGAGGTAAAACCACTGTACACAGGATATTCCAGTAACACTTAAATAAAAGGGTGTTTTGTTTTGTTTCCTTCTTCTTAAAAACAACTAAGTCCACGTCATTTTACTTTATATGTACTGGTCTCTCGTCTGACTTTAGGCGTTTTCTCCGAGGCTGTATAAAGTCTTCATCAGAGTCTTCTGTTACTTCACCATCATCCTCTTCCTGCTCAAACTCTGGCAAAGGAGCGAAGGTCCTGTCTGAGTAGATCTCTGAGAGTTTATCTTCAAAGTACAATGCAACTGCTTTCCCTGCCTGAGCTACTTCTGAATCAGCCTGCAAGCAAAAGATAGGAATATTCACCTATTGATAATGCATATTCCTTCACCAAGTTTGCATGGTCTGAAAAGCTTACCTTCAAATTAATCTCTTGTGTGTCTGCATAAACTTGAACAACTTTCATCATCTAAAAAGGATACCAGAGTCAAAAAAAAAAAGGGAAATTATAATCCTTTCTAAAGTTAAGAAACTGTATAGGATTGGTGACGAAAGTCAGCCATACTAGGGAGAACAAATTGCTAAAACCAGATTAAGTGCTACCTAAAATTCTACTGAACATGGAACCACTTTCTTTACAAAACTGTTAATAAAGTTACTTTGAAACCTTAATAACAGTCTCATGCTAAATTACTGAGGTCAATCTTAGTAGAAACTTGTCTGAAGGCATCAATCTACTCAAGAGAAAATTAGAATGCTATTTTTAAAATGGTCAAACGTTCAACAAGATAATCAGAATTCTATCTTTATGGCAATACACTAATCACAAACTTTTTGTTTGGTTTGCTTTTGAGACGGGGTCTCTCCCTACATAGCCCTGACTATCCTATACCTACTCACTATATAGACCAGGCTAGCCTGGACTTCACAAAGATTTGCCTGCCTCTGCCTCCCAAGTGCTAGAATTAAAGGTGTACACCATTCACTATGCCTGGCCCACAAATGAACTCTTTTTTTTTTTTGGTTTTTCGAGACAGGGTTTCTCTGTGTAGTCCTGGCTGTCCTGGAACTCAACTCTGTAGACCAGGCTAGCCTCGAACTCAGAAACCCACCTGCCTCTGCCTCTAGAGTGCTGGGATTAAAGGCGTGCGCCACCACTGCCCGGCACAAATGAACTCTTGACAGGCAGAATGTATCTTTCTGTCAATGACAGCACACAATAGCATATCCACCATTTGAAAATAATCTAAATTTTAAAAAGGACAAAAATTTTAACTTGTAAACTTGAAGTAAGATTTTACAGATGGATTCTGTGGCATACTGATATCAAGCTGACTACACTGTATATCTCATGAAGAGTTTGTTTTGTGTATTACAGTGCCTCCTTGATGCCTCTAGAGACTGCTATGGGTAGACCTGGATTCTCATGTAATACCATTTTCTTCTCCTAGAATGAAGAAAATCTCCTGTAACAATAACAAACTTGACTTTATCCCAAAGATAACAAAAAGCAATTTTTCTGACAGAGATTATCTGTCACATTTGGTTTTCCTTCAGTCATAGGTAAGGCGTCTTTAGCTTCAGAGAAATAGAGTTAACAAAGACTCACTGTAGAAACCAAACCCTCATCATTACATATTGAGGCCTGCAGTTCAGTCTTAACACTCTTCGTTTCTGTGGCCAGTGATAGAACTAAACACTATAGGCACTTAAGTTTCCTGTAAGTGCCCCAGATATGGGCATCCATAACCCACCCTGCCAAGTTACTTAACTTCAGACTATTTTCCTACTCAACCACAACTCCCTCAGGAAAGGATATTCAGTAACACTCTTAGTGCCTTATATTTAAGAATATACTCCAAATTATACATAATAATATTTCTTTTTTAGAGCTGAGGGGGGAAAAAAGAACAAATTTTGCTTTTATAGAAGAAGGGGGCAGGGATTCTTCAACAGGGAGGGAAAAAAACAAGTAAATGAAAACTAATAGCCAATGCTCTATAGGTTGGAAGCTAACATACTTCATTAAACCTTTCACAGTTCTTGAAGATCAAACGGACATCAGCCACAAAATCATCTGGGATTTGGTAATGCTGGGAATGTTTTTTCTGAAGCTTCTTCTTCACCGTTGATAAATCCATTGGTTTCTTTATAATTTTATAGTAGTTTGGTATCTAAAAAGTAAATCATGGCAGGTCAGAATTCTCCAAAATAACAAACTATTTAATGTGAAAATGTACAGCATATTGATTAATTTGATGTATAGCAAATGTAATTCCAAGTTTTCTGTCTGAATATATCCTGAATATCAACTCTTACTGCAGAATATGTGTTGGTTCACATGGTTACTCTAAGTTCCCAAGATCCTATCATTAACAAGTATAAATGGGAAAAAAGCAACCAGTAGGAGGTGGTGCCTCCCATAAGATCTACAGTCGTATCTGGTTCATTTGGTACTGACTCCTAAGAGCTCTTACATAAAAAAAAAAAAAAAAAAATTAAAAAGAAACATTTATTTCAAAGTATATGAATGCTATGGTTAGAGCACAGTGTGACAGAAGATAACTCTTTCCAAGACATCTCACAGAACACTGAAAGAAAAAACAAATCACATTTAGTGTTCTGACTCCACCTTTGGCCAAAAGTTTTCTACCTGTGGGATGTAAGTACACACAGTAATGCTATTTATTTATATACCTGTGAGATATAAGTGCACACAGTAATGATATTTTGAGACACAGCCTATACAGCTCAGGCTGGCCTCAAATTGAAGCTGCTCCTGCCTCAGCCTGGGACTACTAACATATACTACCATGCTAGAGAAGTTATCTGAATACTCCATGAAAAGAAAAACACTAGGAAGTTCTTTTCTACTGTGAAATCCATGAACTTAAGAGATAAAAAGGGGTCTGAGAATCAAATGACTAGTACTTCTACAAGATTATTTATCTGTCAAAACCTTTGTACTTTTAAAATTCATTTATTAGCCTACTTAGCAAAAAAGTCAAGTACCATTTAATATTTTGTTAACATGCTTACACGCAACATTAAACAGCTAACAAAATGCACACAGCACACTTTATTCTAATTAGGCAGTAAGACTCCCTAGCTCTTCTTTCACTGTAGTACTTTAGAGCCTTGATTCCAAGTCTCTGTAGAATAAACAACAACAAATCACTAATCCACAAAGTCTCCTAGGTGTCTTCTCAATCTTCACTACTTGTCTTAAGAAGGTTTAGAAAGGGCAAAGCCATTTTGAAAACTTCAACAGTACACCTTTACTCAACCTTTTCAGAGCATCATTGGAACAGAGCAGACAGAGAATCTTATAAATAATTTAGTATTTTTACTATACAATTAGGAATGAAAGGTGGGAAAGTTCACTGTTCTCTCATTTACAAAGTTAGCTGACATGGCATGTGGCTAGTCACACTAGTCCTAGCTCTCTAGCACCACAGGCAGGACCCTGCAGATAAAAGGAGAGTAGGCGAGGACAAGGGAAGAACCAAAAGAACAAGATTTCTTCCCATCTCAATGTTCTTCCCATTAAAATTATATCCCTTATGTCAACCATAAGAAAAGACTATAGAAATAAAACATAGTTCCTATCAGAGCAATATGCACACACAATTAGACGGGATATGTGTCTTGCACAGGCTCAAGGTGGCCTCAATTATCTTCCTACCCTAGACACCTGAGCACTAGCATCACCTAGACACCTGCTTACAAAGTGTAATTTTAACAGATGGATCTTAGATCCATTTAGCTCTAATAAGGTTTCTAACTGTGACACGAGGATATAATTTCACTAAGTGAAACACTTAGTTACACAAAGCTCAGATTCAATTTCCCAAAACAATATTTACAAATTAATTAAATAGACACTAACAATGTTATATACTATGTACAAACTTTACATTAATTATTTCATATAATCTTCTAAATATTTCAATAAGGTTAAGAATAGTACTGGCGCACATCTTTAATCCTGGCACTCAGGAGGCTAAGGTAGGTCGAACTGAGTTTGACACCAGCCTAGTCTATATAGTGAGTTCCAGAACAGTTATAGTGAAACCCTGTCTCCAAAGGAGAAAAACAACAAAAATATTACTACACACTGTAAACATTTATCAAATTATCAAACTGCACTTCATAAATTTGTAAAAAAGAAAAGGAGGTCCTGGGATCAGCTCCCAGCATCCACATGACAGCTCACAACTGCCTGTAACTCAAATTCTAGGGTATCTGACACCATCTTCTGCCTTCCATGGACATCAGGCATGCACACAGTAAAAATATACATGCAGGTAAACACTCATACATATACATTTTTTTAAATAGTAAAAACAGCACTTTAGAGGCTGGAGAGATGGCTCAGGAGTTAAGAGTACTGGCTCCTCTTCCAGAGGACCTGAGATCCATTCCCAGCACCCAGAACAGCTCACAACTGTTGAGTCCTAAGAGTCCTAAGAGATCCAATGTTCTCTCCTGGCCTCCCTGAGCACCAGGCATGCACATGGTAAACAAATATACATGCAGGCAAAATAACCATACACATAAAAATAAATTTAACAAAATAGTAATTACTATGTTTAAAAAGGTGCTTGTTAACAGAGCATTAAATACCAGCACTGGGGAGGCATAGAAAGGCAGATCTCTTTATTTCTAGGATAGTTAAGAGTACATAAAATCTCTATCTCAAACCAACCAAACAACAACAACAACCAAAAAAAGCAAACAAACAAATAAAACAAAACAAATAAAAAGGTGACTACAGAGTCTGGAATGAGAGGCAAGACGAAAAAAAAATATTGTTCAAAGAATATGAAACTTCAATTAGGCCGGTGTGAAAGTTCTACTGATCTACAACTGCCTTATTTATACGTAAATCACATTTAATGATAAAGTGGGTATTTCAAAATTCTAAAGGAGTTTTGACATTCCATTCTCATTATGAAAAAATTTAAATTGGTGGTAACAGGCTGGGCATGTTAAGTCTGATTAAATCTTTCAATTTGTATGTAGGTAAAAAAACATCATATTGTACCATAAAAGTATACAATGTCAATTAAAATTAAATTCTAAAACAATGACTGGGAAGGAAGTATCAGAACATACCGAGTCATAATAGAGTAGCTAAGGAACTTCCTACTCGTAAGTACTACTTACTACTTGTGGCTAAGCCATGCCCCCAAGTTTCTTTACCAGGGTAATAGTAATAGTAAGGCATGTGACTCACCGAAACAGGAACAGGCTCCTGGAATTCAATACTTAATTCATGGCAATAGAGGTAAAGCAGAAGACGTTCACATTTCTGGGCCCCAAAAGAAAAAGAAGTCAACTAATTTTTCCCAATATTTTGGAGAATACAGCTATAAAGTGTTATTACAACAAACTGAACATTACTTTCTAGATAATAGGTGTCAAAGAAAAATAATTTTGCTTTGACTTAAATTTTGAAACTATGATCTAAGAGTTTTATTCTAATAAAATTAATGTAATTATTAATTCATATTTATAAAACATTTAATGAGTCACAAAAACAACTTTTTGTAAACAAGTAAAGAAAATTTCACCATTAGTAGTACGAGTCCCCAAGGCAGGTAAAACCAAGTATTAGTCCTCTGCTTTTCAGGGACCACACTCAGGTTCAAAATGAACAAGATCTCTTTGATCTAATTGCCAACCTCTCACCTTCCCCCTCCCAAAAAACACCTTCCCTTTCATTTTTCCTTCTACTGCTTCTGAGAAAGGGTTTCACTATGCAGATCTGACTTGTTTAGAACTTCTTTTTTTTGTTGTTGTTTTGTTTTTTTTTGTTTTTTGACTTTGGTTTTTTGTTTTTTTTTTGAGACAGGTTTTCTCTGTGTAGCCCTGGCTGTCCTGGAACTCACTCTGTAGACCAGGCTGGCCTCGAACTCAGAAATTCACCTGCCTCTGCCTCCCGAGTGCTGGGATTAAAGGCGTGCGCCACCACTGCCCGGCTAGAACTTCTATATAGACCAAACTAGCCTAGAAGTTGTGGCCTCTGCCTCCTGAGTGCTATGTTTACAAGATTTATTTTTTTAAAAGAGATATTATACTAAAATTTAGTTTCTGCTTAAACTTTAATGTTTGTATATCCTAAACATTGTATATTCCTTCTCGTCACAGAAGGATTTTCAAGAATACATATTAGATTCAAACCAAACTTAATTCTAATTACCACAGAACTATGTGAATGTATCCTTGTCATTCGAAATCAGGTAATGATGAGATCTGTGAAAATTTGAGTGAAATAAAAATAATTTGGGTTTCATTTTTAACATGATGGGAAACTACTAAAGCATTATAAAAAAGTGGTAATTTTTTTTTTTTTTTAAAGAAAAAGAACAATTTAAATATAGAAAAACAGACTAAAGGGGCAAGAGAAGAAACAAGGAGATCATCACCAAATTATCATAATAGTCTGCATAAGGAATTATCAATGTTTTAGGGTGGTAAATAAAGGGAGACAAAAGAAAATGGCTTTATAGTCATAGGTGACTTTTTATCTTAGAGATTTCTGGCCACAACAGAGGTGAACAGAGCAATAGGGAGTATTAAGGAAGGATTTATTTGTCTGGTATTTGCTATTTTTTGAGGGAGAGGGTCAGAAATCAAGATCTGAATTGAAACATATTAGGTGTGAAGTCTGACCAGAGGAAACATGCCCGCAATCTCAGCATATAGAAGGGAGTCTGGCTACAAATTCAAGTGTGGCTATATAACAAGGGATTAATATCTTTTTTAAAAGTCTTGAACTAAAAATTAAAGACTTTAGAAGTCACAAGAGGATTCATTAGATGATCTAAAACTTACCAGGTCACGTGAACATTACATAGGGGTGGGGATTGTATGAGCGGACAGGCTGACAACCACCAAGTCTCTACTAACAAGTCAGTTTTGAAACTTACCCTTTGGTCCACAGGGCTTAAGCCCTGTGCAGTTTTCCCCTTCTTACTATGTTGCATATTATCACAATCATATTCAACTTCTGGCTTCCCAATATCTCTGCAAAATGTGCATATCCAGTCTCCACTGCACAGGGAAAAAGGCCATTAGTCCATGTAATTATAACAAAGCCTATTCTGGAGAAGATAGTCCCTTAGTGTAAGTCTCTAGGTTATTTTTTTTTTCCTTTTCTTTTCTTTTTTGCTTTTTCGAGACAGGGTTTCTCTGTATAGCCCTGGCTGTCCTGGAACTCACTCTGTAGACCAGGCTGGCCTCGAACTCAGAAATCCACCTGTCTCTGCCTCCCGAGAGCTGGGATTAAAGGCGTGCGCCACCACTGCCCGGCAATTGTGTAGCCTAGGATGGCCTCGAACTCGTGATCCTCCTGCCTGTGCCTCCTTCAGCAAATCCTACCGGCCTGCGCCACCACAACCAGCAGTTCTTTTCTTCTCTTTCTAACTCTTTCATGAATTTTTGTTCTGTTACGTCTCTTACATAATAAACTCTCTAAAACGTTTGCAATTACACACCAAGTGACAACCTCCTGGAAAACTATCAAATGGAATTTCTACATTAAAGACCAGTCTGTTCATGGCATAAACTCAATGACCAGTTCCTGCACCAAAATACCCCTCAAGTTCCCATATTAGCATCCCGTGGTCCTACTCCTGTGATAGGAAAACATTCATCATTTACTTCCTTCAAGACCTAGTTGATGCCTATAACACCCATCACTGCAGAGGTAGGGATGGAGAAACCCCAGGGCACAGTGGTAAGCAAGCCTAGATATTTGAGTAGCTCAAGTAGGCAACAGGGCAGTAACACCCAGAGCTGTCCCCTGGACTACACATGTGCCTGCCCATACATATGAAGAGAACAGTAGAGGTTATGGAGTTACTTGAGCCAACTTACAGCGTTCTCAAGTGTATTAAATACACCACCAACATATGGAGTCTTTTCCATGACCTCTCAAAAAACCTGGATACACAAACATATACTTGTGTTTATAATCATATCTGCTTACATATGTGCTTATAACCATATATACTTCCTTAATTTTTAAGTCAGACAAAATATGTACTGTTTTTTAAATCAGGATTTCTAGTGAATTATAAATTTCATAAATTATTTGTTCATAATTTTCTTTTTTCCATGTCTATATATATACAGTATACGCAGTAATCTAGGTAGATGAAAGTAATAGAATTAGAATTTCTAAATTTTATAATTTATATTCCTAACTATCTGAGTGAAAACTGGAAAAACCTTAGCTGGTTATGATGGCGCACGACTTTGATCTCAGCACTAGGGAAGCAGAGGTAGGAAGATTTCTATGAGTTCAAGGCTAGCCTGGTCTACATAGCAAGTTCCAGGACAGCCACGAGTACAGAGAGAGACCCTGTCTCCAAAAAAAAAATAGAGGAGAGGAAGAAAACAACAATAAAAACCAAAGCTGGCAAAATCTTAACGTTCCAAGATATTATGACCCCAAGAAAAGGGGTCCAGTCCAGCAAGATGGCAAGAAAGTAAAGGCACTTGCCATAAGTCTGATGATGAGTTCGAGTCCCCAGAACCCACATGGTAGAAAGAAAACTGACTCTTGTAAGTTGTCCTGCCCTCCATACATGTTCCACAGTACCTGTATTCGTATATACACGCAAATGCTGACATACATGTAAACAAGTAATGTAATAAAAAGAAATTCCTCATTAGATCACTAGAAAATCATACCCACTAAGATTTAGGCAGGTATCATATCAGCTTCAGTATCTGCAGGTTTTCCCAGTCAAAGAGTTTGATCTTTAAAGTGGGCTTTTTTCAACAATTTTCTGTTATATGTTTAGATCTGGGAATAAAAAGAACTCAAATCAACTCTTTTGCTGGTACCTTGGAAAGCTGAGAAGTGTTGGAACATGACAAGTAAGATGAAAGACCTTCGGGCATTTCTCACAGCACAGAAGATCCCCTCCATTCTGGCAGACGGCACACCAGTCTTCATTTGGGTCATCCTCTTTGCTACTGCCATCTCCTCCAATCCTTGCTGACCTGTGCATGAGGTTTCGAATTGGAGACTTTCCATTAACTAGGCTACTGAGTCCTGACTGTTTGCAGCTTTCACTGATATCTGTAGGTTCAGTTTTCACATGGTTCTCCAAGCTTGTTAATGTATCCAGCTCACTCTCTAGATGCAGGTTAGTTGAGAGAGGTGGTGTCAAACTACTCTCAGGACTGCTCAACTACAAGAAAACAAAGACAAATTTTTTAAACACTATTTAATTTTTACGTGTTCACAGTATGCATACATACACACACACACATACATATATACATACATGATGCTACATTAAGATACTTAAACGAAAGTTATTCTTTAAATCACATTAGTGAAATAAAATAATACAAATAATCCCCCATTACATGTGCTAACGTGATTTAGGAGCGTGCCTCTCTAATACTGGTCTACTTAGATGACCATTACACACAAACAACCATACTTTTTTTTTTTTTTTT